>JAVJGG010000039.1:20580276-20642661 GCA_035590195.1 Aviceda cuculoides
CGGTTTTTTTTTTTTTTTTTTTTTTTTTTTAAGAGGAAAAGAAGAACTACTCTATCGGATATCTAACACATCTAGGAAAATTTATTCTGTAACTTTTAGTTCTTCCTAACTGTAAAAGATACAAAACAAAACATTTATTCTTTCTTCCCAAATTTCACTTTTATTATGATAAATTAAATTAAGTCATTGGGATAGCTTAAGTAGTAGCAACTTGCAACCGGTCACAATAAATATAACAACAATACTAAATTAGGAGAAAGGAAAACTTTTTTGGCATAAGAGAAAATACATTTTTGTTTAAAGACTACATTGCCCCTTAGTAAAATCTAGTATTATTAATATACAAGAGGCTCATCACACTCTTGGATCATGCAGAAGACCTTTCTAAGGCTGAACCTTCATCTTAATAGTATTAACATTAAGCAAGCTTGTCTTTTCTGCTATAGATTTGTGCTTATAATATTTTATTTTGGCTTAGTATAATAGCCAATATCTTTAGTGGTGGATCAGGGATTGAACTAGACAAATTAGGAGTAAAGTACAGCTTGAACTAGTCAATTCTCGTAGCTCGGGATAAGAACATATTTCTGTCTCCTGTGAAGAAAGAACATGGATGGGAGACATAGCACTCATTTGCTATTAGATTACATGAGAAATGTGAAACCAGCTGCTGTCTGGTAAGGAAATAGCCCCTTAACTATTAGAATAAATGAAATTTTAAAAAAATAAATCTAAAGGCATTCATAGTTGTGCTGAAAGGAGGGTATGTCACCACTTCAGGAAGCAAACCCAAGTTATTTACTGATGTAAGTTAAAATGTCATCACCACTTCCTAGATGAGGCCACTGTAGCATACTATTACTTTGTTGCTTAAGAGGTATAAAAATATTTAATTTATGGCATGATATTTTCACATTTATTAAATAAAATCTAGACAATCTCTTTTAAAGGTCTTGGGGATGTTGGTTTTTATTTTTAATAAAAATCAACTCAGCTGTTGTGAACTTTAGTTAGAATCAAAAAAAGACATTATCTTTTTCAAAAAAAATAAATAAACCACTTCTATATATGAAGCTTTAATATTTGTTTTATACTTCTCTCATTAGAAGCAAATATGTTAGAAACAGTTGACTCACTGACCTGATATGTATGTTGGGTTAAATGAGATAGACACTACTGGTACAGTAAGAAGTATGTTATATGTTAATTAAGATGTTCAATTCATTCTATCAGTTATACTACAAAGCGCTCCTAACTGTGTAACCTACCAAATTTGATGAGACAGGAGTAGTGTTGGATAAGAGTGAGATACAGCTTAAAATTATTTGCAAGACTCACTTCAGGAAAATCACTGAATTTCCATTTGATGTTTGAATTGCTCTGTATATTTTTATACTATTGAGCACTGTTGATGAAAGGAACATTGTCAGGATCAGATTCCAAGATTTTAAACCAAAAGCTATCTTTGAGCATGCTATTTGAGGAGGTTCTCTAGTCAAACATTTCAATATGAAGTTTATTTCACAGCTCTACTCTGCCAAAATAATATGCCCAATAGGGATTTGAAGTAGTCCTCATAATCTTGGCACTTAGTGAAATACGTTTCTAAAATATGCTGCTTTAACAGAAGGACAAAATATTGCTGGCGGAAGTATTGCTGATGCCACAATGTCATGGCACTGTGTGCAATCTGATCTTCATAAAATTTCAGTTATTAGAAAGAGAATGGCTGGACTGTTACTCCTGCATTACTAAAGCACACTTTCACCTGGAAAGTGGATTATTTGCTGTGCCAGCACTCATAAGTCTTAGAATTTCCTTCTGTCCTTTAGCCTTTCTTCAAGGAAAAGCAAAATCTTTCCATCCCCTTTGCCCATTTAATGTGGACACAATTCTATAATAAATGCAAATAATCATACATATTTTATTATTTCAAATTTTACTGGTTTAGTAATTAAAAAATAGGTCAAAGCAATTGCTAACATATGCTGAATTGCATATACAATCTAAACTACAGTTATGATCATGTGGATCTGAACATGTATGACAGACATAGCAAAATGCATAGTGTGTTCAGTTTGATTGCAAGACAATACATAGAACTAGGAGCAGTGAAATGTTTGAGAACTAAACCATCTGATATTTTGAGGATTTCATTTGCTATTGCGATAAATAAATGTTGCTCTTATTTCCATACAAAAATGTTGCTTTGTCTGTGAGCACAACGTGTCCTTTCAGAATGTATCAGCTTTTATGACTTCTTTCTTGTAAGTAGATTAAATATTGGATTTTCATGGTTTGCTATAATAATCAATTCTTAAACCTGAATTATATGCAGGACATGCAAGCAATTTTGGCACTCTGGGCATACACTTCTACTGCTCTTGCTTTTAAGTGCTGCTCACTCATAAAATGTCAAATCACAGGATTTATTTAAAAAAAAAAGAAAAAATCTTAGTTATTGTTCCATGATGCTGATTTTATATGAATGTTTCAGCAAAGCAGTTAAGAGTTCTCACATGAAACATGACTCTAAGCTGAAACAAATTAAACAAAATTCCAAGTTATTATTACCAAAAGTGGAAATATATGCTCTTTAAGGAGTCATTAAAGTAGCATGTCTGAGAATCTAAGTATTATTTATTTATTTATTGGTCTGGAACAATGACATGGTGTTTTCAGTACTGAAAACGAACTGCCTTTTAAGGATGAGCTCGATGGGCTGTGCTGCATGAGAAGAATAGGAAACTAGTGAAACTTAAATAAGGAGCTGCTCATTTTCTCTTGGAAGTGGCTTTCTAGTTCTTTTAATTTATCATTGAAACTTAATTTCATCATTATGAAGGTGTATTGACTCTCTCTGTATAATTGTATTTATAAATCCTGCAGTACAAAGTTCATCAGTGTTAAGACTGGTGGTTTTTTGACAGTAGCCTTTATCTTCCCTTTATCAGTTTCATAGTCTTTTCCTGGAAGGTTATCCATATTGCAGGTGATAATAAATTTCAGTGTGTGTCACTAAAAATAAAAAATGGTCCCTAAAATTTAAGTTCTTAAATGACATGTCGCAAGTCTTTTTAAGTATCTCATTCTCATTTATGCAAGGTCTCTACCCTCTTCCTTCATATTGGAAAAGACTCTCCAGTATGAATTAAATACCTCACTAATTAATCCCTAGGTAAAATAGGGTTCAGCCCATAGTATTTAGCTGGTACTATAAGAGGAGCTATCAGCTGTATTGTCGGTATGTTTTTTCCTCTATATTCTGTGAAAATGAGAATTTTCTGTATTCAAAGAATGTGAATAGTGATTTTGTGTAGCACTTCTTTATGTCTCATTACGCCCAAGAAAATACATTTGGGGCTGGCTGCTGAACTAAGGTAAGTCACCCAGGTTAAGTGCAGTCAGATGGAAGTATACGCTGGTTGTCAAACGGGTATCTCCCCAGACACGGGTGTCTTCTGGGCTTACGACAAAAAGAGAGATGCTAACTTTACTAGGCACAGGGCTAAACTCATTCCAATTTTTCTTCTGAGCATTTTCTTTTTCCATCTGGAAAAGATTAATTTGAAGTTTTGTGTGGAACTTTATAGTTCTCACCAGACTTTCAATAGCTTCACTTGAACCACTGGTGTGACTTACTCATTCCTGTTCATCTGCTGTCTGATTCTGGGGTAGGTTAATACATCTGAAGTCCATTGAAATTGCCGGTTTCCATCCAAGGTTCATTTGGGGGTGCCTAATGTCAAACAGTTTGACTATATTGAAGAATTGGTTTGGAAGAGTTAGTTAGTATGAATCAGAGACAAATCTAACAAAATATCAAGTGATCTATGATCTTTATATAATCTGACTGTAATTCGACACTGAAAATAGTAAAGGGCCACAGATCACTGACTGAAAAGTAGTGTAACACGCAGTGATACCTTTGCTAGCCAGTATTATTCTGTCTTCACAGGAAACAAGGTAAAAATAATACGGCAGTTATCAAAATGGTTCAAAAATAGACTTTGAGACATACTTTTATATAGAGTTATATTTGAAAATGCCATCAGTAATGCTTGAACCTCAGGGAGCTGAGCCTCATCACACCGGCCCAGTGGCTGTTCTGACATATGGCAGCAGCTTCTGAGTAGAGTGCAAGACACTTTGGATTTGAATTATTAGACTTTTTAGAAACAAATAAGTATCGTTCCTGTTATGCACATCTGGCGAATGAAGATAGGAGGTGCTGCCTCAATAAGCTTTTGCCTGGGCCAGTTGAAGCTGTTTGCAGTAATGTGGAAATACCAATACTGCAGGGTGCTGATTAGGCTGAGCTTGGACAATGATGCACTTCTTTACAGTTACTGAATAGAATTGGATAGAATCCCATATTTGATAAGGGCTTTCTTTGATTTTCCTGTTTTCAATTTTTTTAGTTATTTTCATGTTTTAAGGTGGGTTTTTTTTTTTTTCTTCCTAAATATTAGCCCTGAAAAAAGCTAGTAAATAAAATGGTCTACCAGTTGGTGAATCAACATGTTGATAGGCAGTAAGAGCCAGAGCCAATCTGTGTGGGACATGCCAATAAAATACGCTGATCAGTTCATAATGAATATTCAGCCAGAGACATAACAACGGAAATTCATAGAGACAAATATGTGCTGTGCTTTGTAGCATCATCTTTCCATATGGAAAACCTAGCTACTGCTAGAAATACTAAAAATAAAACCCCACACCCCAAACTTCTCACATCAAGAGTTCTCACTTAAATACATACTTAAAACCTTGATTTTCATATTACCTTGGCCCCCGTTAATTTCTAATGCAGAAGGAGTTGCATGAATGGGTAACTGAACTTGAGGAAACGGTGTGTGTTTTGTTGGGTGGTGCCGATACAATCCCCTTCTGCAATACTCAGCTACAGACACTGAAATGCCTTAGTCATCCTGTATCAATAGGTTACTTAAAATCTAGCAGACTTGGGATTAGATCTGCCTGACTTTTTTAATGTTAAATAGATTTTATAGGAGAGTGGGAAAGACTACATGAGTATTGAGCTTTGAAGTTCCATAATGTATAATTTCATTGCTGCTTTAAAACACCTGTTAATTTAATTTGTGAACTCTGTCTCCTTGGCTCCATTTGCTTTTCTGTACCATTCCTTCTCAGGAACATAGTGACTGTCTGAATCCTTTTTATGAGGCCTGCAATATGCAGGAACAGCATGGACTGGGGAGACGCTATCAGCCAAAGACTGAGGAGGGAAGGAACAGTGGGGGCTCTGGGGGGATATTTAGAGTAGCTGATGGTTTTTTGAATCATCCCCTTGCCACTAGTAAATTAATTGAATACATAGGCTGTTGAAGTCATTCTCAGCAGACAAAAAAGTTGCTGCTTGAAGCATTATTTAAATATTCTTTGTCAATAAAGGCTTTAAAAGATCAGCAGATACATTATATTCATTACCCTCTTGCAGAAATTCTTATTTCTCTATGGGAAAGAATGCTAATATTGACTGGTTGCACCAAAAAAATTCTTACCTTAAAGCCTGCCACTAATAAGGTTGCATGGTGTGGTGGTGTTTGGTTTTTTTCATTATTGTGGTTTCTTTTTTTTAATAAGTACATATTTCTCAGATGGCCTCAGAGTTCCACAAGTTCTTCTTAAATGCTTAGATCCTCCTCAGTTGCCAGAAAAAAACAAATTTCTAGTATTTCTTTTGTCACTGTCTTATCAGGCTCATGTATTACCTCATGTGTTGCCACTCTTGAGTGGAAGATAGTAATTAAGTAAAATGACATTAAGATATGCACTAGTTTATACTTATTAGTTATACTTACTAGAAGTAGTTAAATAATCATTCGTGTTTATTGTCTATTGCTGGAAGCGGTTAATAAATATTATCTCCCTAAGTTTCTCTTACATTTGTGTGTGTGTGTGTATAGTCCATATTTTCTGAGAAATTATGAATTCGTATCCTGATTGAGGGACAGATAAATATGTGAAGGAAGCAGTAAATAGATCTAGCTCTACAGATCGGTCACATGAAATTGAAATCAAGTATGTAGTTTGTGGTCTGAGATTGATTAATCAGATCTTAAATAATTACTTTTTATTGCAATTTTGTAATTGTTTCTCTAATGAGAAAAAAATTATGATACTCTATTTTCTGGCTTGAAAAACTGCTTGAACATTCAGTGCATGCATAGAACTTCTGAACAGATTGTGAATAGCAGATATCACTGTAGCAAAGGATCTCATGTTTGATAAGGAAACAATGTTGAACTCACTAGAATAAATCAAAGTCAGTTCAGAATCTAACAAACATTATCTGAGCATTTTAAAAATCAGAGATGGCATTTGCTTCCCTGGTCATCCATGTTTTCTGGCATTTGTATGAGGTACAGCTATTAAGCTGTGACTTCATCTTGTGTTCCGAGCTGAATTTTAGGTTAGAGGCAAATCAAAACCAATGTCTAGGTTTAGATTGCATTATATTGAAATGAGGTTTTGACCTTAAATGAAAGAAATGTCATGGGATCAGCTGATTGCAATGCGATTTCTCCCCACTCCCCCCCTTATTGTGGATTACAGAGAGTTTTCAGGAAATCATTATAAATCCAACTTATAATTTAAAAAATAGTCCTTTTTATTTTCTGACAGGTAATTTTTAATGTTATGTCTTGAGATGGTAGTTTGACTGTTCTTTAAAATGTGAAGTTTTCAGATTTCTCTTTTTGCTTTACCTATAAGAGTGTGCATAAAACTGTACCTTGCAGTGTAATTGGTGGTGGTACTGTCAAGAAAAAGGGCAATTGTCCCTTACATCCTGGTGCAGAGGAAAGGGAATTGCTATCAGATTGTACCTCAGCCATTTGGTCACTATAGTCTCTCCAGAGAATATTAGCATACTCCTTTTACATCAGCAAGACTCGCATTGTTTGATCTATTTACCTTCTATTTATTTACAGATAACAAGACATGTTTGAGCACTCTGCTTAGAGCCTGCTTTGAATTACTGTAACTTACTAAAACCAAATATCCATATATAACAATATAAGTTGTCGGGTGCATTCTTAGTTCCTTTAGTCTTCTGAGCTGCAAGTCAGGATTCTGAAATAATGAGGCTGCCGTCGGAGTTTGGCAGTGCTTCCTTGATGTATATTGCAACCGGAATGCCCATTCACCATTTGTATTTGATGTGTGAATGTTTGATATGCAGAAAACATTTTCAGTATTCACTAAAAGCACTTGTAGGTGTAAAGATGATGTTATATAGCTATAATAAATAGCATGCCTAAGTTTGGTAAAAGGCTTTAAAGTACTTAAAACCCAAACCATTTTTCCTCTGACTACTTTACCCTTTAAGTTGATACACAATTTGCATCAGAGCTTTTGCAGACCCTCCTCATTAGTGATTTGCATACTAAATATGGTTTTAAATGAGGATGCTTTTGTTATTCTACTACTAATTTAATAAACAAAGGGAGAAGTTCAATAGTACCCTGCATCTTGCACTTCAAAAATACTCTGGTATAGATCTTCTCTAATTTAGATTTTATTCAAATAGAATACTAAAAATGGTACATTAAGCTTACTCTTTAACCTCACCTTCTTCTAACTTCTTCAAAAGAGCAAAACATATCCTTAGCCTTTAAACTGATGAGACTTTTTCTTTCTCTTCTCTCTCCCTCCCGTAAGAAAATAGGAAGCAGTGAGGAAAATAAATGTGTTAAGATGAAATAACCTTCCATGACTGAAACTGATGTGATGATACATTAGAACCCCGAACTGGAATACAGTCATTGAAATATTTCTTGCATGGTACAACTATTTGTTATGCTTTTTCTTGGTGCTTGTCACAGAGGTACCATCCAGTAGTAGATAACATGCCCACGGTCACTGTGGCAAACAGTAGTTCCTGAAAATCTTTATTTCTGCATTGTTTCTTCAGTGTATTATGGGGATGTGAAGCCATATTAGTTAAAGTGTTCCTACTAGAAATATGGAAGAATTTATTTCATTGCACAGTAAGTGCAGAGAGGGCCTTGAACACAGTTTATAACTTGTCTCCCATGCTTAATACAGATGAATGCAAACTGGAACATATATAAAATGGAATGGAGCTATCTTATGCAAACAGTCTAGAAAACAGCGATTTCTTTAGCCTTTTAAGATATGACTGCTTTTCCTCAATACTACATAAGCTCAGAATAAATGTTACTGATGAAATAAGAAAAATAAATGGATTGTCCATATACAAAATCTCACTAGAAGCTAAAAGATATTTCTAATTGATTAGTAGTAAGGTTCTGCAGCCTTTCACTGGAATTAATAAAAGCAAAAATCCAATTACCTTGGTGTTGTTCTGTGGTCAAATGGATGATATTATTGCATAAGGCAGTAAGGAACTAGATGAGATATATTTTATTTCCATGCATTTCCACTATATCGCTTTCCAGGGAAAGATATCAGTGGCATTTTGCTGTTACAAAGGCTCTTTAGCAGGACAAGGTTTGTAGGCAGAGCTAATGTCTTTTATTGTACCAACTGATGTAATTGGAGGCAGGGGGGAAGAAATGCTAAAACCAAACACAGACATCTCCAGCATAAATGGCTCTCTGTTGGATTTTAGATGGAGTTAAAACAGCATATTCCAATGCTAAATGTAAGTCAAGACTAATTGTTAGGCCACACCTGAAAGAAAACTAGTAAGAACAGGTGAACCAAAGGAAGTTATATTGGTTACAGGCAGAAGGGGATTTTTGCAACTTTTGAGAACTAGGATGTATGACTCAGAAGATTTCTCTGAAGGTATAATCTTCTTCTATTAACTGTTCAATGATTTTTTATTATTATTATTTTATTTTTTTTTCTGTATTGATCTACCCAAGTCTCAGGCTATGTGGAAATCAAGAATGTCAAATAACATGAATTTTCTTTTTTGCCTGAAATGAAATTGCATTATGGCTCTTTCAGAAATGTCCTCTGTTCTCCTAGAGGAGTATGTTGTTCCAATAATTTAAAGATGTTTATAAAACAACTAAATTTTTCCTCAGAGCAAGAGCTTGGCTAGATGTTATAATTTTGGTGGTGTATTTTGGATGTTATAATGAAGGCAGGTGCGATTGTTCATGGATTAGAAAAGTTACAATTTGTAGGCTGTTGTATTTGAAATTGGCCATACTAGTTTTCCAAAAACAAACAAATAAAACCAACCCATGATTAAGGACATTTGGAGGGGTCATGAATACTAGATTTTTTTATTTCCCACGCAGGTGAAGAAATTTGCTTACATCTTACATATATGATATGTGGCAAAATTAGTTGTTAATTCCTCATACTTCCTCGCTTCTTCCATATGGAAATCATTCCCAAGCAACGTGATTAGAAATCATGCTGACAAATTCCATTTTACTTTCACCAACGTGAGCCAGCAGCTGATGGATGCTTGGAGGCAAAGAGTTTCCTTTGTAAACAATTTGGGTTGTTCCTCCTCTGCCCTCCTCCCCTTCCACACCTCCCCCACCCTCCAACCCCCCAAAAAATCCACCAAAAGACAGAGACAGAGACCTTCAGTTAAAGGTGATTCAAAATATATTCAGAAATTAAACACTGGAAAAGAAAAAGGACTAATGCATCTGTATTGCTGAGGAACATAAAATTAAAAGAAAAAAGGGTTTAGGATGTAAATCAGAATTTTAAAATTAATTAGAGTAAATATCTTGAAAGCAGTGACAATCTAAGGACTTAAATAGGAGGAAAGGCCAATAAAAGATAAGAAATGGATTATGTGGTACAGTTGCCTGTTATAATGACGTATTGCTTTCAATGATATGTACCTAGAAAGAGCTACTTATAGTCCTAAAAGATTCACATCAGAAATTATCATCTCTGTTAGAGCATAATGATCTTCTAGTTCAGTCAGGAAATGAATAGCTTATAATAAGCTCCAATACAAGGTTTATTGCCTTGGTTTACAGCTGTTACATGCATAGTCATTAGTAAGTCAATGCTGGACTGTAAGTTCTTGGAAGCCTACTGGAATTAACTGTTTGTCTATCTCTTACATACATCTCCCTTGGGCATATTTATTTTGGGTTGTTGTTTCTAATAAGCTTCTGCTAATTCTGAGGAAGTGCTCCCATCCCTGTAAAAAGTTGGGTATCTTATTACAGTAAATGCTACAGCTGGAACACCCAGCAGTCAATCCTATCTGGATCACACAAGATTACTTTTTAAAAGCCAAGGAGAGAATTGTCAAGTCCTTTTGATAACCAGTGGCTCAGTAGGTAGGGAACTGTTTTTCAGACTTCTTTGGTTTGCCAACCTGTAAAAGTTTTCCAGTGGAGAAGATTAGCTTTGTGTAAGGAAAATAAGGCTACCATTGTCAGGACTGATTCTTAATCACCTTTCATCATTAAAACAATTTCTCTAGATTCTGCAGGTTGTGTGCACTAGCAGGTTGTGTGCGCTAGCACTAGTTCTTATCAGCTTTCAAAAACTGGATCTTAAATACCTTATTTCCTACCAACCAGAAATATGCCTGAAGCATAAGGGTGTTCAGTCATCTGAAATCAAACTCTTTCAGTCTCTCCTGTTGAGGTTATACAGCTAGAGAATCTGGAGGGGAAAAAAAAAATTTAAAAAAAAAAAAAAATCTTTTGCCTAATAGCCTGAGCATATAGGCTTGACTGAGATTCTGTTTCCTGGTCCAATTAACGTTTAGAACACACCTCAGAAGCAGGTCCTGTCACTGTAACTTTCTCATTCTTCTCTGAATACCTTTTCCTTCCCTTTAACCATTAAATCATTCTTCTGCCTCATCTATTTCCTGCTTCACTTATTTCTTGCTGTAAAGATACAAAAACAAATGCATTTTTAAACTGAGGATCAAGAGAATTAATTCTATGTGATTTATGGTTGAGGTATAGGGAAAAATTCAGCAAGCTATACAGGTTAGAAAAGTCATGCAGTAAGGATCCCAAACAATGCCACCACATAAACATGAGTCATGGAGAAACTGTTAATGATTTTGAATAATAACGTTGTGAGTTTTTTCACTTAGACTTCTGTTTCCCTTTAGTTATCATGTATATAGAAATAGGAATTGACAATCCTTCTCAATGGGAACTAGTAAAGGTAGCGTTGCTATCGTTTTCAGGGGGGAAAAAAAAAAAAAAAGCAGAATCTCGCTATACAAAGAACTGAGGCATAGTTTATCAAAGAGAAAAATGAAACAATATCCTAGAGAGAGAATTTGTGGAAATACAAGATATTGAAGTTATTTTTTAATTAAATTATCCCTTAATTTTTTTTCAATACACTGATACAGTTTACTTGGCCTTCTTTGCGCCTTGTTTATTTAAACCTTACTTATATACTGGAATGTAATGCAATATTGCCATCTAGTGAAAGGATGAAAAATATCTAGCCAAACTGTTTGATCCTTTGAAGCATAAAAACATAAACATGGTACTTGCACACTCCCAATGTTTAGAAGTGTTAAATTGTAACTGATAAACCAACGCTGATAAGGACTTGTAAGTTATGGTTTGGTGATGGTGTTTGTTTGGGTTTTGGGGTTTTGTGGGGTTTGGGTTGGTTTGGGGTTTTTTTTGTTTTTTAAAGGTATTTGTTGTGTATATTGCCACATATCTTGCACGGAAGCAGGGTCTGGGGCATAGTAGAAGTTATTCAAGGCAAAACTATTAGGTTTACATAGCCTCTTATACTTCTGAGATATCTGATGATTTTGTGTCATGGCCCATGAATATATCCCTGGTACTGGCTGGTACAGGAGGATGAAAAACTTGAATGATGCCTGGCATGCTGGACAAACAAATGTTGACGATTTAAAATATGTTTTTCTGTAAAGGTGTGTTATGTTCCTATTGGTTATCTAAAAATATTTAATGCAGCTTTAGTACTGTCACGTACTGTGGTATAACAGATATATAACAGCTGTTGAGTTTTAATCTTTCATTGCAAATTAGAAGTGTCGGGTTTAGAATCAAATCAGCATCTCTGGCTTATATTTTAAGCTAGGCTTTCATATGTTTCATTTTCTGTTTCTATGGAAATTATTTTTATAATATAATTATAGCACTAAAGTTTTTCATCATCCTTAATTACGTATCTGTAATATACCTTTGTGACAGGGGGGCGGATCTTAGTTTTCCAAATAGGTGTCAGGTGCTCAGTGCTGCTCTCGTATAGAACCAGGGAAAACTATGAATTTTCCCCAAATCCTATTCAGTGGGATTATTTGCTGCCTTTCTCCACTATTTTTCACCTTCCTTTGTTTCCTGCATAAGTGTTTGTATCGTGTTCGTTTCACTGTAAGTGAAGTTTGTTTCTCATAAGTGTTTGTTTCACTGTAGTGCCATGAGAACATGTTCATAAAGATTTCCACACTCGTGTTTTAGAAGGACTCCAAATCATAAGAAAATAAAAATCTCTTGCAGTTACTTACCAGGAATTTTTTTGGTTCATAAGGAATTTGCTGTGGATATGCCCACAGTAACAATGTGCAACTGAAGCAGTGTGAAAGTTTGACTCCAACAAATGTCGCCCACATACAGGTTTGAGGTTCTTAATGTGCATTCTCATTGGATTCTTCTGTTGTGGAAAAGTTGCTTAATCTTTGTGTGTTACCCAAAGTGTTAAGTGAGAATCATAATGTTTGTTTCCATATGTTAGGAAGAGCCTGCTAATGTCAGATGATGTTTATACAACACTTAGAAGATCTAAAGATCATTTGAGTATAGAGAGACTACACGCAAGGGAATTGCCAAATCACATGACTGAGCCTTGCAGTCTAGCCCTAATTTTGTATTCTTATGCTGTTACCCAGTGAGATTGGTCAGTTAACATTTTTATTTTGGGAGGCAGATACAGTCCTGACCTTGCATGATTATTTTTATTTTTAGTCCAGTAATAAAGTACGAAAAAGGCAATACATAGATGACATTTATTCCAGTAATTTACTATGAAAGGGGATAGAGCAAGTAGCAGCATGAGAGAAAGTGCATTCTTGGGGATTTTTTTTTTCAAGTGCAAATCTCTGAAGCTTTGTCATCTTTCTTACCACCTACAGCTGTTACCACTGTTGCCTTCAGTTGAGAAAGGCCTTTTGCCGCACTCTGTAAATATGTTTGTACTGATACAGAGGTCATAATATAAAGTTTCTCTTAAAGAGAAAAGAAAGTAGAAGCCAAATATAACTTAAATTATAACAAAGTACTATGATTAATTGTGTAAGCAACATAAGGTGAATAATTGACAAGTTTTTAGTACAGTAGTACAACATTGCCCTTCTTCACTTCTCCTGGATTTCAGTCCTAGATAATTAGTTTACTGATCTCTTAGAAACTATGGTACTACTACCTTAAACCTTAGTTGAAACATAGCAGGCTTGCAGAAAAGTTCATTAAGGTAGTAGAATGATTCCCCCCCGCCCCCCCAAATGAATAAAAGGAGCCTGATATACATCAGCGATGAAGAGTTGTATACTTATGTAAAGAATTGTCTTCTTTATAAAGAAGATTCTACTTGGAAAAACTACATTCCCTAATACAAAGACCACATCTGTATTTTGAAGCACTCCCTTCTTAAGATGATTCTTTCTTGCCAGAGGTACTCATGTTTTGAGTCTGGATTTTATAAAAGTTTTCAAAATAATGTATAATAAAGATGATAAATTGCATATACTTAGCATGAGAAAAGACAAATCAACTGTAATAAACATCACTTTTCCAAAGCAATGATTTTTTTAAAAATTATGACTTTGCATTAAGAAGTGAAGATGTCACTTCTTGAATTACATTGCATATGTTGGCAGTGTTTTTTAATGTGAATTTAAAAATACTACAATTTGTTTAGATAAAATGTTTTTGCAAAAGCTCCAACAATTTTTGTCAGATGCTGACCTCAATTGCAAAAGACATTTTCAATTAAGGAAAACGTTTATATAGTTAGCAAGCTGTCATTCAGTAAAACTCATTTTTTTAATTAAACAGATGGTGATAACAAAGAAATTAATGAACACATACTTGCTTGCCTGCTATCCTAATTTGCATTTCTAAATTATTCAGGTTATGCAGCAATTAAGCTTTAATTGCTTTTAGACAAATGAATATCTTGGAATGAATGACAAATTATGATGAAATTGTCTAAGAAGCATGGTGTATTCTAATGCTCATGCTATTTTATTTTGTGACAATTTTAGAAGCCTAAATGTAGGAATAGAACATCGCTATGCAGATTTACTATGCAGTTTCTTTGTTCCATATGCAGCGCATCATCATGCCGCTGGTCTGCGCAGATAAGATAAATGTAAGATGCAATATTCATATGACTTTCAAAACTGCATTACTGCAATAGCATGTTTTAGGAGATGGGTTAGCATTTCCAGTCCTCTGTTCAAGCAGGCATAGATGACAAAATGACATGTGATCATCACAACTCTTCTGATTTAGGTTTCTGCTACTTGATTTATAAGTAATACTTGAGAAAGAATATATAATTTATAAAAAATGCAGCAAGCTGTTTTGTAGAGGGAGTGCACTGAAAGTCTGATTTATCTGATTTATGTGATTTAAGACAGGGAACTCATACAGTGTCATGGTTAGTCTGGGTCCAAAGAAATTACATAACCTTGTTTTCTTCTTTCTCTCTTCTTTCTCTGTTTTTTGTTTGTTTGGGTTTTTTGTGTGTTTTGGGTTTTTTGGTTGGTTTGGGGTTTTTTTTGTTTGGTTTGGGGTTTTTTTGAGACTCTGCTTTGTTTTCCAATTTGCTTTATTTCTGGAACAATTCTTTGGCCTGTTAGTCATTGCACCACGCATAAGCTGAAAAAACTGCATTCTTCTCGGAGCAGCTACACTGACTGCAAACACAAGTCATGTGGTACCGTTGTAGTTGCTTTCTCCGATATATTTCTGTTGGTGAAACCAGCCAAGCATCCAGCTCAGTATCAGTGGGTATGAGCTCACTACATTTGGGGGAAACAGACTCTTTTATAGCTTTTTATGCTCTAAATATATCAGAATTATGGCTTTTTACACTAAGTATACACGTTTTATGGTTTAACTGTCAGAAGACAGATGTTTGAATGGACTTAACTTCAGGAAAACATTTACGAAAAATGTGAAGTTACAATTGTTACATAGCCTGTCCCCTACTAAAAGGAGAAGACTTGACAGCATGTGACATAGTATAAACTTTCCAATTACTTTATTCTGTATTTTAATCAGACTTTCAAATTGTCTACATAGCAACCTTAAAAGCAAACTGGAGAAGTGTCTCAATACATTTAGTATAGACTCTATTTAAAACAGTACTTAAAGCCTTCATCTTATCTACCTCTAAGCATTTAAATGGGGCACAAATGTAGGAAAGCTACTCGCCTCAGGTTTTCATTATATTCAGTGAAGAAAGGCATGATCTGAGCTAGTCAATCCAGTTTAAAATAAAATGGGGACTACCTGATAGCTGTTTTCTGCTGATTACAGGACTATAAAGTTGAATGAATCAACACTGGGTGTCTGTTGCAAGGAAAGAATCTTGTTTGCAACCGTATCAACAAGACATTTGTCTAAAGATATGGAAATAATCAGGTGCTGGTTTAGGCCTATGACCCTGATGGAGAGTGATAGCTGCCAGAGGGGTAACAGCTTAGAAAATGTGATAATCTGAATAAATCAGGCTACCTTAGTCTGGACAGCAAAGCAGTGCAAAAGGACTTGCTACTTGCCACTTACAAAGAATTGTATTGACAAGGTCAATTATGAATTTATTCTCTGTACACCAAACATAGAATAAGAATCGACCTCTTTATTAATCAGGGCGGATAATGAAAAAGAGAGGAAAAAAACAAAGTAGTTAGTACTGACATGGAAGTAAGTATCATCTTCCTCCCTGACAGTTTAGTAGTGTCTAAAGCAAAAATTAGGCTTTTATCATAACATGAATGTCAGTAACACTGAGTGTAGATTTCTGTTGTTCAAATTCACAATATTAGACCTATCAGGAAAACTTAGTCTAGGATTTTAAGAAGATTCATGGTGACACTTTGTGTGGCAAATTCCCATTCAGGTCAGAGAGATTTGAAGAGGAAAAAACATATTTCAACTGTTGCCTTAGCTTTCTTATTTAAAAAGGTTTATTAAACATGAAAAAAAAGCTGGCCTTGCTGTCAATAAAAACAAGTCATTAGTAGTAGCATGCCAAGATAGATACATTCTCTGATTTTTTTCATTTTGCATACATATTCTTAGCTTATCAAGTGAAATCTTATTGCATACATCTCTCATTTCCTGGGAGTAGATATTCCTTGCCTATCTTTGAATTTCATATTATTTTTCCTTCCTTAAAGATCTTGAAGTAGGATACATGAAGTAATTTCATTAAGGCAAAAATGTCTACCGGCTGATTTCAATTAGTGTAATACTTCTACTTTCTCACCATTTCTTATCAATGCAGGTACTCAAATATTTATATACATGCCCCTGTGTAGGACATAAATATTGACTGCCTTCCTGTAGATATTCTCATCCAGGGTTATACACAATAATATTACCTAATCAGAAATGGAGAAAAAGGTCCCCTTTTAGATAGCCACTTATGTCTTGTGATGGTTTTGTGTGACAGATGACAAAAGGTGTGTAAGGCTAGTAGATAAACAAAAGTATTTACCTAGAATTTACTTCTGTGTGCACACCTCCCCACAAGGTGTTAATGGTATTTATTGTTTGGAGCTTGAAATTCCTGCAGCTGTATATTTATTTAGGAGCTGTCTAGGAAAACAGGAAATAGCCTTTTTACAGTATATTAGAACTATTTCCTGTTATTAGCACTACTGTACAAGGTTATTACAGTGTACTTATTAAAACTATTGCACTTGAAAACTGCTACTCTTTCCAAGATAAGGGTTATTTTTTTCCCCTTCATATTAATATAAGAAAATTATTTTGGCTATATTTTGATTCTGGACTTTGAAGCAGTATAGGCTTATCCAAGCTGTATAGATCACATCCACTGCGTAAAGTTAGTGTCTTTTTTTTTTTTTTTTTTACACACTTTAAGAGAATATTGCAATTTAACTACTGAATATTTTAATTTTAAAATACTATGACAGTCCTTACAGTATGGGATTGGAAACAGAAGATTTCCTTATCTTTCCAGGTGATATATTTAATCATTGACTTAGATTATTTTTTTTTTTTTTTTTTTTTTTTATTCTTGACTACATAGTGATAAATACAACAGCCCTGCTGAATGATCCTGCCCAGACTGTAGGCAGAAGCAAAGAATTGCTTCTAAAAGTCAGGAGATAAAGCTTGAAGTCTGTCTTTGATTTTTGGATTCATCAAGGTTTTGCACAAGACAATTGCCTCCTATCACTGCTGTTTCTTACTAGGACAAGTCTTAGGAGTGCGGTTGCATTTCACGTAAACACCTTTTGCAGTGGGGCATCATGAAGTGAAGTTTGGCATTTGGCACGTTGGCAGTGTGCCCAAACCTTGCCTTTGCGAGTCTGGCCTAAGGCTTAGCTCCTCAAAAGCATTTGGAGCATTTGGATGTATCAATGTTGTTATGTGCAGAAATTATTCTCGGCATCTGGTCTAAGCCTCTGAAGATCCACTAGCCTAATTCTTGTGTCAGATATTGAGCTAGATATGTCTGTCAAAGCTCATTATTGGTTTCCTACGTAAAGTTCTGTGAAGGCCCTTGGTACCTGTTTTCTGTAACTGGCTTTGTTTGACAAAAGCATTAAGGAGCCTTAAAAATCAATTTCATAATTGCCCTCCTATAGGAAGTCCTACATCCTCTTTATGTATAAAACTTTAATGCAAGTATTATACTCATATAGTAATCGCTGCTCTATTTTTGGTATAACTTTCTATTACTTCCTAATAACATATATTTATTAAATTACCAATGTTTAAGATGGACCAGTAGGACATCTCAGAATAGTGAACATATGCTGCCGCTTTTCAGAAAGTGAACTCAAAGATGCATAGGTCAAATGATGGCATTTCTTAACATCTCTTTTTATTACAGGAAATCGTTACATCTTGATATTGACAGCTAAAGTAGCTCCATACCTCTTGCAGATTCTTAGCAAAATATTTATAAAGAATTTAAGAAAGTCCAGTAAGTTGTTTCCCAGATATTTTAGAATCTTTGAGTGCAATAAATCTGGTATATATGCTTTATGTGAAATACAAATTAAATATTTGTATTAAGTTAAGCACTTGTTTTCAGCTGGATTCATATTCTATATTAAAATTATAGAGGCTTAGTGATCAGGAATATAGCTGAATTAACAATGGAAGAAATGCAAAACAAATTATTAGATTTTGGTTTTCATTGGTTTGAGTAAAACCACCTCATAAATCTTATAGGAAAGATAAATGTCTCACCTAGATAAATAAAGGAAAAAAAAAAGTTGTCTGAGCCATAATGAATATTTTAATATCAGCAATTCATTATGGCTCAAACACATGTTGCCTTTAATACGAGTGCATGATCTTGAATATTATTAAGGTTTAAACAAATTTAAATGTGACAAGCACAAGATTAAATGTGGCACATAAATGAGTTTAAACAGCTAATTAGGTTTTGTTGGTCCATCCTATGTTTGACAGATATGTAATAGCAGCAATACTAATTAGAGAAACCATAGCACCAAACAGATACTAGTTTTATTATGGAACTACAGCTTTTCACCACACACTTCCGCAGGAGGCACGTAACCCTGTTTGAGATATTTTGGAAATTTAAAAAAAAATTCCATATGTTATAGTTTCACAGTGAACATAATTTTATATGAAATATGTCTCATCTCCTTAAAAATGTAAGATCAGTTCTTGGGTTTTAGAAAACAATTCCATCAGACACATAGTTTATCTAACTGTTCCAATATAATCATTGTTTTAGGTGAGGTTTCTTTTTCCACTATATTTTTTTGGCTTTTATTTCACAGTGCTGAATATGATCATTAAAATTAGTTATTATTTATGATACTGATTTAAAAAAAGATTAGAGTCTGTTTTTAAAAGGGGACGAGGTATGGTTAAACAACCTTATATTAATATATAATTTATCTGATATGGTAATGTAAATTGTTGATAGTAATATAAATTGGCATTAATGCTTTGTTAGTCATTCAATCAAATAGCTGTCAACTGGTATTTATAGTTAAAACCAGAAATTACTTCACTGGGTGATAATGGAAAAGAATGGGAAATATAAGAATATGGTTTAAAAAGAAAAGTGATGTTATGGTTAGGGTAACCCAAGTGAAAGCATGTAAAATCTATCCCATTTTAAATAAAACATTTTTAAAATTTCTATTATCCCTCTTACTATAATTGTCCAAGTTAAGATAACATAATATTTAATAAAATAAATCTAAATCCAGAAGCGTTGTCAGCAAGCAGTGTCCTGGATCACAGGCCCATTTCAGACCAGAAGACATTAAAGTGGGATCCATAAGCCTCACACGTCACCACCAAACACACATGCACTAGTTACAATTGTTGATTAAATTCCATATAAATGGTCTTACTTTCAGCTTCTGAGGTCAGCTGCCTTCACCTTGATCTTTAACATAAGAGTTACATATAGCTTTTAACTAGTTATTAAGCACGGGTGTGGGACTTAGGGTTTTGCTTTGGTTTTTTAATGCCTGGACTCATCTTGGGGTCAGTCATTTTCAACTGTTTGACAATAAATGATTTGTGAATCTCTGCACTATTCTTGAGATAAAAGACAAATTAAGGGCTGATTGACATTTGTACTAATTCCTACACTGTGACAAGAAGTTTTAGCATGAATCCAGAGTTTCTGATGTTATTTTAATTTATTTGCCAATGGCCTAAATGAAGTAAGGTTCTGACACTTGGCTTCCAGTGAATGATAGTAAATCCATATTTTTTGCTGCTTCCAGCTCACCTCATCCTTAATCCCGCTACATTAGGGTTCTACCTTGAGCTGGTACCTCTTTGATAACACTGTGCATAGGAGATGCTATCCCTGTGTCTCTGCATTTCAGGGGTCTCTGCTCAGTGCAGAATTGGGCAGTGGCTCTGGTAGCTTAAATGGGCATGGTAGCTTAAAGCTTCCCAATTTCTTCTCGGGAAGAAGAAAATGGTGTGGGAGCAATTTTCTACAAGCAAAAATTTGAAAGGGTTATGCATCTCTTGTCAGAAGAAAAACTTAAATATTAAAGTCAATAAAACAATATCTTTCTTTTCTGATTCTGGGAGGAGAAACTAGGCTTAGTCAGGAATTATATCATGTACCCAAAGGTACTTTTTCTTGAACACTTCTGATCATCTTGTGTTGGAGGGACAACTAACTTCTATGTACTGTAGTAGTCTGCAGTATTTCATGCCAGACACCCTAAAAAATCCCATGGCACCAAACTGTGACACCAAAAAGAATCAACATGTAAAATGCCACTGGGAAATTAAAGGGGATGAGGGTGGTGGTGTTGGTGTTTGGGGTTTTTTTTGTTGTTTGGTTTTGTTTGGTTTTGTTTTTTTTTTTTTCCTTGTGGGGGCAGAGTTTTGAGAAAGGCAAAGGAAAGCTAAAAGCAGCCTGATACTTCAGGAATAGTGGTGTCTCTGCTTTCTTAAACAAAATAGGTGAATGCAAAGACTGTAGAATTTGGTGCTATTTAAAGATTTCTAGGAACAATCTTTCAGGCCTTTACACAGCTATAATGTATAGGAAAAATGTCTCCTTTTAAGAGTTGCGTTTGATGGGGTTCTGAGATTAGTGATACAATACACATACAGTGAAAACAAATATCCAGATTTTCACAGGTTTTTGTGTTATGTTATTACACTATAGGACTGTGATTATGAAATACTGTCTATGTCTATAGGACAACAGATTTGGGAAGCTAGCAACCAGGGCTGGCAAGGAGTCAATGACAATACCATTCAACTTTTCTATCCTCGGATACCATCATCTTTTAGAGTGAAAATAGCTTTGAGTCCAAGGAAAAAAAAATTCTTTACTGAAAGGGTTGTCAAGCATTGGAACAGGCTGCCCAGGGAAGTGGTTGAGTCACCATCCCTGGACGTATTCAAAAAGCATGTAGACAAGGTACTTTGGGCATGGTTGATGGTTGGACTCAATGATCTTAAAGGTCTTTTCCAGCCTAAATGATTCTGTGATTATTAGCATGGAAAATTTCTTGGCATTCATGCTACAGAAGGTTTGCCATACAGCTGTCCTTGTGCCTATTCGTTAGCAAGCACTTAGTTACAACTGCCATACAGAAGGGTTTGGGGGGTTCTCTTTCTTTTAGGTTGGCTTGGGTGTCTTAATTTTAGGGGTGCTGAATTTTATAGACCCAAATGAATAAACGTCATTATGGAAATGATTAGAGTTTGTTCAGCCATGGTATCTGTGGGTTTTATAATGGTTGTTAAGTTACATCAGATACTTTAACAGGAACACTAAGAACGCTTGCTCATACTGCCTACTTAAGTAAAGAATAGCTCTGGTTAAATACTTGCTAATATTTTATCCAGAGCTTTACGGTAAGCAAGTCGGGTTAGCATCCACTTCCAGTTGCATAAGAATCAAATAATCAATCCAACCATCAGGCACCAAATACAGGGAATTAAATTTATTAACTAATCCATAATTAGCTAATGGAAAAAGAGTTTTTCAAAGGAATGGAGAGAGGATGTAAGTGTGGTTGTACTGGTTCAGATGAAGGGTGCAATTAGCTTTGAATAGCCCTTTCAGCCTTTACCAAAGGGAAGGGTGTAAAAACACCACCCGACTGTCCACCATACTCATATTTCACAGAGCTATCGCTCTGTCAAGAATTGCCTTCCGAAGTGAGTTTTTCTTTGAGATTTTCTGTATCTTTATTCCTGCCCCTTCTCCTCCCCCTCTCCACTCCCCACCCCATGCCCCTCAACTGCAAGTTGCTTGGCAGAGGTGCTTTGCATACCTCCTTTCCCACCCTGCTCTGCTTAAGACTGGGTGTTTAGAACCTGCCATTCTATAAACATTAAGATAAAGATAAATATTTTTTTCACTAATTTTGAGAGATTAGTAAAGCCTACTTCTGATCATGATGCAGACACTGTATTACTGTTATGGAATTGATATACTTTCCTTCTGTAGCCTGGAGCAACATCTGTCAACACTAGAATGTTCCAGCTTGGCAAAGGGAAAAGTTACAATTCGGGGACAAAAAAACCAAAGTAACTGAATATATCTTAAGCAGGGAATTCTGTTCTTTGGCAGAAGAGAGGGGGAGATGAATTCAAAAATTCTGTCTTATTATCCAATCAAGCTTTGGACTTAAAAGATTTAGTAAGTAAAGCTCGAACCATCATCACTAGAACAAAAGGATAGTAGCTGAAACGATCACATTAACATCTATCAAATCCTTGGACAAAAATTGACTATCTGACACAAAGCTACACAGGTTAGTGAATGAGCAGATGCCATGGAATGAGAGATTGATGCCTCAATGATAGCCTGAAGTCTGGCTAATAATCCAGAACCAATTTGTCACAGATGCCAACTCTTAAGTATTGGTTAAGCCCTGAGAAAATAGTCTGCGTTTCAGCACCTCACAGTGTTATTTTAGCTATATTGCTGTAAGCAGCTATTCCCAATACTCCTTTAAAATTTCTGTTCCTAGTGCTTCCTTTTACACTGTAAGTGAATTTATTAAACTAAGAGTAAGCCTTGTTTGCCTCAAAACAGAAATATAGGTGCAAATTCTATAGAAGCAATTTAAAATCTTAGATTACAGTAAGCTTTAGAGAATAGTGCTGTACAATACTGTTTTCAGGTACTCAGAAGATCAGGATTCCTATCTTAACTGTCTTTCATATTTCATAATATTAAAATCTCATCACATGAGATTTTCATCTTTTAGTTCCAGACTATGAAATAGAAAATAGTAAGGATGAGAGAAGATCCATCATTTTCTTCTATCTCCTACTCATCAGAGTGATGAGATGGAGTCAGATGAGGGGAAACTTCTCTGCTTTCAGAGGTGTAGAGGTTTATTTGTAGCTTGTTCTATACTATACAGGTCTTCCATATTTTTCAGTTCTGCTTCCTGTTCCGTGTTGTTTCTTTTCTAAAATGAGTTTAGTAACTTAGAAATTGTAATAATCTTTCCTCTTCTCTAAACCTTGAATAAGATATTTTTTAGCAAAGCACACATTAAAGAGTAGTGCTTGAGTGCTCTGTACCACTTGTGATAGGAAATCAGGATAGTAATTCTTGCATATTACTGTAGCCTTAACAGATTGAGCTAATAAAAAAAAAAAAAAATTCAACATATGCACAGGAATATTCAGCGAGATGATCATCTTCTAACACAATTTGCTCCTAGGAGACTGATGTAATAAAGCTAGAAAATCCATGTCTTCTAATGGTATTCTATTAATCTTCATTGACAAGTTATTTTTTCTATTAATAATATTATTTTGAAATGTAATTTTAAGTTGATAAATGGTGATATTTGCAACTCTTGTTGAGATCAGTTTAAAAAAAAAACCAAACAAACGGAGACCTCAGCATAGGATTCCAGACTTCTGTACTCTTTTTATCTAATCAGTGGATAATGATCCTTAATAGCACCGGGAAGAGGAAAAGAAGAAAAAGGAAAAAAAAAATATAAAAATCATAAAACACTTCATTGATTTAAAAACAATGATTTAAAAACTCTGCTACATCTCTATACCAAAAAGATCCTTTGAAAAAAGAAAGAGGTTGTCTGTTACTTAAAATAGCCTTAGTTCTTTTGTCTGAAACCATCACACTTTATACTGCTTGCCAAAGAACTAAAAAATGCAGGGAGGTTTTGGTTTAGTTTTTTTTGTTTGGGGTTTTTTTTCCCCTTTTAGAAGGGAGCATCAGAAGCTAGTCAGTATCTTGTGGACAGTTTGTATGTTGTGTGTTTGAGTGTTGAGTTTGTGTCGCATTATTCATGCCTGCTGTTAAGTGGGATTATTAGATTTGAGTCCTATTTGACTATATTAGTGGAAATGTAGAATGTTGATGAAGATATCAAAATCAGGTTTATTGATAAAGTTGCTATTGTTGATTTAATACTGGCTTGTATGGCTTATGCTGAACTATATATTACTTCCCGTATGATTCCCACAACATACTAAATATGAGTACTTTCTTGTGGGATCTGAAACACTGATGCTGTTAATCCACTGTTACTTTTCTGAAGGCACAGAACGTGACTGTGTTCTTTGAAGTTTGTGCTTGCACTGGGCGAGACTTTTACCATGAATAATTCATTTGACAGATTTTTGCCCCTTTAACTCTTCAATTATTGATCACAGAATGAAAATCCTCCAACGTACTAATTATTTTAAATTATTTGTGAATTATTATGGATATATTTTGCCTACAGATTGTGGGGAATGTTATGAATATTCAAAACTTCAAGTATGAATTGCATAAATCATGTGGGATTGATTCTTTTTCTTACGAAGACTTATACTGTAACAAAGAGTATGGCCTGAATTACACATTGACAATTTGCATAATTGTGTAGTTACACTATATGACATTGCAGTTAATAAACTTAACAATTTGGCCTAAATTTTACTTTTTACAAGTATTGCTACTGATAACTCTCAATTGCTATGATGTGCTTAGGAAGTGAGAAAATACAGAAAAAAAACGCACCACATTTTGAACTTCTCTGCAGGGAAATTACTGTAATAAATTAAATGCAAAATGTTATGAAAGGGGAAGGTGATCTTATTATACAAAATCTTTAGGCAAGTTGATTTTATCCACTCCATACTTAGATGTATGAACGCACAAACACCAGGGTGGTGTACGCACATTAGTCTAGCGAGGATAATTTGTTCACAACAGAGCGGACAAGGGATACCGGCTGGCAAGCACTGTCTTCGTGTGTCTTTTCGGTTCCTCTTCGCTGGCAACGACAAACTAATGTTTGGACAGATCATTTATATCCCCTCGGAGTCATCAGTTGTGATGGGTGGTCCTTTGCCTCTGAAGCTTGCTTACTTCCCCTTCCACAAATCTTAGGGCAGGCTGCTACACGCTGCCTGCTTTTCCCTTGTTTGAATAGGTATTTGAATGATACATCTGTCATCTGCTTTCCTGTTGAGGAGCCTTTTTGATATCCTCCTCCGCCTTCCTTTCTGGTGGTATTGTCAGAATGGCGGCTGTGACAAAGAAACATCTTCAATGTGATTTCTGAGAACAGTGTCATGGAAGTGGTGTCCTAAGAGCAGTGTTCTTCATTATTATTACTAGCTGTTCCTGTAACTTCTTATCCTGCTGTTTTCTTCTGGTGCTTAAATATGAATTTCCACTCATACTTCGTTCACACCAGCTCTGATATTTCTGTTACAAATCTACACATGTAGATGACTATTTGCAGAAATGCCTGTAGTATTTGCTTCTGTCAGCATGTTGGTAACATGTCATTGACCTATTCAAAGCATATTGATACGAACACATTTTTTTCTGCCAGGTGTCTCAGGATGCCTGAGACACAGCTTATGAGTTAACAGCTGCACTTCTGTCAGGGCTGTTTGCTTGGGGGGGAAAGACCTTAATAAGTGCCAATGTTTGAAAACTACATCTTTGCCAGATTGAGAGGGGTGAATGCCTGAAAAACAAAACAGAAAATCATTTTATTGAAGAAGAATGAAGAGTTAATGAATCTATCTTGTCAAATGATTTTTCTTTCAGATACATCTGACATTTTCACCTGTTTATTTACAATTTCAATATCTGAAATGCTTCTCTTCTAATACAAATACTTTTTAGTCTAAGCTAGGAGTTTGTACCAAAAATGTTTTTCAATACACATGAGAGAATTAAATGTCATAGTTCAGTGGGGGGATTCAGACGAGAGAAAGCAGTAGCCTCTTCTAGAGTGTAAACTTAAGTAGCTGCTGTGAACATAGGTGCCAGCAGAGGAGCTCATCTCTGCTGACAAAGCTGCAAGGTTAGGACACTGGGTTCTTTCTGAAGTATCTGAAGTTCATAGCTTAAGATACTCATGTGGATACCTGTCACTGACCTCTGAAGTTAAATCTCCTTTACCTGTTTTGCATACTTCTACTTTCTTTGTAGATCTGCTGCATTTCATTAAATAGTTCAGACTAAGAGGAAGTACACCTCTGTATCAACTACGTCCTATGTTTGAACTGTTCATTGTTTTGTTCTAGTAAGTGTACAAAGAGTATAACCAGATAAGATAGAGAAACTAGAATTTCAAATGGATGGAAAATACTGCTTCACAACAGAGTCTCTGCTACACATACTGAAGACATATGAAACAGTTTGCTTAATGTATGAAGTTTTATTTACCTTATAGTTGTGACATTCTAGTTTTCAGACTCTCAAGTTTCTCTCGTAGTATCAAATGTGATTCACTTTTGAAATGACTTAATTTTTTTTCCTGAATACGCAACGTGCAGAATGGCCAGTAGGATATGCAGGTGTTGGGAAATGTTTACAAATTAAATCAACGTCCATTGAATCTTTAGAATCTTTTAAATAATTGAGACTAGATCACAGAGTACAGGCTGAATAGGAAGAGACCTTATCTAACAAGTAAGTCTTGGTTATATACCATCTACAGTTTGAACCAAAACTTTAAATTTCTGCATTTAAATGTAAAATTTTAGTTGAAGGTATGTCTATCTTTGCATCTGAAAGAAACTGGAGATGCTTTCTATTTACCTTATGGAAAATAAATTACAGGAAGCTGAGTGGATAATACCTAATTTTCCCACAGATACTGAGGGAGCAGGAGGAACCTTAGTATTTTCTCCTTGACTGTATTTCTGTTTTCCTGGAAGTATACAATTATGACTGAATCCGAGCAGATGATTTAATCTGCCAAGTAAAAAGTATTTTCTCTCATATAAATAGAGAGGTTCAGTCTTGGTGTTCAGCCTAATGTCTAGTTTTTAAACTCTAAACAAATGACAGAATGAAAAGCAAGATGTGTCAGGTCATGAGCCTAACCCCATATTACTCATATTTACTAAGATATAACAATCAGTGTCATAGGTGTATAATAGAGCACAAGCTTAGTCCAAATATGAACATGGAAACAATAAAAAGCACCCCCCCAAAAAAGTATTTTATTGAGAACCTGCATCTGACTTTACTCTTTCTTTTGAGATCATGAAATGTGTTATCCTTTCTGCACCAGTGCTCTCCTGACTGTGTAAGCCTTCTTTACTATCTTTGCTTCTAAACATAAATGTGATTTAAATAAATAAAAGACCTCAGCTAAGACTCTCAATAAGCTTCGGTGAGAGATCACAAAGCTCACCTGGCACAACAGCTTTGAAACATGAATCAAAGCACTTGCAACTGGGGAGAGAAACTTGTCATACTCAATTAAAGACTATCTACAGCAAAACATAGCTCAATCTAGGTGAAACACTTCTGTTTCTTAGTACGTGCACATTGAGCTTCCCTGTAGGCTCCAGAGGCTCTCCTGTGTTTGTTATATTGCCTGATGCAGAGAAAAGACTCTCAGAGTTGCATTAAAAAGTACAGCTTGGAAAAAAACCCAACACATAGATGTCCTTGGAAAACTTTTGTAATTATCTAACTTGAATATTGCCATTGTAGCGTACCAATTTGCACTGCTGGCAGACTTCAGTGCCATGTTTCTTCACCTTCTGAAGTATGCTGAATGTCACAGCTTAGTATAACTGTCTGCATGTCCTTTTCACTTTTTGCTTTGTTCCCCATCAAATATTTACAGCTTAAGAAAAGCAAATTTACTGTAAACAAACACACAAAAATAAAGCTGGTTAAAAAATACTTTCAGCAAATAATCGCACAAAGTGTGGTCCAGAAACTGACAATCGATTTTAGGCACCAATTTCTGTGACAGCAGATTTAAAATGTCAAAGTGCAAACACCATTTGAAAACTAATTGGGTACCCTTTGTTGTAGCTCCCCAGACTACAAAAGAATTTTGCGCCCGCTTGGCTGCTTTGGTTTCTTGACCTGTTCAACCTCAAAAGATAGGTGTAATTCATGCAACTTTCTGAAGTCTTATTTAGGATTCTGAAGGGCTGAATGTGGTTTGGGAGCACTCGAGAGGGATGTGGTCCTAAATATCACTGCTATGGACATGGGAAATGATGAAGTAAAAGAAATACTCTTTTTTCTCTCCTTACATTATCACATACCTTACCAACTTTGCACAGCCAAGTCGTTCTGTTAATTTTTAACCATAATTTATTATTTAATGCTAAGCAAAGTTAGCAGATAAATTGCAATTCTTTTGCATAGCATTTCTGCTTTCTCTATTGCGAGTCTACGGTCGCAAGCAGCATAAACGTGTCTGATTACTCACAACCCTATCCAGCACGTGCTCAGCACTGAGTTTATTTCAGTAAGTAATCCTTCTCTGGCCCCAGTCTTCTGGGAGGCGGTGCAAAGCACATCAAAAAGCTGTCAGATACCGACTGCGCTTAGTAGTACAATCTTCATGGTACTGCTGGCTTTGTGGAAATGGTTTTTGTTGTACTTTTCTGAGACAAACTAAAAAGCATTCTGTCCTTTAGAAGGAGCTTTGCCCTGTCACTTAAGACTGACAGAAACTCCAGTTGAAACCCACACCAATGCATCCCCAAAGAAACTCATCTCTTCCCTGGATATGCACACCCACACTACTGAAGAGATAATTTGACCTGTTTTAAAGGCAAATCTGTTTTCTGGCTAGGAAATGTGTTTTTAATTTACTATTTCGTTTAGCACTTACATTTTACATGGCTGCAAATGTTTATTGGGATCAACCAAAAAAACTTGGTTTTAACAAATTGCTAAGGTGTAGCAAAATAAGACTTGTTCACAAGTAGTGCAGGCTTAATCAAGGGCCCCCCGACACCTACTGAAAATTTTTTCTTGCCCTCCTTGGACTTTGATTCAAGAAAATACACTGAATAAATAATGTTATAGTACCCCTACTGCATTAACAGAGAATGTTTATTGAAATCTGGGTCTTAAATAAAAACAACTGTCCGGCTTCCAGCTGGGTTTGTGAATTAGTTGCAAACAACTTTCCTACTTTTTTTTTTTTTTTTTTTTTTTTTAAGAAAAAATCCTCTTTTTAACTTATTACCTGTTCCCTGGCATATTTCTAAAAACAATTTTATTAGGGCTGTTATTAAGAGCAGCAACTATAAATTGAGATCTTTTCCAAGGTATTTAATGTACAGTTCTATAGAGGCAATGGTTGGTTGTTTTTAAAACAAACAAACAAAAAACCAAAACAAACAAACAAACAAAAAACCCCAACCAAACCTCATTGTATTGCTGGTGATAAGGAGCACACAAACTATTAATTGCTTTTGACACAAAGTGACACAAGCACCTTTGATATATAATTGGGGAGCGATGCAGTTTAACAAGTTTTAATTTCTGGGGCAGCTGGAAGACAATAAAGAGAAAGCATGAGAACAAATTAAACAGTATATAGGTCAATCATTCTATTAGCAGTCTTCAGGGAACACATATCTAATTTACATAATTGTATTTCTGCTGCAACCAGACATACTGCTGTGCTAATACGTGTTCTTGGTGAGTCTATAAAAACACTGAAGATGGCCTTTCCTACATTAAAGTATGAAAAACTAGGATTACAGGAGCAAATACATTATTCATTTTATCTAATCAGTATTTCAAGGTTAGCTTGACCCAATCTACAAAGGGCCCAGCAGCTCCACAGGTAGTGGTTTGTTGAATATTTTCCCTTAAAGCAAAGATTAAGTTCTTACATCTCTCACGCTCGCATGCAAATAAACCAAATTACCAACTTTTTGTTTTAAGTAGAAGATTCAAGTTCTTTGTGTGCCTCCTCTGCTAAATTCAAGCATCCTGCATTTGGGAAACTTGCTCAACTTACCTGTTTAGTTATACTTTCAAATTCTCACAGAAAGAGCTCAAAGACTGAGATTTTTACAAGCAAAAATAGTGTATTTCTATTACTTTCTGTGTTCACAATGAAAGGCAGTAGATTCTCCCTATACCATATCTTGCCTTAGAAACTACTAATTAAAGCTACAGAGAGATGTCTGTTACTAAAAGATACTTAAAACAGAAAGGTAAGAATAAAAAGCAAATAAATGAACAGAAGGGGAAGACTGAGTAGCACTCCTGCTTTCCTACCTTTTCTATTCAACAGCTTTCTGTTAATTTACCTAAAGTACTTCATTAACACACCTTGGTTTCCATCTCTCTTATATCTGACCCCATCTTCTCAGACCCATGCTTTAACCCCACTATGCTGGATCCAGTCTTTATATGCAAGACAAGTACTTCATGCTAAAATGCATAAGTTTGGTTATAATCTTGAAGAAAATGTATTAAGAGAAAAATACAATATATCTTCAAATTTAAAATTAAAATGGACTACAATCATAACATAATGAAGCATACACAAGAAGCAAAGGTGTGGTCTGCTCATCTTATTTCAACAAAAAAAATAGTGTAATGATACGATATAAAACACTCTAGTAATTCTCAAAGACAGGAAATTGAGCTTTTAATTCAGACAGAGCAATTATCAAAAGGACTTAATGTAAATCATGCTCTCTATTAAATCTCAGCAGTTAATGTTTTTCTGGAGATTTCTTTGAAAGCATTGCCAAGATACTGAGTCCATACACTTACATTCATAAATAAGAAAAAATACATGTGGCAAATGTATAAAATGGAGTACTGCTAATTTAAAAATCTACTGAATTTTGTATAATTACCATAGAGCTTAATGCAAGAAGTATGTTAGCTATAGTTCTCGCCAGCTGGAATTGTGTTCTGGAATTTCAAATAACTTACGGCTTGGTTAAGTGATCTGTTTTGTGGCATGGACTGAGTGTGAACAATGAAGAAAATTGTTTTGTATTGGGTGTACAAGTTCAACTATTTTTCATGACAAGGCTGAGCTTCCATTCTGCAGTATTTATCAAATTGATCACTTCATTTTTTGAAAACTAAGAGAGAGTTTTGCAGTAGGACACGTTTATAAATAGGGCAGATTTTATAATTGTGCCTTGAATAGTGGATCTCTTTTGGGTGCTGGTTTCCGTCTTAACGTAAGCTGAGTGCTGGTTGATCTCTTTGTGGAGAGTTGAATGTGAACTTGCTGTTCACCCCCTGAGGGCTGGGCAGGGCCATGGAGAGTTCACATTCATAGGTTAAACTGGAGACATGCACTCACCATTAGAACTATCTTTCCTTTGAAGTTAGAAATAGCCACTAAAATTATTTGAATAAGTTACAAAAAGCTGTTGCTTTAAAGATAAAAAGAACACCGACTACCCAAATAGTGCATCTGGTGATTTATGTCATTGCTTTTCTTGAGCGGAATTTTCCATGTGAAACAAAACTAGTGTGTTACGTTAGGATATCAAATAAATTGAAATCCTGATGACCAGCAAAATAGTCTGGAGCAGAAATACTGGACTATAGGTATGTCATTAGTGTTTATGTATATGATCCAAATTGCTTTCACCTTAAGATGAGCAAAAAGGAGCTTCTGGGTTTATTTTTTAATGTATCACTCTGAAAAGACTGCGTGTCTACAGTAATTTTTATTTTGTGCTTTGGGGGGTAAAAAAACCAAACACATAAACAAACCCCGAACAAAACAAAACAACAACAAACAGAAAAACACAAGAGGAGAACTGAAGTTTCAAATGACATGAAAAACAAAGATGACTTCTGTGTTTACCTCCAGTATCAGAAGGATATCCTCAAATCAAAGCTTTTAAGGGATTGAGGAAGGTATTACCTAAAGAAGGTTTAGCATTTTATAAAATTCAGGGGGGGTATCATTGTTTAAGACCTTTATGAAGGTTGTCATAATTATTACAGGTCTTTCTTTTATGCAAATTGTAAAATTTTAATAAATTGAAACTACAGTTTGGTTGCTGCTGCCAGGTGCTACAAGTACAGATGATATGAGGCCACATCAGCCTAGTATTTTAGTTCAGAGTAGGAATTGCCCTTTTGAAGCAATCTTTCAGAGTGTTCGCACATACCATGCTTTGACATCCATCATGGAGTAGTCTCAGGAAAAAAAACCTAAATTTCTCTTGCCTGAAACTAGACTGGAAAAAAATGTCCAAGGATCTGGTAGTGTGCTCCAGCCACTAATGGGAGCTGGACTAGAGCTAGTCCAAAGTAAATCAAAATCCACAAAGTAAAATCCATGGGAGCTATTCTCCATTTCCTTACACGCATCCACGTTTACTGCTCCACAGTACTTATTAACCATTATAGTCCCTATATGTGCCCTTTAGTCTGGATTAGAAACGTATTTTGGCACTGAATTTCTCAATCATCCCCACTTCCTGTGCTTAACTGGATTCTTTACCATGAAACTAAAGATACGATCCAGGGACATACCTGACGTACTCCAATGTTCAGTCAACAGGGTGAATAGAATATTGCAACAGAATGGAAATAACATGTCTGTCTAAATTAGAACAGTGCCAGAAGTATGCCAGAATAAAACCCCCAAATTACATGTAGCGTGGACATCAAGTCCTCAGCACCAAGAGATTTGCTGTTCCATATCTAGTCTGATTAAACACAGACACAGCCAAGCAAAACTGAAAAAAGACATTTGTAAACTTTGTACATCTTTTGAGCAATCCAATGCGTTTGCTTACAGATTTTAAATTTGAATCTGACATTTTATTTCCTCAGTAAAATATATAAAGTAAAGTAGAAACAATATGCTCATCTTTGTACTCCTTCCATCTAAAGAAACAAGAGAGCACAGAGTTTGTTTTTTATTTTTAAGAACTTGCTTGTAGGGAGAATATGGGCAATGTCCTGGGTGTGTAAGCAAGACCCAGTAATTGTATGTCTGGTCTTTTTCCTTCTCTCTTGATCTCCTCTGCTTCCTTAATTTGTTTCATAACTGAAAATGTCTCTTTTTTTCCTCTTGTATTTATAGTTTGAACATTGGTAATTTAATTGGGGAGGGGGTGCGAGGCGGCGGCATGATGACCATTGTAGGAACTACCAGGAACGTGTTGTTATTATCTGTTTCCTTTGTGTCTTGTGTGTCTGTCAATGGTTTGTTCTCAAGATGTCTGACTGCATCAGTTCTGCTTCCTGCATACCAAGCTGTGGGCTTGGAATATGCAAAGTACAGGCAACCTTAATATCAATTTTAAAGTTACTTTTTCCATTTCTTCTTTCACTTCTAATTAAAACTTGAATTTTTCATTTGTAATTAAAAAAGTGAAATACATTCTGCTCTAGTAGTAGCTAAAATACTAATTAAAGCTATATCACTGCCAGCAAATTCAGATTGTTTATTTAGGTTGCATACCTGATTAACAATTAAAAACAAAGTAGATTCTTTATTCTGGTATGAGGTGATACAGGACTCCAAGTGTTTCCAAACCACTTATTTTGAACAAAAAGACCAAACTGTTTGGGAGCAGACACCTGTTACCAGGATGATCAGTGCAGGAAGAGTTAACTAAGTGCATTCCCTTAACTGACGTGTGCTAATACAGAACACTTGATCCATTTGACTTTGGCAAGCCACATTTCTTCCTAGTATTTTCTGTGTTTCCATGAATACTTAATCCTTACAACGTTTTGTCCACTGGTGATGTTTTCATAGTAATATTTGCCACTATACAGGTGTCCAATAATATGAAATACTAGTTTATTTTTTTTTTCTGTAAGGCTGATAAACTTGTGTTGGTTTTTTTTCACCATATAGCTTGCTTGTTTATGAGGAAAAAATATTATATTTGGATATTTAAACATGGCTATTTAATATTACATGACAGCTGTCATAGCTGATGCTGTAGATACTGCACGTGGGAATTAATAGTGCACTTTTTGTTCTTTGTATTGTTCTAGTCTGTATATTCATTATTAGTGGAGGATATCCTCAAACTCTGAAGAGCTTTATTTAAAGTGGATAAAGATTCAAAAAAAACTACATTAAAATTCTAGATCAATTCTTTCCTACTTTTCTTAATTTAGTTTTATGCTGTTTTCTGATTAGCAACATACATGACCTTAATGTAACTCAGTAATAAAATCTCTAAATCTCATAAAGTCATGACTAAACAGATTATGTAATTAGCAACAGCATACAAAAAAAAATTAAGCAATATTATCTAATATCTATGTGCCTGAAGCACTGGCTGGACAGCCTGGCTTACAAAAGGAGACAGGGAATGCTTTCCTAAACAGAGAAGCTAATTCAAATTCACCTCTACAATAGCGTCCACAGGCGAACGTGCTTGTGAGAGCCCGATGTAACCAAGAGCTCTTCCGTGCTCTTCCGCAGCGCAGCATTGTCGAGGGCCAGCCGGGAGGAACTGCAGAAGGACTTCACAAGCTTCCCAGTGACAAAGCAAAACAGTGGTAGAGGAACATGGTGTAGGTAAATGCCAAAGGATGCACAGAGGAAAATATTTATCAGCTTCTTAGTGGAGAGAGCACTCTTAGGGTTATGATCAGAACAAAAGCTCAAACCTGAATAGCAGTCGGAAAAACAAACTACAAAAACCTATCCAACAGAAATTGAGAGTGTAACCAAAGATCTTGTGTCCCCATAGGAATTCTGGTTTGCCAATATCCTTAAGACTACACAAAGTTCTAGTACCACCTGTGTCTCGAGGTGGTAGAACTGGAAGAAAATGCTGGCAGAGTAGGGCAACAGGAATACTCACAGGTGTGGAGTATTGTCTTTGGAATATTGTCTTGAATGATTTATTTACATAAATACAAATCTGAAATTCAGCCGGTACTTTGGCTTCTCTTGCCTAAAACGCTTTTCTTTCTTTTTGCAAAATCAGCTGTGGAGACGTGTACTCAAAATGGTAATAGAGTAGAATCTTTGTCCCAATATTTTATTTTGTCATTTGCTTATTTTAAACCAATTCCAGAAGCTTTTATTTTAAATGAAGAAATTCATGTAAAAATGGCACTTAAAAAAAATCCCAAAACCTATCCCACAACCCTGTGCTCCAGTGTTTACTTAATTATTATGATCAGCGAGCTGTTTGGTGGTTCTTCCCTTGATAACTGCAACTTCTGGTAAGTATAATAAATGATTTCCAATTAAGGACTAGCAGAACTCATGACAACAGAAATCTCTGTCAATTTATTGAAAGAAAGTCTCTCTACACTGGAATAAACAATGTAGAACATTAAAATTTTGTGTCAGGATTGTATGCTTAATTAAACTTACACTAGCTTGGTAATTCTTTATAGTTTCATAGGTATGATTTTTCTCTTTTTAATAGTTTTCAATTCTGTATTTGTAGAAAGGACAAACTTGCAGCAAATTCCAGTATTCCAAATCTGGTTCATTTTAACAGCTGAATGAGTTGGAGGTTTTGTTATTTTATTCATTATTATTATTATTATTATATAAAGAGGAAATTGGTCTAAAACAAATCTTGGTTGGTTGTTGTAATATGTAATAGGCAACAAAATGACTACACCGAATTTGAATAATTGGGATATAACATGTACTGTGGCCTTTGTGGTTTATGAGTGACATGAAACATCTGGATTTGAAAATCCAGTACCTTGGTTTTATTTGTTGAAAAACAATAATAAATCTTGTATGATGATCATCATCATCTGGAGTGCTTTGCAGATTAGAGCATTGTTATAACAATCTGAGAAGTAAAGAGTTCCATCTAAACCAAAAAGAAATAGAAAAACTGCCGTGTTGAGTCACGATCCTTTAAAAGACAGTATTTTCATTAGATTAAAAATAACTGAATTTAAATTCAGATTTCTGGCTTACTGTTCATATTGGGAAGGTTATTGTTAATAAAAATAGACTACAGTGATAACAAGCACTGATTATGATTTATCTTTTCACCTAATCAAATTCCAAAAGAAGTCTGGTGTAATTTCCGCGATTTAATCTAGGAAGTTTACTCTTGGAGGTCTAGCTTTTTTTTGATAAAATGTTAAATATTGTATCTGATAATATGACTTGTTTCACATACAGTCTTTCCTTTGAAAGAACATTTAATCAAGAAAAGCTGATAGTATATAATTTGTTTAATGTATATATATATCTGTATTTTAAAGGAGTGTTTTCTAAAGTGATATTTCTTTTGGAAAAGGCATCCCTTTTTTTTTTTTTTTAAATCTATAATGACTGTTTTAGTGGATGTGAAACCTATAGTACATCTGGCAGGTTGGAGGCATGGGGGTTTTTTCTTTCTTTTCTTTTCTTGAACTGCAAATTCTGGTAGAGATGCACATATCTTTTGTATCTTTCTATACCCAGGCAAAGGTAAGAAGAGCAAAAGGAATGCAACTTTTCCTTGGTTTCTTGCTAAGAAAATGAGACAGCTAGGAAAAACGAGGTGCAGGAAGTCACTGTATTTACACAGGCAACAAATTAAGGGGAAAGGATGATTCTTTTTTGAGTATACAGTTCTAAACATATAAATTCAAATGTAATTTTCAGTTAGGTCATGATATGACTTGGCACCCTCTGTTTATCTGTTGCCAATGTGAAATACAGCGATATGGCTATTGCCAATATGCCATTTTACCTGTTGCCATTCCAAATCTGGCAGTAACCAGAATTACTGCACTCACCCTGGGGCAGTCAGCTCAGGGAAGTAGCACAGAGCAGCCAGCATGGAAGAAGGCAGTATTTCACACACAGGTGGAGATTTGTAGTCAAGATACAATTACAATATATATACATATTCATACATATACATAGCATTAACTGCTTTTAATGAATACGGGTGCCTCAGGTTCCACTTAATAGGTTTTTTCTAAGATAAATGAATAAAATATGGAAAATATTGTAAATAAAAATGAATAAGTTTAACTAACTCATATCATTAGTGGTTAAAGGACTTTATTACCGTTTTTCCTGCTCATGTGTTTAAAATCTGAGCAACTTCTTCTGTTCTAGAACTGTGAAACATGTTTATTTTACTAACAAGTAAAAGTGGTGAACAAAGATGGTGTAAAATTAAATGCAGCACCATTTATACTGCTTGAGCTTTTCTTTAGGCATCTAATGAAAGTTCAGTGGCAAGACCAAAAGCCTGATAGTTCCTATGTGGCAAAGAAACAAAGTATTGATGTGAAAGAAATATAGATAAATATGAAAGTTATTACATGTAAAACAGCTTGCAACACTGCATCTCAGTGATCCACACTGAACCAATTGTTAGGAAACACATGAGCTGAAACCTCAATGTAAATTTATGCAAATTAAGAAATGTCACATATGGAACTCTTATGATAGGGATGCGGGTTATGATAAATCACTGCAGTAATATCAAAGAAAGACTTTGAGATTTGGCATGCGCTGAAGTACTTCGATAAAACAGGGCCATACTCCTTCCTTAGTGCCATGCGCAACCTTGCTATCGTTTCTGGAAGTGGATTTCCTCTCAGCTTCCATTTTCTCCTCCGTTGCGATAGTTCCTGAACTTTACATTATTCTTCCAAACTATTAAAAGTGGTTGTGACAATGACGCAGCTCTTCGCTTTTCCTTTTACATACGGTTTCTACTTTTTCTTTTGAAAAATGTGAGAAGAGAGTCATAGTGCAATACAGCATGCATTTGCCATAGACTGAAGGTAAAAGCTGTTGTTTTGTGGTGGTGTTCATCATTGGTAATAGTCTGAGAGTCAGTAGTGTAGCAACATTTGATGGTTAGGAAAATCAGTCAATAAAGATAAGTATTTTCCCCGGTATGTTCATTTTGAAATTTTTCCAGAAGCAGCCTGAACCATACATTTCCAATTTCAGGAGGCACAACCTCTATTGGTTGTCTAAGTTCCTCCTGAATCTCTAGTCTTAAATTCTAGCTAGCCGAAAGCAAATTCAAATGCACAGTTGCTGACAAAATATTACCTATCTGAATTAATGCCGGTAACTATGATTAACTGTTCCAGCATAGCATACATGCTTTTCTGTTTTTAAGATTGTAGATATGTGTTTGAGAAGCACTGACTGGATTAATATCTAGTGAAATGCTCTGTAGAGAATAATTCTGAACACAGGAAAAAAAGCAGTGAATGACAAGGGAGGGAGAGAGATCAAACAAAATGGACAGCAAGGGAACCAAATGAAATGAAGGGAAAATACCTAGTCATCAGTCTATCATGTTAGCTTTAAATTGCTAGAGAAAAACATGGGTAATCACAGAAATGATAGCAACAGGACTTTTCCGACTCAAAATTCAAGTGGAAATAGTCTGCCTCGAGCTTTTAGCGCACTATTAGTATGGCTTCATCCTCAACCTTCTGATCTTGCTTCTTTGTGGCCTTCTGTGTCAGACTCCCCACTAGAAAGCAATGCGACTTCCAAATTTCAGCTTCTTTATTATATATTTTAAAGCCTGCAGGCCTCAACTCATTGTTGCTGCAAAATAGAAATGAAATAGCAAGGACCTGTACCTGTGTGTTTGGACAGCGGTTTTACCAGCTCTGCATTTTTCTGGGAAGTAAATTATCACTCCTATTTCTTGTAACTATCGCTGACCCTAACTGAGGCAACAAGCTTCTGGTTTTTGGTTTTGTTTTTGTTTTTTCTCTGAGCCATGTATGTCTAATTGCACATGGGGTATATTTATTCTCCCATCACTATGAAAGGCTGTTTCTCATTAGTGTTAATGAGGCACATGCACTTATCTAGAGAAAAGGCCTCTAATTAATTTCATGATCCTTCCTCTATCATACCAAACAGTACTTCCGCTTAGAAATAGGTGAGAATATTTTTATTTTTGCAATCTATCTAGTAGCTTCTAAATTAAACAGTACTGACTAAATTCTTTATTACTAAAAAAGTAATGAATTTAAATTTACTGAGGGTTTGGGGGGTACTTGTGTTAAGATGCATATATCCATAAAAGAGGATAGACCTCTCAACGGCAAGAGAACTCCCTGTCAGAAAATATCTTCCTTGCTCTCATATTTGCGTCTTTGAAACTCCAGGTTCCTCTTCCCTTTTCCCCAGCATGTTAAGAAATACTATGAGAATTTTCACTACTCCTGGGATTCACCTCCAATACAGTTTTTTACAGTTCAGGCGGGAGCGAGGACCCTTTCTGAAGTTGTCATAAGGTATACTATTTCATTAAGCATTACACACGCATTTGTTGCTTTCCTATTTTGAGCATCTTAAATCCATTATAATGTTTTGCCTTTCCCATGAGTGAGTTTTTTCATGACTGGATACAGAAAGAGCCCCTTAGGAGACCTTGTACTATTCTCATCTCGTTCAGCAGGAACTGGCTTGTTATGAAAGTGCAATTAGGATTAAACCAGAATGCTCCGAGAAAAATGTCAACCTCTTCACTGAATTTAAAATATTTTGTCCTAATTCTAAGATGAATATGTATAGCCGTAGGAACAAGCGCTCTACCATGTCCAGAAATATATTTGGTGAAAAATCATGGTTCCTAAAACACAATACAAACTGCTTGTCATATGGAACAAAAAAAACAAAATGTGAAAAAGCTGTTCTGACAAAAAATCATTCCCTCCTACTATCTGTCCTAATACAATAAAGATAATTAGTAGAAATGGAGGAAAGAGATTTATGAAGTATAAATGTTAGGTTAAGAACAATTGGCTGTAAACTGGCCGTTAACAAATGCAGTTTGGCTGACTGACAGCATAGTTTTCTAGTAGAGATAGGGTGGGAAGAAAGCTACCTTAAGTTACAGTGGAACTGTATGAAAGGGATTCTACAGCATCTTCAGCTAAGATGTTAGCAGATTGAACTTCTATGTATGTCAGCAGCTGATCGGTAGGGAAAAACAGGCAGTCTGAATCTCCCCGTATATGTTTCAGGCGACTTTACTTTGGTCTGTCTCTAGTCCAGTCTGAATACTGGAGTTAGTAGTAGAAGTGCGTCTTGCAGTTTAGTTTCCTTTGAGAAGAGTCTACGGCATGGGAAGCATGCAAACACACCCAGTTCTTTGGCCTGCAATGTCCTTTTAAGAAGGAACTTGGTAAATAAGGAATTTTCTTACCTGTAGAATTTTGTAGACACTTCCAGTATTACAGATATAGGATGAATACAGTTAACATGGACAGGGTAAAAATATTTTAATATTTTTGTCAAATCGTATAATCTGTTAGATGACTTATTATAGAGAAGATAAAGAAGAAATGAAAAATTATGAAGGTTACAAATCCAATCACATAATGACCCTCTTTTATTGATGTTTCTGCCTGTGATTAATTGTTGATCAAGATACTGTCTTGTTTTAATTAGAAGATAAGTTGGTAATATGTCAGTGTAAGGATTGATTAAATACTGGAATTACTATCTTAAACCCAGTCTTTCAAAATATTTCACTTTTTGTAATCTGAAGATTACTATTGTAGTGTGATAGCTTCAAAATAACTCACAAAAACTGAGTTATTCAAACTAATATGGTACAATTTTTCTTTACATTTCATTTTTATATGACTAAACAAAGATCACAGAAACCTTGAAATTTTAGATGTTGTATTGTTAGCTTTTCTTTTTTTGAAATGTTAAGGGGTTTCTCTGGTGCCTTCACTAAGCAGCTGTTTGATCTTCAGTGTCTTCATTGATTTGGGTTTTAATTATACCTTTTGATATAATTACGTATTAGAAATAGATAAAATTCAGGGAATGGTCATGAAAATGGAAAGAAAATTCTTCTATAGGGAGAAAGCAAGGAAGTACTAAAAGAGACAAGCAAAAGAAAACAAAAATGGTTTGTTTTCTGTTTCTAAATATGAGGGAAAGGACCATTAAAGTAACCTAAAAATCAAAATTTTAAACTGTGTATGAGTGGAATAAAAATATTGGGAAGGTGGCTTTAGAACTCTTGAAAGGGGGCTAAATAAGGATAGCTGAATTGTATAATTGTTATGCTGGTAATCACTTACTACCACAGAGAATCTCGCTGGAGTGGAATACTGGTTCTCTGGATGTATTTTCTAATACAGTCAAAGATTTTTTTCTAAAGACATGTTTGTTTATCAGCAATAATTAGAGTATCTTAATTTAGAAAGCAGCTTCCTTCTCCAGAAATGTGAGTCAGTGCAGTAACTCATTTAAGACAGCGTCAGGAGCAGAATCAGGGTCTCTGCTGTGGGGATCCAAATCTTGTTTTTGATGCTGCAGTCATTGCTACTTGGAAAGGAATGTGGAAACTAAATAAATAGAATTTCAGAGTCTGTCTGCTCTGCACTGTCATTCTGGTACTAGTCTGTAATTTCAATGAAGCTTTTTTGCTAGCCAGAAAACTGTAAAAAAAAAAAAGTGCTTGCACTCATGTTCATAGCATTGCTCCTCTTTCAAACTGTAGTAGTACACAAGGGAGGATTGATGTCTTGACATACTTCGTACCTGTATATTTTAGTAGATTTTCGTTAATTTTCTTTCTTTCATCCTTTTTCTCTTTGAGAGAACTCTTGCTTACAACATAGCCTGGGACTAAGGACTGTGCTTTGTCTGCAAGTTTTACATTGTGCTTTTGAAATGAAAGACTGCTGTAATTCCACACTGTAAAACCATAAAATGTTGGTGCTTTTTTCAGTATATCTTTCCAGGTTGATTAGAAATTTATGCTGGGATAAGAAACGCAGACAATTTTTGTGTGATTGGTCAGACTGAAGGTGGGTATCAGCCTGAAATTAATTTTCCTGAAGGTATTTTCAATGCTAGTCCTGAATAGAGATTGTTAACGCCTATTAAACAGTTCAGCACAGTGAAGGTACTCCTTTTAGCAGTTGTTATTGCTCCTGGAAGCATTTCAACACATAGTTTGAAGTCGTCAGGAGCTAGTTTATTTTATTGGAAATCTACTGTTTACTCTGTGTAATTGGCACCTATCCTAGTAAGGCAGTTTTGGTCTCTCATGGGGTGTGTTATTTCTGGAAAAAGGAGGAATGCACAAAACATCTTCTAGATTTTTCTTTTTTTTCCTTGTGAGTCTGGTCCCAGGTTAAATCAGAGACTGTAGTTCTTCCAACAGGAAGCATGGATTTGAATGATATAATCCACAGAACTATAAATGTAAATTTTTCCATTCTGAACAGGAATGAAAGTTGCATCTAATATCTGTTTATCCAAGACCTGACAAAAGGAAGTGAACAAATTATCAAGAAAGGCTGATTTACTACAGATTTTTAACTTTATAGTTTCGTTATTGTTTGTGTTAATTTATGCCTCTTTGGGGTCATATTTTCACATCCCTTTTCACATATCGTACCATATCATATTTTTTATAGTAACATTGTTAACACAACTGCAGTCTGTTCACTTAGTAAAATTGTTGGGTCGGAGCACACGTGTGTGTGATGAAACTCCATTTCCTAGTTCATTTTTCTTGTTACAGGCTAGTTCTCCCTATTCAAACAGAGTTAATAGAAAAATAAGAGAGAGTGACTGCATAGTATGTGCCATTTTACACATAATCTCTTCTTGATGTTTATTCTTTCTACAGAGTAAACAGCTGTCATGTTACAGGCTAGGTAAAATACATTCTGATTTTTCTTTATCTTTTATTGATATTTTACCTCTGTAATTTCACACATTATGCACAATGATATTCTGTAAAGGTATTTATAGAAGAACGTGACCATCTGTGGTCAGCTGTAACATAATAATGTCTAGGAGGGGAAGACTTAGAAGGACATACTGTAGCATACTTGTAATTAATACCAACACTGAACAGTCATTCTTAGTATCTATTTCTGATAGGGCTATTCTTTACAAGAGCCTTATTTTTCAAGGAAGTAGCATCTTGTAATTGTATAATGATCTCTCTCACAGAAACAGTCTATTTATCTACTCTTGGGTTTGGATTTTTCTCCCAGGCAATACCAAAGCTTTAAGAACTTACTTAAAGGCTCAGCACAGTTTTTTGGAATTCAGAAGAAATGGCACATGTACTTAATAGCAGCAGAGCACCTGCAAAGTTACATTCCTTCAATATCTAATGAGTTTATCTCTACATGGCTTTGAAGTAGAAAACTTTATTTGAAGACACTTCATTACCTTTAAGTAGTCTTCCATGCCTGAAAATATTTCAGCATTGAACACAGGACTTCTGAGAGTTAAAATCAACAGCTGTAGAAAGTTATTATCTAAGTACAATAGTGTATGCTGACTCACAAGATTTTCAACTTACATATTTGTTCTACTGTGGTTCGGTTTTCTCTCATGCATCTGGCTATTGTAATTTTCACAGAGGAGAAAATTTTTATTTCAGTTGGAAAAAATAAAGTTTATGTCTGGTCATGTTTCTTGGACTGCTAGAAGATGCTGTGAAGAAAAATCAGTGTGCAGAGCTAAAGGTGGGTGGTTGGAAGGAATAGTCTTGCAGCTCATCATGTGAGTTTTATAACATGGATATCATTACTTCAGTATTAAAAGAAGTGATAGTAAACTATTATGGCTGATACTGCCACATATAGCATTACCCAACGGCCATATTCTGAACAGGATTGTTGCATGTCATTCCACCTATTAGGGAAGAACACTACCTAGGACAGTAGTGTTTAATATAATTGTAAAGAGAGAATGCTACAAAGTTCTCTCTACAGCGTCATCCCAAGCTGTAGGACTGATGAGATAATACAGGTACTGCAGCAAGTGACAATATTGCAATTACTTGTACTTAGCAGAAAAATTTAAGATCTGACCCTTACTATGATGTCATCTGAACCAGCAAACATATACTGTGGTTTGGACAGGCAGCAAGCAGAAACACATTGCAAATTTTAATATGTTAAGGATCATTAAGTTGATTGTGTCAATTTGTTAAAGTGCCAAGTAATGATTTTACAGGTAATTAGACTTTAACAGGCAGAAACAAATTTATGTCCTTCTTGTTTTTATGATGCATGTAATGATAGATGTACTATCATACAAGCTGTTGTTTTTAGGTACACAACATTTCTTAATGTCCTAAAGCAAATGAAATATTACATGTCGGGAGCTGATCAGTGACTGTATAAAACACATTAGTAGCTTTTCTTCTTTTAGCTACTTTTAATCGAAGCTCATTCATCATGTCATAGAAAGATGGAATGTCTCAGGTTATTCTTGCTGCATGGAGAAATGGCAGTGAACCTTTAAGGTCAAGAGGAGAAGACAATAGTTACAGGTTATTACAATTGTTTCTCTATAGTTGATCCCCACACTGCCGTAGTAGATTTTGTTTGTTTTACTTCTCAGTGTGCAGATACATAGTGAATAGGGAAAAACACAGCTCAGAACTCAGTTTGAAAAGGAATTTGTGGTTTAATTTAACTGTGTTTCCATAGCACTTTGTCTAGTCGCTGTTTTCTAGCCTTTGTGTACCAGAATCACAGCAAACCCACAGGTATTTTTTTAAAGAATAGCATTTATTATGGTAGTAATAATTAGTGCCTGTTTCTGCTACTGTTCTCACAGTTGCACATCGTAGGTGATGATTACAGCTAGCTTCTTAACTCTAGAAATCAAACTAATAGTAATTATTAGCCAGTATTAACCAAGTGGGAATTCTGTATGTGGAGACTCCTTTGCAGTTTCTCCTGGACTCAGGAATATTAGCTAGCAAAAATTGTAGTTACAGAAAGTGGCCAATGGCTACTCTCTTCTGTGGAACAGTTCAGACTTGGAGGTTAATTAAAGATGGTGCAATAAGCCTGCTTTAGCTTTCAGCTGTGTTACTATTTTTTCCTGCAGGAAGACAACATGAGGAGAGAGTGTAGATAGTCCATACATTTTTCATTGCTTCAACAAAATTGGGTTTTGTTACGTTTGGCTTTTAATAGCATAGAGCTTCCTGTCAATCAGCTCTATTGTTAGTTGAATTGATTACTACTAGAATGTGGAGCTGTAGTCTGCGTGATGCTGCCTGTTGTCTGACACTTCAGAAATTAGATGTTTACTTCAGTGAATTCTTATATGTAATTACAGTGTTGCTATTCGTGATGATATAGTTAAAAATGTGTCACACGGTTGGAAGAGCTATTTTAAGTGGTGACTAACTGAATGATAATTTATCTTTGGCCAAAACTAAGTAAAAGTGTCATCTTGGTGCCCTCCCCATGACAGCTACAAGACAACAACCTCTCCTTTTCCTTTGTGAAATTTAGAAGACACAGTCTGTTTACCTGACCCTGGAAAAAATACAGTCCAACAGTCTATCTACAAAAGGAAAAAAAAAACCAAAACAAAACATAGTTTTTGTGTTTCAGCCCTGAATGAATCTGCTTCTTTGCTAGAATACTCTAGCTCTTGTCTCTTTACATGGGCCTAATTTAGTTGTGCTCTACCATTAAACTGGAAGAGAGCGGTAAAAGGTCCTTGCACTTTTTTAGTGTAGTCAGCTTTAGAAAAACCTCTCTTAATGTCCAATATAAACGTAGCTCTGCTCATTTTAGAGTAAAATTGGTCTGAACACATTTTAATTAAACTAATGACCAATAAATGCAATTTGGGTCAATTTCAGCTTCAACTTGTGTGTATCCAGTCACAAACCAGTGTGAGCTGAGCTGTGGCTGTGGTCAGGCCAGCTGTTTGGTTTTAATAGATTCTATTCTATATTAGATACTAACATGCACAAAATATGGGTTTCATTACCTGCTTTGCAAAATTGGGGATTACAGCAACTTCTATTTTTAGATAAACAAATTTCTTTTTGAAGCTACCCTATCATATAGATTTTTCAGCAAATAGGAACTGAATTCAGATCTTTAACTCACTTTAACAAGGAGATATGTTGAAAATTACAGAAATAACTGAGGTTTTGTTTAAACTTCTATTACAACAGATGATAGAAGCATTGCTATTATTCATAATTCTGAAATAGAAGCAAATGTATAATAGTAGTTGAGGAACTGTGTCTTTATTAACCTAAAGCTGGACACAGCTTTTGGTCCGCAAAAAAGGACTTACATTCCACATTAGGAAATAAATGTGCCATTTTTGCCATGTATGCTTAAATGTACTAACTCATTTGCAGTCCATTTTAGATTTTAAAATGCACAAAGAGAACAGAACTACACAGAATTTTTATTAGGGTTCCATTATGAGTAATTACCTCTGAGACCATAGCCTACAGCTAAATTCTGCAACCAAATATTAGTCTTTTTAAAGACGTTATTTTTACTGTTCTGAGGCTACTCAAATAGGTCTGTCACCCAATTAAACTGTTACTTTGCTTTTGATCATGCCTCATCTGGATGTCACCTGATTATATTATGAAACCAAAATGAATGACAGTATTAGCTGTGATCACAGCAGAAGATTAAAAGTTTTTATGTAGTTTGGCAAAGACTTTGTAAATATGGTAGTTTGATCCCTGCATGGGTTCACAACTAGCCAGTGGGACTGCTTATAGCCGTGCTCATCATTTAGCTGTCAAGAAATATTACTTGACGTTTACAAATATCAATTGTTTAGCACTAGATAAAATACTTTCACTGTATGAATGACATTGTGTTGTAACTGGTACTGTGTCATTCATAAAGTAAAATGTAATATCTGGAGCAATTACAGAAATAGCCATGATTGAAGGTACAGTTAGAATCTACATCCTTGAAGATACTCAAAACTCAGCTGGACATGACTCTGAAAAACACAGTCTGACTTTGGACCTAACTGAAATTGTACCTGCTTTAAGTGAGAACAGGACCCTTTCAACCTAAAGTATTCTCCCATTGCAAGTAAATAAAAACAAAAGAATTCCCGTTAAGTTGGTGGGCAGGTGCTCATGTCCACAAGAATGTTGTTTACTTAAATGCAAAGTTATTTTTAACTACTGTCTTCCACACACTGCCCAACCACTAAATATCACTAATGACCTAAATTACTTCTAGAGTTATTTGAAAGGTCTTTTAGATATCTGGATGTTGAAGATGGTTGAGAGTTACTGCTGCCTTAGAAATGTAATTTTAGTGTAAAATTAAAAACAAATTATTCCATTTGAATCCAGGTCAAAAAAACTTATTTGATTCCTACATCATTTACAACCTTAATAGGATGCCTAAAAAGACATGCTGTCACCAAATGAAACTGAAATACACTGTTATTTTTACTTTTGCATTGATCTGTACTATTAGTCTGTAGCAACTTGTCAGTTTCAAATGACATTTCTGAAGGCTGCTGCTTTTAATTACTCATTATTTGAGTGAGAATGCTAGACAAAGATGGTTTAGTTTAAAAAAAATCAAACAAACAAAAAAACCCACCAAACTTGCTGCAGCCATTTCCTGATTATTGCTGTACCTATAATTTTTAATGTCTGGCTTATCACACAAAAATTACATTTTCCTATGATGATTAATTTAATTTTTTAAATAAGCACTTTCAAAATACTAACCTATTTTGATTATTAATTAATTATGAATGTCTGGACAGCTGTGTAGTAAAGATCTTAACTACCTCATGTAAGTCATGATTTATTTTTCTTCACAAACATTGAGAAGCAAGCTTTAAGCTGTCATCTGGTTTCTTTTCTGTCTTTTATCCAGTCACAACAAAATAATTCATAGTTGTATAACATCACATTATTCAACTATGTGAAATGTACATCTGCTTAAGATTACAAAAGAGAAACTGCTTTGAGTAGTTACATTGAGTTAATTTATCATTTTTATAAATCGTTGTTATATTTGAATGAGTAGATGCTTGGCCAATTACTTTTATAACTTAGAATCTCCTATGTCCAGAGCTGCCAGATACTGCTGCAGTTTGTCGTGTGTCTCAATTCATTTATAAACTTTACAATATCTGTAAGACACATATGTGTCTTTGACACAGGGACAAACACTGTCTTCTTCTTGTAGTAGTCATAAGGCCCTCACCAACGAGCTGGAAATTCAGTGTGACCCTTCCATTCCACTTACTAACAGAGAAATTGGGTCTCCATTGGAATGACAAATATAATGTTCCAATGAAGTCACCAAGTCGAATGACAGGATCTTGCTTACCTTTTTTTTTTTTTTTTTTTTTTTTTTTTAACGGCATGATTGCAAGAGCCTCAGTATAAACTAGTAGTGACTGTTAGGTTCTTATCAAGGTGATTGCTTCTGCAAAGTGCAATTTCAGGATAAAACCCTTAACCTTTCATAATTCAGAAATAATTTAAAAATCCTGAGAGAAAATGATGAAGTAATTTTATATTCTTGGTGGTGGGGAGCAGGAAGAATCTCCAAATTACGATCATCCCATACAAAAGTCAAGCTGTGGTAAGAATCAGTGTTTGGACACCAGATGCCTCTGAGAGCTACAGGCTGGTTTTCATAGTCAATTTAGCTAAAAAAAAGAAAAAAAGAGAAAAAAAAAAAAAAGAAAGAAAAAGCCTTACTGCCTTTGGTCACAGTGCAGTCAGGCAACAAAATGTAAGGAGGCTGTGATATCTTGTTTTAATTTATGGCTTTTAAGTTTAATGGTTTTGTGAACGTGTATTTAGCATTTTGCTGGAATATAAAGTGTTCCAATATCTTTTCTTGCATATTTGACCTTTGGGCTAACAATGAACCATTGCTGAATCATGAACTCACTGACTTTATCTGACAGGTCTGACTTATTTTCTCCTTCAATATTCTTTTCTTCTGGTTGTTACAAATTGCTGCATGTCCTGGGAATGTCTGGCTTCCTGGCGTTTAGATTTTAATCAGTCCCTTCTCCCTTTTTCTGACAGCACTGTTAAGGGAAGACATTCTTCTACCTCTGTGTTAATGCTGCCCTTTATAAGTGTTTGTTGTTTACTGAATGGGAAAAAAAAAAATCTGTGTTTTTATTTGAGCTGACACTTCAATATGTGTTACTGCTTATACACTCATACTGTTAGATCTGCATTGTCACCAATAGGCCGGTGCTCTCTGGCTTGAAGACGAATTTGTGAATTGGTACATACAAGGACTTGCAATTTCCTCCTGTTTTGGGAAGATCACAGAATATATAGATTCATTTTTATGATTTATAATAGAATTTTTGATGCTTTATTTCTTGAAGTATTTTAAGAGATTTTACTTGCTAAAAATTAATCTTACTCTTTATCATATCTGTGGAACAAGGCCTTTCTTTAAGCACAATGCAATCAAAACACCCTGTGCTGAAGAGTTTATGATGTGAGTCATATAAAACTTTATTATTTACTAAGGATATCAGCTATTTCTTTTAACTTTTAAATTTAAGAAATCTACAGTTCATAGAAATCCAAATTTGTAAAAAGTAATTTTTAAAAAATCCTCTCATTTACCCATATTTTCATATTATTCTACACAAGTTCAACCTTTGCTTGCTATTTTTGATAGTTAAAATTATTTGGTGAAATAGATAGTATGCAAGTGTATTTCCTGCAATTAATTTCTGATTCTACAATAATTAAGACAGTTGAGGAAGGAGGAGGAAATGGACTTCATTACAAAAGCCTTTGTTCACAGCACGTTTCTTGGTAAGGAACATTTTAATGTGCTGAGGGATATACAATTGTAACAACTACTATTATTTGAGTCGCTTTTATACATGCATAATGTACTCATGTTCTATTTTATGTGATATAAAACTCAAATGTTAACTGGAGACTGTGGAGCATGGGGAAAGCTCGTGTCAATTAAACCATAATCAGCAAGCATTGTGGTACACTCCAGCACGCACAGAGCACAGCATAATGTATTCTGCTGCGTGAACAGAGTCCAAGTAGCTGTGTTTATTTGCGGAGTGCTATAGCTGCATCAACTTTCACTCCACAATTAGGGCTTTATTTTTCTAATTCCATCGCATAATTGACAGTAAAAGGTACTAGGCATTAGTAATGTATTGTAGGAAATGAAGAAAAAGAAGCACAAGCCAGTATTTCTATAGTAATTTTTAAAACTCAGAAGAAACTTTAACAGTGGATTCTACTCATAGGCAGAATCCCTGTGCATATAAATGCAAATATTATAAAATGTGGAGCAAAAGCGTGTTTTAGTCAGGAAGTAAACTGCTTGATAATTGGACGATTCACTGACTAAACATTATGGAAAATACATTACGGGGAAAAAAATATGCCTGTTTATAGTAATTTTTCAAAGGCATCATATGAAAGATAGCTATAGGTACAAGAAAATTCCATAACCAGCAGAAATGGCTGTTACTACTTCTAGCAAAGCTGTGGTTCAGCTTGGGCTTTTATGTCTACTTTAGAAAGGGGGCGGGGGGGGAGTTTCTTCTCCAGGCTTATAGTTTCTGAGAGGCATTGATTCTGTACGGTTACACAGACAACACTGAAAACATGATCAGAGAATAATGTATGATCCGGTGCTTTGGTGTCTGAGACTCCTGACTTCCCCCATTTACTTCATTTTGGGATTCCACAGCCTTGGACTTCAGCTTAAATTTACAGTTGAGGCTGGGTTTTCTCCAACCTTGTTGCAGCAATCTGCAGCTGTCTCTCTTTGCTAAATCTCCCAGAAAGGGCTGTTAAAAGGATTATGGTGCATAGTCCTTGTGCTGCGCTTCAAGGATTTATCACTGGTTCCTAATAAAGACAAAAGACGGATAGGCAAGGGAAACATCTGAAAAGGGATTGCTGTTGTGTGTTTTAGTGCTGGAAAAGAAGAGTGGGAAGAAAAGGCAGTGCTAGAATCAAAGAATAAGGTCCAGAATTCCCAGACGTTACTTTCTGGTTTGATTTTAATTTGTGAATTCTTTCTGATTTTGTAGTTGTTATGCAATTACCAGAGGTGTTTTAAAAGTTCAACAATTTTAAATTGTCTGCAGTTCTCACTGTCTACATAGAGAATCACTGTGTATTCAGGGAGAAACCATAATAGCTCAGAACGCAGTATAATGGTCTCTTCATAGTACTTCCTAAAGATAACTAGTTTCAGATTTAAGCGAATTAGAAATTATCTTCTGGGTTGCCTACCGAATGTGAAGTAGGCTGGCCTTAAGCATTTCATGTCACTAAAATCACCATGATTACAGCTCTTATTAACTGACTGCATGTTTGGTTAAATTAGTTATTTGTTAAATTCGACTGAAATTAACATCAAACTCTGACACATTCAGCGTAAGAGGAAAGCTGACTCCCAGGAAGGTGCTCACATGCCAACTGCATCTCCTATGCAAGTTCTGCATATAAAGTTTAAGGTTTGATCCATTGTTCAATGCACCTTCATGAATTTACGATCACTGTGGAGCTGATCTGAATTTATTAGAAGTAAACGTGAATGACCAGATGATCTACTATGAGTGCGTGATCATCTCAGTTCACTGAACTGTCATTCTAGTTCTGTGGCCTTGAGGGTAGATCCCAAAGAGCTTCTACTGCTTGTCATGGTGCCAACAGCACTGATACTACAGCGATTGTTATACAGTTGTGCAAAATGGGGTTTAAGTTATTTTGAAGACTTTTTATATGGGCTTTTTGCCTCAGAATGCTGAAGTAGAAAGCAGGGAAATCCTGTCCTCTATGCAATATTGCAAGATAATTAGATATGATAAAGGAAAACAGAGAAACACTCGTTTACAAGAAAATATTCAGAGGAATGGAACAGGATCAGTAATGTGGGTAGGCATTTGAGATTGTGACTATTCAAGATTATTGAAAATTATGATATCGGTTTCCTGCTATTAAAGGTAGCTAGGATTGTTGCCATGCAGCATTCTAGCAGAAACTGTCTGAAATGAGCCATTCTCTGTTTATCACTTGTTAATAAAATTCACATTTAAATAATTAGAGAACACTCTGTCTCAAAGAAAAATCTGAATAGGCATCAGATATCAGTTAAATTTGTTGAGGCAAAGGTGAGGGATGATACATTCAGAGACAATTGTAAATATTTCATTTTGTAGCTATTCTTATTGCTAGAGTTTCAGAAAACTTAGAGCTTGTTATCAGAAAAACATGTACTGGACTGAAGGGTTTGTATACATGGTCAATGTGTACGTTGGAGAACTTACTACACTGAAATAAAGCTTGATTCCAGTGTTTAATTGTCACTTGAAACTGTGTGTGAATCTGCACATGGAAGCAAGATATACACTGACCAGGAAATTAAAAGTATCCTCTTTTAAATATGCTTGTTATCTTCAAGTGAGAGTGAGTTATGGTATAACCAGGGGATTTCAACTAAAGGCTGAAGTCACTGTATAAGCTAAAGCACATTATATAGTTCTTCACGGAGTAAGGGCAAGCAGCAATCCCCACAAGAGTGCTTTGAAAGAACAGCAACATCCATTACTTTAGAGCAGTCTCGCTTCCATAAAAAGAGATTTATAAAGTGAAATGTCATTTCCTTATATAATTCTTTTTAAATATATTTTAAAACAGCCATCTCCTAACAAGTCACGCTTTCAGCGTAATTAACAAGTAACCTTATTTAGCACCTAACTATTGCAGACTTGGTGCATTAAATCCAGTTTATGATACGTGCTTTTCTGAAAATGAAAGTGGAAATGTACAGGTTGTATAACCGTTGAAACGCAGGGCTGAGAGAAATCTCAGGAATCATTTATGCCTAAACACTTAGCGTACCATGTAGACCTTGATATTTGCCCAGGCTCTTTTCAAAACCTCTTGCAGATTACGCCGCAGCTGACCTGTGTGTAGATCCTTTAGAACCGAGAGAGCTGTATCTGAAAAGCATCTCAAAATGACTAGGTGGATACATTTCTGGAGGGAGTCTTTGTTATAATGTTTAAAAACAATTGCTCTTTTTCATCTGAGTTGTATATTAACCAAAGCATGTTAAAACTATTAAATCAGGCATTTACTAAAAAGCTCTCGGAATTAGTTTAAAAATTGAGTAATTAGACCCATGCTGCGATGACATTACTTTTCTGATATTACTTCCAACTGAAGCCCAGTTTCACTGCAGTACTTTCATTAGTTGCTCTATGTAAATTAACTGGGAAAGAATGCCGTATGTTTTCAATTATATTTTAATGGAAAAGAACAAGTTATTTTCTTTTAGACTGTAAGAGTTAGTGGTAGAATATGTAGTATGCATAAAATTGGCTTTGCAATCATTTTCATTTGCAGAAGATTGGTTTGCAATAATTTATCTTTGTGAAGGGCTTATAATCAACTAGAACTTATATTTACATAAGATTAGAGTTATTTTTTAAAATACCTGTAATACAAAGTGCAGCATAGTACCTTTTGATGAGGACTATTAGCTAGATTCTGTGACTTGAATGGGAGTTGGAAAAAGCTTCTAATGAGAAAGGTACTATAAAAACAAATTAACTGATGCCAGTGACTGACAGCAGCTAAAAGAGCTTCCCTCTTAAATATGTCTACTTTGACACCATGTGAAGTACTGAAAGATGTAACAGTTAAATTGTGGTAATGTTCATATTAAAGAAATCTCAACTCCCGAAGTATGCTAATGAAAAATAGCTAAATACCAGAAAAACTTATGACTGTTTAGCTGTAGAAAGAGGTTTAAATAAGAAAAGGAAATTATAATGCAAATCAGAAATAGTGATTAGTTTCTCTGAATTTTGTTTTATTTATTTATAAGCATTAAACACTTGGTTTTGTGGATTTTCTTGATTAGATTGTGGAGTTTTCCATTTTTAATATGATTTACTCTGTGTGAATATATAAAACTTCAAATCATTCATTCTGGAGCTTTTCATGCATATATATAAATTTATAGATGTTCTCTGTGAAAACTGCAACTTTGTGGCCAGCTCATGTAGATCTCCAGAATACATTCTGAATTTCTCAGATGCAAGAAATTATCACTAAAACATATTACTATGAAATAAAGTATTTTCGTTTAGTTGGGATTTCAGCTACCTTACTGTTCAAACTTAAGGGTAGGTCAACATGCGTCATCTAAATGCATTCTCTCTTTATACAGTAACCAGGTCACATGAGAGAAATTAGTGTAGCAACAAGACTTCATTTAGAATAATATACTTCAACTGTAAAAGTGTGAAAATACTGGAAATCCTAAACAACTCTGTCCTCTGGCCCTTTGCAGTCTTTTACTGGGCTCAGGTATGCTGGCTGCTGACTCGATGTAGCGTAATCTTTGCTCCATTCCTTTCCTGTATCCATAGTATGTCTGCAATACAGGAGCTAGACGAGACTTGGAGTTAGACAACCACTGAAAAACAATTCATACCCAGCCTATATCTATATTAATTTTGATAGGTCCCTAACATTTCATAACGATTTCCTGAAATTGGCTGCCAGGACTGGAATGTACAAGATTCCTACAAGCAGGAGGGTGGCTGGTGAGTCTGTGAAACACGACAGCGTTGCACGCAGGTGCTTGTTTCCATCCTGCAGCCGTAGGTTGCACGAGCACAGACACGTTCTTACTTGCCGACACAATAAAGACAAGGACCAGTGAATCGGGCTGAGTTGCACCATGCAGGGATGTCTCGCTGCCTGCTTGCCCCAGCTCCCTGCTGCTCAAGAAGAGGATATTCTATTCTGATCTGGTTTTCCTGCTCATGTTTTATGATGGAGTCCCATATGACCACGTACATCATGGCAGTGACTCTGGACTTGCACTTTTCTTGTGGTTACTAGTCCTGATTAGCACCCTACAGCTGCACAAATGCTGCTCTGGCCAATGGCTCCAAATTTCAAGGCTAACACCTGAAGTCACGCTGGTTGTGTTTAAGCTTGCTAGAAGTATGCTATTATGGGATAAAATGGGCCTCAGAAACCAAGTACCTTCTTTCAAACAAACAAACAAACAAAAACTATTCAGTGAGCAGGTTTTTATTATTTTGCAGCTTTTATACCATCCTGAATAGCATCTTCATTCTGATCAAGCAGAAATGGATGGAGTTTTGGTGATGATCCAGACTGCAGATGTAGTCAAAGGCCATCTCTGACTCGCTTCATGGAGGCATTTAGCTTAACCAGATTGTGTGGTGAATTATTTTACCCAAAATGCAGTGGCTTGATTCCCAGATGGAAATGATCCCCCTTCTGTTCCAAGAACTGTCTGTCTGGTCCCAAAGATTAGTCATCTCTGCACCCTCATGGTCTGTTCTGATGAGTCAAAAATCCACAAAGGTTTGTGCCGCCGCCTCCTCCTCCTTTCTGATAGCATACACCGATTACCTCCTGGGTCTTAATTGAAGATAATTCTTACTTCCTTTGCAGGCATTGGTGTCAAGGATTCAGTAAAATGTATAATTATCCCCTAAATAAACATTTAATGAACATAAACCATATTCAAGATTGAAATGGAAACTCAAGTAAAAACTCAAATAGCCTTTTAATAATCAATTTTATTCTGTTTAAGAAAAAGGATGAGGGACTATCTACTCGAATTAGAATAACCAGTTCTCCTAGTTGCCTTTTGTCTCATTAGGAGTTCTTGTTTTAGTGGTTTCAAATGTACATGTTGCTTTTAACACAACAATCTCTATATATTCACTATTATAGCATAAAATTCAGTTGTGTATTAGAAAGAGTTCACTAGATCACTGAGGAACACTAGCTTCATGCTACCTTCCAATAGTTATCACCTCTTGTTTCTCTATTCCTCTACATTAGCAATTTTTGTAATCCTTTCCAGTAGGTAGCTTCAAAAGATTAGAAATGTTTTTTCACTCTGAAGTAGTAAAATGGTAATATTGCCATTTAAAATGAATTGTGCATTCTCTGTCCAGAAACGTTGAAGTCGTACCACTTGAATTAATGGTGAAAAGTGGTTGCCGTGATTATCCTATGACTAACAAAAGAAAAAAAAGGGAGAAAGAAAATTGCAGCAGTTACTCACTCAAGAGGAGAGGATCATTGGAATATACAGGAAGATATAGCCACCTTTTACTTTGCTGTAGCCCTTGTGTCAAAACATTAAGGGTTAATAAATGATCAGCATTTAAGTAAAATTGACAGATTATGCACTTTTGTTGGCACTCATACAGATGCTACAGAGCACGCAGATTGACCTGGGAAAAGAGCATCATCCAGTGTGGCAAGGGGAAAGAGCATCCCCTGCAAAACTAAATGGGAATGGCAGAGTTTAATAGCTGCAGCATCAGAAAAGACAAAGATGATATTTTTTCAACTTGGAGAAATATTAGATGTCAAAATAGAAGTATGAGATTGGTAATTTACTGAAGATGGGTATCTAGTTGTTTTAAGAGTAAAATAGCAAGGCTTACTTGCTCAAAATATAACCAGGCAAAAGCTTCTGATTTCAGGACAAGAAGAAATAAATCCAGGTACTACAGAGCTTTAAAACTGAAGAAGAGACTGACAAATAATGTTTCATTTTTGCAATCTTTTTGATAACTTCAGTGGTTTGGGACTTACTTGGGAAGGTCTGATAGCTAACAAATATTCACACCATTTTATTTTGGGAGACATGTTTCTATGATGCAGAACTATCCCAGATAAAGAAAAAAAAAAAAGCTCTTTTTTCCAGTGACAAAGTAACAAAAATGAAATATAGATGTGTGTGCATGTGTTAGCACACATAGACACACACTCCCAAGTAAAAATAATTTTTTTAGTATTTCTGTTACACAGCAGATGTAGCTACTGGAGAAAAAAAACCCCATTACTCTGTTACAAGGACTTGTATTTTGCAAAAGTACATGTGGTTAGTAGTAAGGTGCTGTTTTTAAACTAGCCTCTCTAGCATAGCTTTATCAGACAAACAAAAGCAGGTTTCGGCTTCTCCTCACTACCCCACTAGCTTCTGCCCCTGTATTTGGGGGCTTGTGTGTGTCCACCCACAGTTTACGCAGCTTGACGTGCCGCGCGTCAAACTCTGCTCTTCCCAGCACCCCGTCCCTCCCCACCTCCCACCCGAACGGCCGTCCCCGCTGCGGCTGAGGCCGGGCGATGGCACCTTTCCCCTCTAATGCGGAAGATGCGCGAAGCCAATCGGGCACAGATAAAGATGAGTTTCTTTTTCGGTCTTGGCAAGATAGCTCTGTCCTAGGGCAGTTGCAGTATTTCTTTGTATTAGGCAACAAAGTGTTGCTGTTGTCGAAACTGTATAGAAACGTGTAAGTGCTGAAGTGTGTTAACAGTCTAAATATCCAAATAAAAGCTGAGGAAGGGAGTTGAAGGTAAATCTTTCTTTGCAAAACTATCACAGGAACAAAACTTGCAGTGTTGTACTCTTGAAAGAATGGCCTGAACTAACCTATTCCATCTCTATTTTTTAAATAATTTGTAAATAAACAGAGATTAAATCACTTAATTATCCTATTATTCAGTAACTTGCTTTGAGGAAATCTCATTCCCTAAAGTCTTACAGAGTAAATATCTGTGATTTTTATTAGAGTCAAAAAACTATGTAGTCAAACTTCAGGGATGGAAAAAGATGATTAGTGATAATAACCTTGTCTAGTTCCCTGTCAACACTCAAGTATTTCATCAGAAACTTGCTAGCATTTTGTGAGGTCTAACTTTAAATAACTCAATGCATCATTTTCCCTCATGGACTTCTGAGGAAGAATTCCACACCGTAGGAAGTCTAACATTCCCTTTTTGTCTAATGTCATTGAATACATGAACTATGGGCTATAAATATTTCCCAGCTTGAAAAGACTTTAAAACACCTCCACTGTTGTTATTCCACTCTATTCATTGTTAGCTGAGCATTTTAAATGAGTTCAGTATTTTCTTTCGTGATAATCTTTCCTGCTCCCCCACTACATTTTTTGCAGCTCTTCCCGGTGCGTGGTTTGGGGTTTTTTTTTTAATTTGTATGGTACTTAGTTGTTTAAATACATCATACAAATTTCCCTTAAAACTACTTAAAAAATTCCACCGTAATCCTTCTCTATAAGCATCGACATTATAATTATTTCTCTCAAGGCTGTTAATCAGAACAGAAGTGCAGATTTGTATTCATTTACATGTATATACTGGTAAATGGGGATGTTTGGGAAAAGTTTTTAAAAACTAATTAAATATCACTGATTTGGTCTCTTCTAAATAGACATACTTTCCTTTCATGTTTTTATTACATATTTAAATAGTAACAGTGCTTAGAGCTCAGCCCTGAAAATAGAGGCAATTTGGGGAAAATGTATCCATTGTTAGTTCTCCAAATAAAAATTAAAAGTCATACTTCTACTTAGTCACCAGTTGTCTGTCAGATTACCTCAGTGGTAACTGTGGTTTGGTACTGGTAGGAATGCTGTTCTTTCTGCACATTACCATTGAGACCAGTCTGATTTCATTTCAATGGATTTTGGTTCTTCGTCTAGCTCATGTCTTGATAATTTGCCTATAACTTCTTTACCTGTTTTATTCCTTAGAGAAGAACAGCTGCTGTTTAAATGTGGTTGTTTAGGTGAATTGTTACCCATATGACATCTGAGTTTCCTCATTTCTGTTAACCCTTCTTCCTGACTTAAATGCATTGTAGATATTTGGTTTTTGCCTGTTAGATCCAGATGACAGGGACTGAAACTTAATTTCTTAATGAAGACCACAACATTCGAAGTCAGATTCTCTAATTGTGCAAGTATCTGTTTAGAGGCAATGAAAATGGGACTGCATCGCAAGGGCAAACTTGAAACATGTGTGCATCAGCTTCTTAGCGTGAACCATCTGAGAACAATCCCAATGGTTCATGTTCAGATTTTATATCCTGAAAATCATTATAAATACTCCTATGAGATTATTTTGTGGTACTGTAAAGCTACCCTGGCTTTAGGGGTATTTATTTATGTTTGTGAGTGTGTGTGCTGTATACCTTAATTTGTGTATGTAGACATAATTGAGTAAAGACTTCAGAATCAGAATTTGAATAATTCTGCAGTCATCACCTTTCTCAAGGAAGCGAATTCTGTACTGTAAGTCTGACTGTGAAACTTCTTTCTTTCATGGTTGTAACTAATTTTTGTAGGGCATTCTGTTGAAAGAGGAACTGGAGCTGCTTGAAACTTTGGAGATACTGGGTATTAAGAAATCTTGAACTAAATAGGGTTAGAGTAAGCACTTCTTGTGTAGTTGCACAGTGCCTTGCCTTGCTGAAAGGGCCAAATTTCTTAGTGCTTGTTCACATTACTTTTTTGCTGCAGTGCTCTATATAGTTAAGCTTTAGAACAATCTTCACTCTGAGAGAGAAAATGGATGGGTTTTGTTACTGTTCCTATTTGGCCACCAAGTAATAGGAGAGAGCGCAAAGGTGCCCTCCAGTTATTAGATCATTCTGTTGCTTTCTGACAGATACTCTGAGTAACGGTGGTAAGTTCTGAAAGCTCATTTTATCTCTACTTTCATCTTGCCTTCATCCACCTAGGAAGCAGTTATTTAATTCAAGAGCCAATTTTGGCTTAATATTGGGGAATACTTAAAGGATTATATGTGCTCTTTACCTAATAGAGCTGCTGGGCTGGGTGTTGACTGAGCATTGCTGTTGCTCCAGTCTCACCAAATCTATCAGTTGCTTCCCAATTGCTAATAGTCTGAAATGAAGAACAGTAAATTGCTTTTGTTTCTCTCACCGTTTCTTGGTATTGGAACAGGAATGATTTATGAACTGCAGTATATAACACTATGGAGCAAATACCTGCAGAAAAGTCCTTTTGTTGTTGTTGTTGTTGTTTCTTTGGCCTGTGCTAAGGAATGGCGATGCTGCTGTAGTCTGAAGGTCTATCATGCCCTGTCCTGCTAATGCATAACTCCAAGTGAATCAAGCTAACAGTGGCATTGCTCTTTTCAAATTATTATTTCTGCATTAAATATTTTAAATAAGTAACAAGCAGAATGATCAGGAGTGGCAAAAGTGAAGGCCTTCTGATTCAGTAGAATTGCAACATAAAATATTATATCAAAGAATATGAAAATTAAGTTTTGAATGAAGACAATAAAATACACCTTTCCCTCCAACTTTAAAAAAAAAAAAAATAAACAAAGACAGTGATTGGAATAAGGAGAACAAAGTAGAAAGAATCCCAGTACCATAAAAAAAAAAAAAAAAAATCTGAATTCTTACTAAAACCAAAAGCTGTCATTTTATCACTGTTGCCATCTCCTTACTAAATATTTTAGTATTTTAGCTTATGCTACCATCTACTGGACACCAGACGAAAGTGTTCAGCTCACTCTCCTGCAGATTCACTGCTAAAACGTAAAAGTCTTTTAAGAAATGCTACAACGTCCATAAGGTTTTCACATAGCTGTCTGCTCTTCATCTGTGCTTTAGGAATAGATTTTTTTAAATGTCGTTTGGCATTGGCATAAAATTGAAAATTGGATATTGTGGTAAAAATTGTACCTTGATCAGGCAGATGCTTTTGAAAACTTCAGCCATATACCCAAAGTGTATGCACTTTGGAAGCTGGCAGTCATCACCTGTTGCTAGAAACTTTGATGGAAATGTTAAAAGTTTTAATTAATGCCATGAACGTGTATTGCAGGTTCACTGTGTCACTTGCTCGGTTGATAATTCATAGAATTATTATTCCTTGGCGTGAATTCATGTGCTGCATGTGCCACATATAAAGAATGGTGTTCTAGTGTTAACAATCTATTTTACTCTTACCTTCTGGGGTTTTTTCAATAAACTGAAATAGAGAATTGCCAAAACATATATCTTAAAATGCCAAGCCGTTAGACGAATTTCTGCAGAATTTACAATCACTTACTACAAATTTGTGGTTTTGGCAGGTATTTTCACTCACTGCCTATGAGAAAGTGGATGATACAGTACTGAGTTCTGCATGACTGGGGAGGGAATTAGGTAATTCTGCTGGTGTAGGAATGTATTTCTTCTTCCATACACATACACACACTCCCTCCCAGCGCACCCTACCCCCCCTACACCAAGCAAATAAATATAAGTGCCTGTGAAGTGGTATCATTTCATCCTTTTGGCTGGTAATTTAGAGAGACTTCCCCAGCTCTGGCTGTTGCTGCCTTTCCATTTCCTCCCCTTTCCAGAGGCAGACCTTCCTGTCCAGAAGGAGAAGCAGAATGAAACCAGTAATCGGCCTTCTGGAAAATCTCTACCGGCAAAGCAGTTTGTCACTTTAAGATGTTGGCCAGAATAAGGCAGGAATTGTGGCAGGAATTTCTCTGTAAAAATTGTCCTCCTGTCCTCTTTTTCATGGGTTCAGCATGATCGCAGGATGTTCTTTCCCAGTCCTGGGTACTATTTCTCTCTGTGCACAGCCTGGGACAATTTGTTCTGTAGGCTCTGATATTCCCGAAGGCTCAAAGTTTGAGCACTAGGCTTGAGTTTGAAACAAACTCTTCCTTTCGCATGGGAGGATGCAAGCCACTTCACAGCACTCATTTGAGTTCAAGAGTGGGTTAAACTGTCACCATAGACAGAACCACTCTGACTTCCGAAGACCCCCTTGAACTTAAGTCAGTAATTCATTATATAATGGAAGCCTTTATTACAGACTTTAATTTCCATGTTGCTAAAACCACAAATGAGTATGCGAGAGTCCATTCACTACTATGGATGAGTAGCTCATTCGCCTCTCTCAGCTCCGTCCCTTGGCCTGTGCCCTGGCAATTTATAAAGTGACGGCAGTGCACAAGCCTGTTATCGCTGTGGCAGACTCCCCATAATAGTTTCTATAGTGATAACTTCAGGGCTCCATGGTAATGGACACAGCCAATTAATTTCCTGTCTATCCTTTCTCCTTGCATAGCTTTACTAATGCCAAAACTAAATGTCAAGTAGGAAAATCTTCTGGTTTGTCCTTCCAGCCTAGACACAGTAGATAAGCATAAAATCTAAGCCAAACACTACATCTCCGGAGATTTCACATATGACTAATTACAATTTGGAAGCATATATGCTTTTAATTAAGCTCTATTTTTTAACAGGCAGAAAATACTGAGGACTGCAGTGGTGAGTACCCTCTAGGATGTCAGGCTGCGAATTCGACTCTAGAAGTTGATCTGATAAGAGAGGGGGGAGTATTTCCTCCGTGCTGTCTTTTGCAGGCTTTCCTTGAGAGCAAGTAATCTGGTGTCAGGTGTTTGAAGGACTGGAGGATATTTCTGAAGTCACGCACCTCACTAGCAATTTGTCCTATGGTGAATCATGAAGATTTGGCATGATTATGTCCTATCCAGTAGCAATTTTGAGATTTTGCGGTGGGAAATCAAACCAGTCTGATGCTGAACCAGATTTGTAGCTAAATTGTTATTCCTTGTGATAACTGCTATTGCTTCCTATTTGTCATTGCACTGGGCTTGTGCATGCATCACTCTGACAGGTGCTCTTTACGACAGCGTTTCTGGAACTAGGTCAAGGAGGTTGATGGGTAATTTGTGCTTGGGAGACCAGATAGCATGATAATGGGAAGGGAGGTGATTTTGAGTGGTTCTGTCCAACAGTTCATTGATCTACTGGTGTGGATTATGATATGGCATTTTCACAGGCACAAAGCTGCCAGCTCCTTGTACAGTGTTTTTTGTTTAAAAAAAAAAAGGGGGG
>JAVJGG010000039.1:20644929-20666819 GCA_035590195.1 Aviceda cuculoides
CCCACCCCCCCCCCCCCCCCCCGCCGCGCCCCCCCGCCCCCCCCCGTCTCTTTTACAAGTTTTCAGAAGTACATTGGTAGAACTTCATAGTAACACCACCATACTGAATTCTTCTCAGTATCATACAAGGATCAAAAATGAGATCAGAAATGTTGAAATTTTTATTTTGAGAGATGTCCTTTCTCTCCTCTACATGCTTTTACATATAGTGGATACCTCGAAGAATCCTTACATACCATGCTAGTGAGGCTGTCCTAAACATGGAAGTGCAAATGTGTGGTGGTGTGGAAATGGTCACAAAAAAGAAATCTCATTTTGTTTTGGTTTAAAAAACTTGTTTTCTTTTAAGATATATTAAGGGTAGCTTGCTAATTATCTCATACTGTAGTTTGGGAAAAGATAAACAAATTCATAAGGTTGTGGTTTTTTTCTATTTGCTTAGTGAAGGCTTAAACGTTTTTATGAAAAAGAAATGGAATACTTCTAAATGCTAAACAAACTTGTCTACCAATTTAGATTGCCTAAGGACTTGGAATTAAACTTTTAATAATAAAAAAAGGTACTGCAATAAGCTATCTGTGACTGAAGTAGCCAATCCTTTTAAATGTAAAGGAGAACCAAAACAAATTACCTGGCATATGTATGTATTATACCTGATGAGACCTTGATTTTATTAAGCGTGTCTGAAAGTACAGGGAATGTTGAGCATGTGTAAATGAATCTCAGGTACTGAGTACCTGTCATACACTTAACTGCCTTGAAAAGACAACGCAAAACAGTTCAAATTCTTGTATGTAGGTGATGTGCTACTTTAATCGTCTATTAATTTCCAGAAGAACTTGTAGTTACAGCAAAATGTATCCAAGAGAAGCCCTATGTCATCTTAATGACATACATTTTGCTGTCAAAAGAACTAGGTAGCCACCTCCTTCCCCAGCTACTCGAAGGGAAGTTTTGAAGTGGTTTATAAAATGAACTAGTTCTGTTTTAAAATATTTTGTTAAAATTGTAATGAAAAATATTTTTATACTCAGCATATTTAAATTTACATCATTCTAGTGGCAGCATGGCCTTGAATGTGTTTTATACTTTAATTGGCATATAAACTGCATCAGTAAATAGATTGTTAAATAAAGCTTTACAAAATAAGTATGGTCTAGCAGAAGATAATACAGAGCAGGTGCAAAACTGATTGATGCTATTACTTAGTCTGTTGCTCCCTGTCAAAATAGAAGGAGATACAATAATAGCATCTGGCTTATGCCCACTTCTGTTCATTATTTTTCATTAGCGATGTGCACAATAGAATAAAACAATATGAAATGTAGTATCTCATACATATGTCCTGTTTTCCTCCAGAAATTTGTTTTGCTAACATCGGAGAGGGCACACCAGTCTAGATACCCTGACATGTACTTAGGTTGGACCCAGTTAAGCTGTTCCGATATGCTAAATATGTTAAATGCACAACACCACACTTCAGCAGAATTAGTCAGTGAAAGACAGACAGTTGGGGAACAATTAGCCAAATGGTCTTTTTTTTTTTTTTTTCTTCCCCCAAAAAATGATCTAGAGATTATTTTGTTTCACAAACCGACTGTGAGTCTGTGATTTTTCTGTACTGGGGAAAGTCATATTTTATAACTGGACTTGTAACAGACCTGCAAGATTTAGCATTTCTGAGCCACATTATAAGCCCTTACCTATATTTCATTTTCAAGAAAGGTGTCTTACATTTGGAGAGAATCCAGGGGAGAGTAGGACTCATTAAATGCCTAGAAAATATGACCCACACTATAAAATTGAAGTAATTGACAATTCAAACGGAGAAGCCTGAAAGGGAGATGCAACAGATTTCAGACACCTAAACAATAGCTAATGTAAAAACAAGGTGATGATCTGTTTATTGTGCCCAGATAAGCTGAATTTTACCTTGACTTTTAATACTAAGCATTGAGACATTAGGAAAAACTTCCTAATAGTATAACTCTGGGAACAGTTTTTCCTGGGAAGATTGATTTCAATGTTGGAGACTTCTGAAAACATGTTAATGATGAGCCCAGGTAACCTGCTTTAGACAAATGAAGTAATTAGGTAATCTCTGCAGGTCATAATTTGTTTGTTTGTTTTTTTTCTTAATTTCCTATTTGGCACAGGCAGTACTGTGGCATAGTTCAAAATGTAGCACTGCTACTTCACCAGAATTGATTACATAAATGTTTTTATGAAACTTCCTTTCAGAGCAACTAATTACTCTATAGCCATGACCTACCTTTTACAATTTCCTGTGAAAGAGTATCCTCGTCTATTATGGCTGTTTCCTATCAGCTCACCTTGATCTCTGAGACTAGTTGTTGGTTTTGTCCATAGTGGATGTCTTTTCTCTGGAACAGGCATATTTGTCCTTCCCAAATTCTGAAAAAAATGGATATCCTGAATTATTATGTCTTCTTCAGGTGCACTCTTATTAGAAATTAACAATTTTTATGTGTTTAGAATTAGTCTTGAAAATTTAAAAAGGCAAATTGTGTTATACAACACATTTTGTTTTCAACTATCTTTTAAGTACACTTATATACATATGTGTCTATGAAGTGACAATGAGGCAAAACCATGATTCATTTGTATGTACTTTCTTTTGATATATTATAATCTAATAACAACTTCAGGACTGTTGCAATTAGAAGTAATCAAATGTTTAATTTTTAATATTAATATAAACTTTTCCACTTAAATCACCAGGAGTTCAAGATTCATGGTTATCCTACTAGCAGAATCACCATTTCCCAAAAGAAAAGCTTCAGAAATTATTAGGAAGGAAATGAAGGGCATATTCTGAATAAGGTAAGTGGAATGAATGAATATCTCTCAAACTTTGGTGATCAGAAACCATTTTATTGTATCTAAGACATATAGTATAATGCATGTCAGAACAGAACATAAATTCCTTTGACATAAAATTATACTGTTTAATGAAAACAAGCTACAGATGGATGGAATCTTCTACTGAATGCTCTGTCAATCTCTTGCCATTCTGAGAATAGTTGGCAACAATAAATATGGAGAAAAAGTGAAGATCTTTCTACTCAATTTTACACATCATTTGCTGTACCTGTACTGATTTCCTTTTAAAAATGGACATTTTCCAAAGTCACATACAGTGTTTTGGAAGAAAAAGTTAGTCTGGAAGTTGTTAGAGCCATTCGAAGTGGTCAATACTGGGCCTGCTAAATCAACAGGCTATCTTCTCCAATACAGTTATATACTTTTTTTCCATGAGAATTGATATAATTTAGTTTCAACCATACTATTTATTTCAGGACACATATGGAAACTTTCTGTTTCATAAAACAACTCAATAAATAGACTTTATTTTATTTGTTTACATAGAGAAAGATTTACCAGTGAGAGAGAGCTTGTGCCCAACATGGCTTACATTGTGCTGGAACAGCGAACCAGCAAGGCAAAATAAGTATGCTATACCGAAATGTTAGGTAGTTTTTGAGTACATAAAGTACATTTTTGTATGTCTGTTAAATCTTGCTTTAATAGGCAAAATCTTAAGACATTCTCACTCCCCATTACAGCTACTAGTATGGTAGCCACCTACTAGTTCTGAGGGTGCTTGAGTTATATTCCTAAGTATAATTCCCTATTTATAGTACAGCTGACTGAATACTATTATGTGGGAAGGAAAGATAAAAGTCTGACTTTCATACGTCTGCATTCTTTCAGAGACATAAAATTGCATATACAGTGTGTATATTCTATTTTTCACATAGACTGGGTAGGCTAAGGGATCAAAGACAACATTTTCAAAGCAGCTAAATACATTTTTTTACTTCTAAAACCAGATATTTTGAATATTTTAATATTGGAATAATCTCCATTTTTAACGGTTTTTATTAATTAAGGCCAAAATGTCAGGGAAAAAAAAGTGTTTGGGGGAAGTCCTTTTTAATCTGGATACATACTGATCACATTTATTGTGTGCTTGAGCATGTTAGTTTCATAGAACTGCTTGAAGCTTTTATGAAATGTTGATGTTTGTACTTCAACTCACTTAATATAATTTTATTCTTTTAAAAGTTCCAGTAATGCCAACTTCATATGCATGTGGGTACATACTTTATGAAATTGTTGAGCAGCCTTGTGATTCCGAACTTGAGATAAATCCTTTGCCATGTCTGTCTTTGTGTAGAGACATGTGGGTCAATAATTAATGAAGACAAAATAAAACTACTACTGACAGGTGGGCTTTGAAAAGCAATCTTTACAATAAATATAAACTTCAGTAGATATCTCACCATTGAGTCATACAGTCTTTGTTAGCATCAAAAAAACATTTGCTTGAAGCCTTAGAGAATTTCTCACACCTTGGCTTTGTCAGGTTGGAAAATATATTTACATATAACATTTATTTGAAGTTTTAGAAAGCTGAGAAAGATAAAGCATTCCATTTGATTTAGTTGACTTTCTGTTTGTTGATTAGATTTTTCAGTTCTGTAGTACATTGTTGGGGAGCAGGGGAAGACAAGTTGAAAGGATTTTTTTTATAGTTACTCATTTCTTCACGATGTTCTCCTTTTTAAAATGATAGTGCAACCATGATTTAGGCTTCCTAAAAGTACTTTAGAAAAAATAAATGACTACTGAATTACCTTACCATTTAATGACCAGAAAATGTTAATATGTTATGATCTAGAACTTAAATCACTACAAAACACTTTGAACATTTTGAGAGCAGAACTGACTTTAGGTTCTCTCTCTGTCCAGATCATCTCTCTAGCAACCAACACACCTGCTACAGACACAGATCTACTGGAGGTTTCTTACCTCTTATCCACTGTAACATTCAGATATTATGCCACTCAGTATTTTCTTACTCTTTCTTCATTCTCTTATTTCTTCCATATGATTTTGCAAGTGAATAATTTTGAAAGCTGAAAAACGTATGATTTTTCTTGCTTCAATAGGTTTAATTTAAGGTTGCTGGGTTCTTTTTTAAACATTAAAAAATAATCATATGAAAAATTGTTCATATGAATGTTTACAAAATAATGAAATAATGACAGATTTTAATTCATGGATTACATTTGCACATCATAAAGCTCTTGGGTAGAAAATATTGCATGATACCCACCTGATTTTTTTCATCAATCTGTGTTCATAATGCCTGTCAACATCAAGATTTTTGGTTGATTTGTGTTGCTAAGAAAGGAATAGTGTCACTGAATGATAGTTTTGCCTTTCATAGCAATTTCTACACTGAAATTTGAAGCAGCTTATTCAGTTTCATTAAAGCAGAATTCTCAATGTGCAGTTCAGCAGAGGACTGCAACAGAAATTTCAAAGCATGGTCATTTCTGTGACTTTACAAAAATCTACCATGAACTAGGAAAGCATTAGTCCAGCACTCAAATTTTGACGGCATAGTAATTTATGCCAATAGAAGGTCTGCATTAGCATTAGTGAGCTACTGCTAAGTGCTAAGGTCAGTTGTGCATTTCATACTTCAGCTGCAGAGGAAGAATTTTATTGCTTTTCATAGTCATGGTGCAGTGAAAAAGGTGCTTTATGATGCCACAGACAATTAATTGAGGTACATTACCTAGAAACTAAAAAGGTCACATGTGGAACATAATTGACACCTCATAACCCCTATTAATGATTACAGAAATGCAAATTAGTACTTTTCAGTTTCCAACGAGTAGCATAACGCTTCTCCAGCTTTGAATTATATTTCCATTTGCTTACAATCTTTACTCTTTAAAATGTTTAATTTACCTTTTTTTAAAAGTAACCTCAGTCTACATTAAAAATTATACATTAGATAAATTATACTATTCATAAAAAGTCTATTAAGCTGCAATTATGCTTCTGTGTAATAGGCATAGAGTAAGAGAAAGAACTGATACAAATATATGAATAACACACTTAATGCTTCAGTAACCTCCCTTTCAGTCTACGTGTCGTAATACCTTTTCTGCCATGGGATTTCAGAAAATTTTTGCCCTTCCTTGTCAAGATAAACTCGAAAATCTAACAGAATTTCATGTACTGAAGAATAAACTACAGGTTTATTTAGAAGCTGTTGTGATTTTCTTATTGTTGTGTACAAAAGGAGCAATGCTAAGACAGAAGGATGGGGAGGCGTTAATGAAGAGTTAACTACCAAACTTGCTCCAATCTTTCTGCCCAGTTACGTATGGCCACTTAGAAGGTTAGTACATCAGAGGTCAGATCCTACTGATTTTCCTATAACTAATGTTACACCTATAGCATTGCAGCATGACATCACGATACTACATCACTGAACTGTGAGAGTTCCTTTCCTTGTAGGCTGTAATGTTCTTAATGCTGACCAAAGAAAGATGTGGTGGAGTGTGAAAAAATAGGATTTTTTTTTTTTTTTTAATGTCTTTGTGTAGTTCCATCTGAAACTTAGATCCTCTGCTGCTTTTCTGAAGTAAAGACTCTGAAAGTGTAAGATTAGAGCCCTTTGCTTTTAGGTTTCAGCCAGGAGCTATAGCTCCTTGCCAGCCCTATGAAATTTCCGGGTAAGTATGTCACTCTTTAAAGTCCAGAACTTCTCCTATGCTTTCCAAGTATGCACAGAGACAGCGAGTTTTGTACCAAAACAAAACAAAACACAAAACAAACAAACAAACAAAACCAAAACAAACAAAAGCTTTCGTGTCTAATGCAAGAGTTGTTCTGAACAAAAAAATAATGCAATAACAGAACACTTCATGTCATAGACTCTCCAAGTAGACCTAACTTTGAAATTAGATCAAGTTGCTCAGGGACCGGGCCATACAACACACAAGTTTTTTCATACGTATTTCAGGGAGAATGGTCAAGCACTGGAACAGGTCGCCCAGAGCAGTGGTGTCACCTCCATCCTTGCAGATATTCCACACCTGCCTGGACACAGCAGCCTGCTCTAGCTGACCCTGCTTTGAGCCCGGCAGGAAACACCAAAGGTGTCTTTCAACCTCAGCGGTTCTGTGATTCCACCCCGCGCTCTATTCCTGGACAGCCTGCAGAAGACACAGATGTTTGTTTCACTGATTATACAAACCTGTATCTGCCACTAATTGGTGCTAGCTAACAAATTAAGTTTTCAGTATGCCTTGGGCCAGCTTTGTCTGATGTGTCTTTTATAGAGAGCATAGGTTTGGCTCCTCTTCTCCTACATTCCCACTGATGTCAGATTGCAGCAGACCTAAATGTAGTCTCCAAGCACCTTCGTTATGGGCCTGTTGGCACTGCAGACATAGTAAAACAAATGTAAAGACCAAAGTGGCCTTTCTTGAACTTTCTCAATTTTTCCCAAGAGCCTCTAAGGACTGATCATCCACATCCAGCTCTCCATCCTGATTTGTGCTATCAGCAATTAAAGGCTATGGATTATAGACTCCCAAGCTTATTCACCGAATTTAAAAAGACAAGCAGTTGTTAAGTACTGCTTATGTCCGTACATTGAAGCACACTTAACTCTTTCAAAGCAGTGGTTTCCTGGTCTCACCCATGGCATATAGTCTTTGTTCTGCAAGAGGCTCATTGCGTCAAGTCTTCAGCTGTTGTGAGCTGATACAGCCACGCTCAGCCTGAATAGCCAACAGTGCTGAGAAACTCCCTAATTGGGACTGTAAAGATAATCTTTAGCTGTTTCTGACCTTTTCAAATTTTTACCTTGCAGAAGCATTTTAGAATGAGATCATTGATTTATTTGCTTTTCCCAGTTGACTGCTATGTTGATTTATAAAGTCATTTCATCAAAAATTTTTTTCTAAGGATGTCTAAAACACAGGGTTGTACTAGAAACAATTTATTGTTCTGAGCTTTAAAATTTGTGTGTATATTTAACAGGTTAAATCAGGTAGCCATCTTATAATAGAGGTTTTAGCTTTTCTTGGTAGTTATCTGTCTTATGATGCAGTCTGAATTTTGAAGATGAATGGTGCAGAATCTCACCTCGATTGTTGGTAAATAGTGCAGAACACCACTACGGCTCATTTCCCATTTGATTCATTGAGTTGTTTTTTCCCCCTTATTTAGAAGTCATGATAATATCTCCTTTTGTCCCTTCCTTCTGTTTAAGACCATAAAGACTGTATGATTGTGCTGTACAATGTAGAAGCATGGTGGTGAAGACAACTAAAGAATTTCCCTAAAAGAATTTAAGTTTTTTGAAGTCCTGAAGTTCCCACTGTCTTGTGGCACTAATATTTATTCTATTCTCTTTTTAAAACAAAAGGCTACTCAAGTCCAATGGCCATTCCAGCTCTTAAGAGGTATATAAATAAATAAATAGCATGCTTAGAATTATAGCCCAGTGACATGGTAATACTTTTCCTGTTAACAGGTAAATTAAGAGTAATTTCATTTAGTAAATGTGACAAAGATTTCATGACAGTTTGAATTTAATCAGTCATATCATCATTATCCAGTCACTGGAAGTCAGCCCAAATAAATTAATATGCAGTAGAAAGAACGACTTTTTCTTAAAAATGTTACGCATTTCAGTATCCTAATTAGCATATCAAGTTTTAATATGAATTATCTTCCCAACCAAATCCCTTTCCTCGTTAGCATTTTGAGTGAATGGTCACCCCTTCCTTCCCACAAAGAAATAGGAGTCCACTGTAAAATTACCGTACACAGACAGTACTTCCCTTTTGTAAGAGCTGTATGCATTTATTTTTTTCCAGTAATATCATTTCCTGCTGTTAAATCTGTTACTATTGAGACACATAACAAGCTTTAAAACTTTTAAAGAACATAAAAGTAATGGATATGCAGTCAGGGGTATGGTGTATCTTTTGTTTCTTTCATTTAAAATGCTGCTTCAGACCAATTTTGAATTTTCTATACAATCCAAACCTCAGTTCCTCTTGTGTTCAAATGCATTTTCTTTCCTCTCTTTTCCTCTGTGTTATCAGCAAAACAGTCTGCTGTTTGTGGGTTTGTATTTTTTTCAAGTAGAAATTAAATTACTGATATTGTAATTTAATACCATATTTAAAAATTGGTCGGCTTTGTAAAAATAGCTTGGAGTGCCATTACAGATATACTGGCTAGACTGTGTGACTTTCTGAGATATCACCTGCGGGAGACTAAAAATAAAATTTGTCTGTACTGGCTTACGAGACTGTTGTGCATGCCGGTAGACAGAGATGAAATGCTAGGAGTTTCAAGTTGTAGGGAGTTTTAGAGATACAATGTTTAATGCAATACAAACTTTTCCTAAGACTGAAGTGCAAGCAAATCCCAAGGTCATTCATTCAGAAAGGTTACAGCATATATTGAGAGTTTTCTTGCTTTTATTGAATGATTTCAGTCCTAGAGTTCATTATCCCAGCTTCAATGATTGATTATTCTAGTATTGGTTAATAAAAGATTAGAAGTCAAAAGGCATATCACATTTTTGTGTTTGTTGATCCTTCTCAAATTGTTTGTTTGTTTGTTTGTTCTTGTTTGATCCCTGTTAGTTCTCCACAGTGAGAGGCTGAGTTTCACTTTTCTGTTCCTTTGGCAGTCATAATTTTAGAGGACTGTAATTTTAATTTAAGAGTTTAAACATAAATTAAGTTTTGGAGATTCACCACACTGGTTCCCTTTTTAAAAACAAACAAACAAAACAAAACACCACCAACAAAACAGGTTTTATGCTCCGCACTGTTCTTTGGCTTTTCATATTGGTAGAAAAGCTGATTACTGATTGTGAGTAGTAATACACTTCTTTTAACCTCTAGTAATTTCCACTCACTTCCTATGAAAACTGCAGAAGGGGAGAAATTCCTGAAGTCAAAGAAAATGTCTTAATCAGAACATAAAGAAATCTAACTTTGAAAAAATAAGGAAACTAAAGTATAGCATCTAATTATCAGTTTTTCAAGATTCAAAAATATATTCATATTTCTCTTCCATATACATATGCAAACTACAACATGTTACGTTTAGCTCTAAAAAGTGTTTAAAATTCAATAGAGGAGGAGGAAATTACAGTAGAGAAATGTTGAGGGTATAAAATGCTGGACTAGTAAATAGAACAAAGAACAGACATTCATGGTGGAGTGTAAAATGTGCCATGTAGTCACTGACATATACTGTAATGTCTATAGGTATGTATATACATATTATACAGGTAATTTATCACTTGGAGTGCCTTTCTTTCAGTTCATTAATTTTCCTTTATTGGTTCCTCCCTTTTTCTTTCATTCAGCCTCATCTCACATACACATAATTATTTTCAACAATACCGTTATTGGTGTGGTCGCTAAGAAAGACAGAAGGTCTTTTAACACTGCTATTGGAAGAGTGGTTTTGCCGACTTAATTTCTCATGTTTGGGAAGAAAGGTTGGCTAGGGGCAGAAAAGTTAATTGTGTTAACATACGCCCAATTTCCGTGAGGCAAACTCTAGGAAATGCCACCAAATGCGTGTGGTTTGGGTATGTACGTGGTACGGGACCATTTTAAAGAAAGATGCTTATCTTTGTCTTTGGTTTCAGTTCAGTTAGAAACCTCCATGTTGGTTGAGCTCTGCTTTGTTTCAGTTTATGGTTCAAAAGCACCAATATGAAACTAGTAAGTTTCTCAAGTTTTCCTAAGTTAATGTGGAATTTCAGAAAGATACTAAATATACATATTTTCATTGTGTAATAACAGAAATTACAGCTCTTGGACTAAAGAATTAGTCTGCACCCAACAGAAGGATGACAAAAGACCTCAGTTGTCATGACCCGGGTTCACGACCACAGAAACCAAACAACCCTCTCCTAGTCTTATCAGCTAATCTATACAGAAATAGGTAGATCATTTTTTTACAGAAATAAAGATGACAAATTTCAGCATTGGTTATAATTAACATCTAAAATCTACCCATATCTCAAACCTGGAAACATGAGCCATGTATCTACTCAAGTATGACAGCAGAGTTTTGATCTGTAATGAATTCCAGACATAGTAACAACAAGTTTATCTGCTTAGTGGGTTAGGTTTTGAAAAACTGAGAAATAAACTAATTAAACAAACAAATTATTTATTTTACTACTGCAATGTCTAGAGATCGGGCTGGCAGTAGGCTGCCGAAAAAATTAAAATGTCACCACATCAGAATGCATGTCTGCCGGGTACTTTATTTTAAAATTAATTTTTTGTTTCATGAAGTGCATCTGCACTTTTCATAGGTCATGAAACTTAGAAAATAAAATCTGTTTACCAAAAGGATAAGGCATGGTATGATGCATATAATAGAGATTTATTTCTCCATGAACCGTAGAGCTTAGATTTATTTTACTTAATGGCAGTTTATAATAGAAGAGCAAATGAACTTTTAACAGTGGAAAAGAGAAACTTTTAATACACCACACAGAAGGTATATTTTAAGTTGCAAATCACTTTTAGATTCCTGCAATGACCCCGTAAGTCCTGATTCTAGCAATATGTAAGGTATAAAGAGTGCTTTTAACTGTTGCTTTTAAGAAGTTGTTTTCCGTTTCCCTTTGGAGGCATTACATCTATCGCATCGCACGGTTGCTCATTCGTTGTGCTCAGGTGCAGTATTTGATGTAGCTGATGTTGCATGTCCAAAATGTGTACCTGGGAAATAATAGGGAAAGATTTTGAATGCAGTATTTTATTACAGACTGGTTTGGGGCGTGTTGTTTTGGGGGGGTTGCTCTCTCTCTCTCTCTCTCTCTCAAAATTGATTCTGATGTACTCAACAGTGTCCTCTGGAAACCTAACTCTAGCATCTGAGAAACAAGAAGTTAGTTGCATGCTCAGACTAACAGCTTGTTACTTGTAATTACCAATCAATATCCAAGCACAATTCTACAAAATCCTGTGTTTATATTCTTACAAGTGTCTGTACTCAAATGAGAATTCGAGAATAAAACGTATTACTCTGCGGTACATTTAGAAACAAATAGACAGTAGTTTGATTCCTAGTTAACTTTCTATCTTTCTTTAAAACATGTTCCATTGGTCAAGGCTCTTAACAAATTTTTCTCTTCAATCTCTGTTTAATGCCATTTTGCCAAACATTTTGAGATGATGTGAACACGTACTACGTGGAAAAATGTGTGTTGCCTCAGTAGTTACCAGGAGGGAAAATAAGTGATCAGACTACATAAAAACATTTCAAGGTTGTTTCCCTTGATTTTGTTTTAAATAATAATAATTAAATAAAAGTTATATAAATAAATTATGAGACTGTAAACCTTTCAAGATATTGACAATTATTGAATCAGTTTCCAAACAATATTCCTGAAATAACTGTAACAAAAGTTTACTTTCATCTCTAGCTATAGTATGTTTATGACAAGATGCCAACACATGTAGTAGAACTTGCATTATATCTGCCTCTTGAGGGCTGAACAAGCTTGACAGTCCTAAGAGAATTATAAGGGCTTTATGATGACAAGCTAGTGAAGAAAAAAAAAAGAAAAAGAAGGGTTGACTGTAAACAAAAGAGAACAAATACAAGGACATAACAGACAAGGTATATGTAAAACAAAATTCACAGAGGATGAGGTCGATGTTTAAAATTGTAAGAAAATTCTATTGCATTTTGGATATTGCTGGTTTTTTAACCAAGGATCAGTTAAGGCTCTTAAATCCTCTGTTGCTAAATGAAATAAAAACTTCTTGGCATTTAATCACTATGAATTTTAACGCCATTGCTATATCTGCATGCTAAATAATTGAAATATGAGTATATATAAAATTTTAATCTCTAAGTTACTAAGTATAGAGTGAAACAGATTCTAAACACAACATTGCTTTCTGATCTGACAAAATTATTTAGTTGTCAGGAAGAAAACAAGAAAAAATTCTGTAACGAATACTCTTGAATACTCATAGCTTCATTGCATCTGCTTTGCTTCATGGTCCTTTTACTTCAGTGCAGTAAATCACCAAATGAGATTTTTTGTATTGTGTTTCATTGTATTTAAAAGATGAAATGGAGTTTGAGATGTTCCTCAGAGTTCTTCTAACCTATTCCCTCTTTTCTTTTGGGGTTTGGGGTTGTTTTCCCTACTCTTTAGTGTCTGTTTTGGCTCCTGCCCTATTCTCTCCGATCTTTCTCATTTTATAGAATATTGTTAATGAAGTGTGTACAATGTTGCTTGGGAAAAACATGCCAGAGTGATTTTTCTTTATTTTTAAAGTGTGTTTGATTCCATCTAGCAGCTGCAGGCCCCTTTTTCCACAAAAGAATCTGATTACTGAGTGTGATTAAAATGAATTTTTCTTTATATGGTGAACTGTTTTTCCCAACTGTGAATCTGACAAGCACATGTTTTTCTAAGTATCAGTGTAATACTTAAAGTTGTAAAGACACAATCATCACAAGACTTTTTATTTACTATTGTTCAATACAAACAGTGTAGAGTGAAAGAAACTAATGAGGTCTTTGATAATCAATTCTTATCAGAAATGTCTTGGGCAGAATGTGGTTTTTCAATTATCATCAGTTGTTCAGTAGCTGTACACATAGGCCTTTTTCTCATCTAGAAGTGCTGATTTTATCTTTATTTTAAGAAAGATTAACTTACATTTGAATGCTTGAAATTAAAATGTTCTTACTTGGACTGCTTTCTTGCCAACTGGCATTATTTTATCTTGCATGATTTTACATGTAAGCACTGTCATATAACTATTGAGCTAAATCTTTAGAAGGAAAAACTCAAAGGTAGGAAAGCCCGGCAATTGGCATGTTTTGCCAATTCCCCAGAGGTCTGGGGAATTTGAGGGCAGAGTATTTGTTTTTAAGGAGTCTGTGAGAATAGAAGAGCAGGTAATGGGTAGAACAGCCTTGCCATTCTCTAGGGAAATAATGCTTCCAAATTTTGCAAGAAATTGGAAGAAAGCTCCTGACTGGTGATGAGAGGGAGGGAAGGAAGACAGCCCTTGAGACTGTTAATGTCAACAGTTGCATCCAAATATTAGCTCTAGCTTTTAAAAGGGACCAGTTGGAGACTGAGCAGTTTGAGAAGCTGAGGCATTGAATCTATTTGGATTTTTTTATCTCTTTCCATCTCTACTGCTTGTACCCCAGAAATAAAGTCTTTGGGGGGTTTCTTTTGCCCCACAGTTGTAATTATTGAGGCAAGATCTTGGGGGGTAGGGTGGGGAGTTGTCCTAAAAAAGCAAAAGCAAACTTTTCCATATAATATTGGTGGTTAATAACAGATTATTAATACATTTATGGTGTTTTAAATTGCCTAGATAGACCATAGTCAAAAATCTAGGAGCTTGGGCTTATCTCGAGTTGATAGAACAAGTCAGTCAGTAATGAGTAGTTATCCCTTTGATTAAAGTATGGCAGAGGAAAGGGTAGCTTTCAAGTGGTTTTATACTTCACTTTCCCCAACATTTTTTTTTTTTTAAATTATTTAGAGGTGTCTTATAAACTGCATAAAGTTGATTGTAAGCTGGTCTCTATTTTCTGAAAGAAATAATTAATAAGCTGTATTTTTTTTTAATGTTGTACTTCAGAATCCCTTTCTGAATTCCAGAAGTGATATCATTTGAATTGTATATTAGGTTTAGATGATAGGGAGTAATAATTTGTATATATAAAAGCAAGTTGCAGGTGAGTAGTTTTACAGAGAGGTAAGATGAGACGAAACTGTTGGAGAATCCCGGAAAAGTTGCATCCAATATCTGGGAGCAGTCTCTCTGTTCACTGCTACAGAGGAGGGATGATGCCCTGCTCTACATCCTACAGAAATAAATGTTAGGATTACGTGAAGTTTCCTTACCTTTCATGTAAAGCACATTGTGTCCATCTCTGTCCTATTATCATGACTCTCCTAGTATGGAAAATTGGGAAACAGAAGAAAAATCGTTTTGTATTTATGGTCTTAGCATTTATGGCCTTGTCTTGCTTAGAAAACATGTCCCTTTTAGAAAAAGCAGAGGTGTATAGATTATACCCCATCTCAGCAACTGCATCTTAAATGTGTCTGGGTTAAGGCAGGGAAAGGTGGTGTGGGCCAAGCTGGCTACTTGATGGGGGCTAATGGGCCAAATGGAAAATACAGGCTTCTCTTCATCAGTCTGTCCGTATGTCATTGGCTTTTCATGTTGAGCTTTTGCAGCTAAGGAAATGGTTTTCATGATTTGTGCTCAGCAAAAGAAAAACCAAGCAACTTTTTCAATGTGTCAAAACCACAGGACAGGCCCAAGGCCAGCAATACCAACTGTTGCATTGGAAATATTTACAAAGGTGCTTTGCTGTAACTTTGTAACTTTGATTCCAAAATTACTCTTAAGTTGTCACGCAGCGTGTGTGTTTGTGCACACGGTGAAAGTATAGGAACTGAAGACAGTTTCACTAAAAATGTAGTAGGTTCTTGAGATTATGATATAGGGAAGAGTTTATTTGTATTTAAAGGATAAATATTACTACAAGGTAGCCTCATATTGCCTCAGTAAGAGCCAGGATTCTCTAAAAATTGTCACATATCACCATCTTCTGAGCAAACCCTGTATTGCAAATGTTAAGCCTAAACTGAATTCATGAGCTGCGATGGCCTCACTGTACACTCAAGCAATACTAGAAAACCTCAGTATTCAATACCTGACTTTTCAAGCACTAGATTATGAGCAAACTTGTATCCAGTTTGCTGAGGAAGAGGATCAGATTATTAAGTGGGTCTGTGTTTAACAGGTTCTTATCTTCCCTGACTGAAAAGTTCACTGACAAACTTCAAGTAAATTCGCAATGAGAAAAGACTATGTAGAAAATGAAGTATGTGTGACGCTGTTGATAAAAAGATCTCATGTTACTGCACAGGTTGAAGAAATGCTGACAAAGTTCCTGTAAGCTTTGAATGAAGGCTAGTCAATCCTTGGTTTCTGCAATTCTAAGACATCTAGCACTGATCAGTTGAGATTATGGTTTAGTGAAACTGTTTTATGCAAGAAATGAAAAACTAAACTCTATTTTTGCCTATGTTATTTTTCTGCATTGCTCAATACTACAAAATGTTTTCTGGGCTATCTATTTGGCAATATATCATGGGGATATTGCAATATTTTTGTAATAATTTATTTTGCAATAGAATAGAGAGATGCTTATGATACTTTAAAGGTTGAAAATGATGTGGCCAAAGTGTAGCAGTTTTATAAGTGCACACAAATTAAAGAGGTTATAGAAAACCAAGAGGAAAAAAATAACAGAAAACACATACAATGAAATTACTTCAGGTTGCCTTGTAAACAGAAAAACTGAAAACAATATGCATACGAAATTGTAACATTCAGATGAAAGGTATATTTCTAGAAGAAAAGAGAAAACTTAAAGACAAAAGCCTTACATGTGTGTTATTTTATTAATGTACATGTATATCAGTCATATATTTGTTCTGAAGGATGCTTCACTCGCAAAGCAAGGAGAACAGAGGACTGCAGTTAAAGTTAGATGGTGTTCTGTTGATTGTTGTGACTTTTACTCATTGTAGTTTACTGGAATTTAGTCAACTTCTGTTGTGAAATTTATTCAGGGAAAGGGACCGTCTCCTTTTACCAAGTTTATCTATGGAACAGAAGTTAAAGCAATAATCTGTGAACAGAATGTCAGTCTGTCGTCTGACAATTCGAAGGCACTCTGATTTATTATTTTATCTATGTAGCAAGGTTGTGGGTTTGTTTTGGTTTGGGGGTCTTTTTTTCTTTTTCTTTTCCATATATTTTTCTGCCTTGATCTAATGAAGAAGAGAATGTGAGAGGTTGCCTCTCAAATGGATCAGGGAATGCCACCTAAATTACAGACACAAGAAGGGATAACAAAGGATAAAGGTAAGATGGAGAAATCCTGCCTTGAAAAGCCAAAATTCTTACAGTCACCTAGATGATGTTTTGGGTTTGTATTCAATCTCACACAGTCTTGCCCAAAATTATCCTAGACTTCATATCCACTGCAGAAATAATTTGGGCTAAACCTTAGAGTATTTTCTTAACAAGTCCTGTAAATTGAGATTTTTTTGGACATTGAGTTGATTAAAACAGATTCATTCTCTCACCAAAAAGGACAAGTGGAGCTGAAAGTGTCTTGTATTGAACTTCATGCTGGACTAACATGCAAACACACTTTTCAGATATAGGTTTCCTATTATTAAGTATAAAATATTAATCTATACTTAAAATATCATATTTAAAACATAATTCCTGAACAGTCATTCCCAAATGAGTTGTCCAAGCAATAAGTGGCAGATATATTTTCTTTTCAGTCATATGTGGTTGGCTTGTGAAAATCTTCATAATGTGAAGTTAATGCCATGCTCTTCTGTACGCTCCGTAAATGTGATTATTCATGTACAAGAGAACAGAGTGTTTAATTCTCTGTGTATGTAGAATTGTGATGGAGAAAAAAATTCCTTAGGGATGTGAGCATGAGGAAGAAAAGGTATGTCACCTTTAATGACTCTATGTGTGAACGATGTAGTGGAGCTTTATTGAAAAGTAGGAATGGTGGAATGTAGCATTTTGTTGTCAGGTTTCTTTGGCAAGAGATGAGGTCAGCAGAGATCTTAAAGATAAAAAGAATAGTTTTACTATGAAAAAAGCAGATGTTCATTGCTTTGAGGGGAAGTGGCAGTGAAAGGATTTCTGTTCTGATAAAATTCCTCCTTTCCTTGTAGAGGAGATAGGGAATAAGAGTTGAGGCTCGAATATCAAATGTAGGTACTCTTACAACGTCTTAGAAATACTACATCAGTGGTGACTATTACAGTTCAGTTTAATCTCTCCGGGTGTTAATTCTAATCAATAAAATTAAATTTCCCTGTGGGAAGGACCCACACTGAAATGTACAAATAAATTCACTGCAGTTTATTCAGCATGCAATTTTTATGATGTTCAAGGTCAGAGAAAATGAGCTAATTTCAGTGCAGGATTTTGCTTTTGAGGAGTCAGATACTGAAACCCAGGTATTTGGGATGTATTTAGCATCATGCAGCCCATCTCTGAGTGAGTCTAGGGTCAGGTTGGAAGCAAACAAATTACATCATATGATAACCATGTACAGAAATATACACGTAGAAAGAGACAGAGTTAACCTCACGTGACACTTCACTGGTTCCCTTCGAGGAAATTACCCCGGACATTCCTTCCAGGCATGCACAACCAATTGTCTCCTTTCATGTTAAAAGATTTATTTTCACTCTTCAACCAATCGAGCATGTACTGTAGTAAAGCTGGTTTTGTAAGTTCCTCAACCAAGAAGGCAGAAAAAAGAGAAGGTGGCAGCAGCAGCTAGTTGACTAGGTAGCTCAAATGAGCTTTGAATTTCTATGACTCTTGTTGGCTTAGTGGAGATACTGTCCAAAACAGACTAGCCTGTTAACTACTCTGGGTGTTGAAATAATTGGGCCTAAGTCCTTCCCTTAAATATTTTTTCTACTATGGCATCAAGGAAATAATTTCTTTTCTTTTCTGTGAGAGTTGTAAATAGCTATAGTACCGCTTTCCTACCTTGTAGATGTGTTATGAAGATGAGTGCTCCAGTAATGCCGTTACGTTACTGAAAGTAACATTGCTAAAGTAGTAGAAGGGATTTTTCTGGGCTAGTTGGTTCTTATGCTCTTTGCCTACATATCTCCTACTGGTAGGTAGAGACATGACAGTGGTTAAGCTGAACCTTCAGTCTGTCCCAGAACTGATTTCATGGGGTAAGCAGTACCCCTGCTTCCCATACATTACATTATATAAAATATCATTGCTGGTCCAGTTCATGTAGAGATTATCACCCAGTCCAAAGAGGAAAAAGGTGGTTTAAGGGCCAGGGCTTAAAAAGAAAGCAAGCACAATGATTTGGGGAAAAAAAGAAATAACACAAATAATCGTCATTCTATCAGTAAGAGTCAAGGTAAAAAGCACAGAGCAGTACAAGGTCAGCGGTAGGAAAGGACGGCTCCCTCCCACACTTCGCAAGCCAGCCAGCTGGGCGTGCAGCTGTCAGGGTACCTAAAAAGCAAAGATGCTGCATAACTATTGCACCTACTCATGTTTGGAGAAACGGAGGAAATGTGAAGGGATGACACCTCATCAGAGAATCTCTCTAGCATTTCCTCTCACCTAATAATGTCTGAACTTCTCCAAATTCTCTCCAGTTTGCTTTTCTTCTCTCTTCCTGTTAGGTGTCCAATTTCCTTTTGTGAATTGCTAGTTTCCTTTCACATGATTTTTCACTGCTGTACAAATAATATGGAAGAAAAAAAAAAACTAAAACAAATTTTAGTACTAAAACCACTGAGGAGCTGCTTTCTCTAGAAAATTCAGTTGTGCCATTTTACTGCTTAAATTCAATATCTGCTCAAATCTTATTTTGATATTTTCTAGCACTTAAGATTTTAAACTCATGATATTTTTTGTCATCATTTCATCCTAAAATAGAATATTTTGAAATTAACTCAGGATGTGAGTGTGTAATATTATTCTTATTCTTTAGAAGTTGAAATGAACTTTCATATCAATAACTCCAAGGTTGGCAGCTTGTGCACAACCTGATTCCCAGCTGTACAGCTGCACATAAAAGTGCCGTGTAAAGAAACTGATACTTGATCACTTCTGCTTTCCATGGCATCTTAAATAGCAGATCTCTTAATACCGCCTCTTCAGATAGAGGTTGAAGTTTGAGTTTTCACTCAAGGAGAGGGACATGTGGACTTAGTTCTCCACATGTGTTTTTTTTATTCCATTCTTGCCCAAGCTGACTGCTTTAATTTATAAAGTTGCATTCAGATTGCTCTCTGACTTTTCTCTGCTGTACACCCTTCCTATCTTTTCCCATTTCCCCTTACTTGTATTCATCTTTGTGTTGTTTGTGTAACAAAATACGGCCTTAAACTTAAAATTCAGAAAGTGTACTAGTTATCACAGCCTGGCTGTAGAAATTAGTAGACTATCTCATCACATAACACATACGTGCAAATATTCACATACTCTGCCTCAGTGGTTGTGGTTCACTGTAGGAAGAGCTACTGATCAAACTGATAAATGTGGCTGCATGCTGCAAGCTAAAGGAATGCTACGATTTTTCTTTCTTATGGTATTTTTTTACATAAGCAAACCTCATGACACCATTTCTTTAGAGAAGAGTAAAGAAATACAGAAAGTGTAATTTTTCTTCTAATACTCTTGTTGAGACTTTATTAAACTATGGAAATGGCAGTATGTTTAAAGATATGCTTAAGGGGATTATTTATATCTAGGTGTTTTTCCTAAGTGTCTCATGCCTTGTTTACTGATAAAGCATTTAATAAAATTTGCAAGCTGAAGGAGGGGACAAAGACATGGGAATTCTGTGTCATCTCTGCAGTCATAGCGTTTGCAAGCCATGCAGCGCTCGGAGGCCGGTCCTGTGTGTTTGCGTTAAGGTACTCACCCACCGTTTCTGTTCTTCAACACTGACCTCTTCCGTGCTCAAGTCTTCATTTTCCTTCCTTACTGTAGACTCGATTAGGTTTTTAGATGTGGCTTTATATTTCGTAAACCGCTCTACTAGCCTAGGACCCGTGCCTGCTTTTTCTGCCTTGAGGCTGTGTGCCTGTTTGTACCCCAAGCAAACTTCAAATTCCACGCAAAGGCTCTCTGAGAAAGACCCGTTGGTGTTGGCAGTTTATCGGTGTCTATTCTGATGTGCCTCTTGCACAAATCTTGACATTATTTGCACATTGTTTGTATCATTTGTATTTCAGAGTTTTAAAAATGGGCATTCAATAGCAGTGTTTTCCAAACAAGAGTAGAATAAATGAGGTTATACTGATTACTGGGAACAGTAATGTGCTCTTACAGGAGAACATGAGAAAAGCATGATTTAGAGCCTGAACAATAAGCACTAGTGACCCTCTCCCTCTGATCCACACAAATCTTTGTTTATTATATAAAAGAGGGCACATGGCTGTTGCATGACCAAAGCAGGGATGGCAGTGAATAGGGCAAAAATGTTAGTATTTTTATTATTAATGTTCAAAAGTTAACATTTGCTGCAAAAAGATGTTCTAGGTAGGTGGTCAGACAGGTTCCCTATGGGACAGGGGAAAGAGAGAGAGATTAAATTATCATGCACCTCACATTCACAAATGTCTTACTGTGCAGATGCAAGAGGACTAACCACCAGGCTTGACAGTGCATTTGCTTCAGATCATTGATTTGGTGGGAAATAAAAATACCTTTTTCCTCTGATGTGAATCTTCCTCTGTGTGGGCCTGTGACCCACTAGCTGGTGGAGGGTTTGTTCCCTATTTGCTTGGCTCTTCACGTTGTTTTGTGTCGGTAGGGGTTTTTAGTGGGTTTGTTGTTTGGTTTTGGGGGGTTTTTTCCCTCCACAAAAATAGATACAAAAGGAAAATAGTGATGAAATAAAGTTTCTTTCCTGGCCCACCAAGCTAGCAAGAGATTTGTGTGTTGATCTAGAAATCCATAACAAAATGAAGGTAGTTCTAAGCTGATACGCTGCTAAGTTTCTAGGAGTAGGGCAGCCTCATGTAATGGCTGCAAAAGAAATCGTCTTAAAATGTAGCGTACTTTCAGCCCTCTGCGGGTAATCAACTCGGGGTGCCATGGGCTGGGGGGTGTGAGCCCCTTTCATAGAAAGGACATCCTGACATAACGGTGTGGGTAACTATTTTTGACTCAAAGAAAGAAAGAAGATGAACTTTGTCTAAGAAGAAGTGCTAGAAAGAAGGTAAATTTTATTTTATGTGGACTAGGTGCAGTAAGGACACTAGGACAGGATCTTTTCTTCTTTTAGAGTACAGGAATGAGATTGATACTTCTGTGTTTTCTATTCTTGAAAAGATGTAGGATAAAACCCACAAAGTTGTTAAAATATAATCTAAATTTTCTTAGCAGAGAAAGTAAAGTTTA
>JAVJGG010000039.1:20666829-20717213 GCA_035590195.1 Aviceda cuculoides
TGAATGTAGCATGCTATGTATAAACATAACTGATCTTTAAAGTTAAAAATGTTTTTCCTTTTATAAATATGCTTATGAGATTTCATCTTTAGAAGCATTAATTAGGATTATTACTATAAACTTTTTAAAATAGCATATTGCTGATTTCTGAAAACACAGTATTCTATCAGGAAAGTTAGTCTACACATTAAGAGAATTTTCATCTCTGTCCTGAATTTTCTGATACTGACAAAACAACAACATAACAAACACTAAAGTAGATACTGTCCAAATATTGTGCTTTACAGCATAGAATATCTTACATACATTCTTTTTCTAAAATACACTTTCAGTATTTAAAATTATAAAAAAAAAAAAAGAAATTAATTTGAAACAAATCAAAACCTTCATTAGAAATTGGCACACAAAAAGAAAGTATCATGCATGCGGAATATTATGTGCTGTTTTCAGGTGATTCTTTTCCTGTTTATTCTTGATTCTTTACATTCCCTTAATTTCAAATAAAACATAAACATGCTTATTATATAACTGATATATAACATTACACAGTGGATATGGGTTTTTTTCTTACCATATTTCTACTGTACATGAGAGAAAGCTGGTAATCTTCAGCTGAGGTCAAAGATTGTCATATCAATATGATATAAAAATTTCATTTTGTTAGTTATATTCGAGGAATGTAATTATCTGATTGTTTTAAAATTTAATGCATGGTGATTATCCCAAGAATAGTCGAATTAGTTTAACGCATACTGACAGGTGGTTAGTGGGCAAAGACAAATCCATGAATAACCTGACACACTGATCAGCATTAAAATATCACATATCTATGCACTGTGAAAATGATTGCAAATTATATTAGCGTTATGTTTTGACAAAGAGATTTCTTTCTGTCGGCACATACTTAGTAACATAAAGATACTTTAGCCCTACTATTTCTTAACTTGCACTATTCAATTTAATACACTGCTAAAAATGGGTATTCTGTCACAGTACTAGCAATGCCGGAGGTTGAATAGCAACTACATTCTCTGCTTCTCTGATTTGATTTTAAAGTTAATTTAGTAATTTAATTTCTGAATATAGAAATGAAGTTACTTCTGCAGAGAATATCCTGTTGCCAGTGATATTTATGGGCAAATATTTCTTTATGTTCAGTTCTCTGTTGAAGGTGTTTCTCTTATTCATTTTCATGTACTTAAAATATAAAAGCTCTTTTTATAAACATTAGCATTACTGCCAACATAGAAAAGAAAAAAGTTTATGAAATCTTATACACCCGTTTATCACTTTACTACTGCATTTTATAAATAACAGATACTTTTGTAACAAACCTGAACCATTTAAACATATTATTGAATTTGTATGTATAAGGTATAATAAAATAATTCACGTATGCAAAATTCTCTGATTTTTGTAATGCAGGAAGACACTTTTGTGCTCTAATATCATAATGGCTCAGAGATAGGTATTCTCTATAATGGAGGGCTGCTAAGATGTGTATAGTCTGTACTGCTTTCTGGAAATAGTTCTTATCTTCCTAACTCAGTCTTCACGGAACTCCACTCAGTTTAGTTTCACAATATTTGTGGTCCTCAGGGCAACTTAACCACAACAACACATGCTCCAGCCCTTCCAATATTGACAGGAACTTCCTAAAAAAAGAAAAGAAAAAAAAAAAGAAAATAAAAAGAAGGAAACATTTTTAGTAGACTCCTATGGATAGGAATAAAAGAAATTGCATATTAAAGGAAAAGAAATCTTTTTATTCAAACTTATGTACTCTAAAAAAATTGGATTTAACGAGGGCTCTAAAAACAGAGTTTCGGCTTTTGGGAATAAGGCTTTAGCAGCTGCTGAGAGTTACAGGAGTGTAGGCTGGTGCCCTTGCTCTTAACTTTCGTAAAAGACCTTTATATCTTATGTTCCAAACCCATAGACTGTGTAGCTACAAAATGATCTTGACACTTTTAAATGTTACTTCTTGGTCTCAGCGGTGACGGCCGTAAATGTGAACTGTTGGAGTGGCCGTGCCTCTAGCAGAGGGTATGGCTGGTGAGCACTTGCCAGCTCTAACAACGGCACGTTGCAGCACTTCAAGCGCAAAGTGCTTTGGGCAACCTGGTTCACTTCCCCATGTGCTGCCTCTACCCTTTAGTCTGAAAAATTTTATACGGTTATTTCACAGGAGAGGCAACCAATATTTTGTACAAGCCCAGCTACGGTGTTACTGTACCCTAATATATTGGTTTTCACAAAAACAGGGATAATTTGGCAATGCAACCTTTTTTGTTTTGTCCATTATTCAGACAGAATTCTTCCTATCTGCAGGAAGAATTCCTATTATTTATTAGGTAATTCTTCTTATTACCTCTGTCCACTCATTATTTTGAGCATCGTAGGACTCCACGGTATCCAGGTACGTATGGCCATCGTAGCCACCAACAGCATATAATCTGTCTCCCAGAGGACAAATTCCAACAGCATCCCGAGGTACACTCAGGGGGGCCACTGTTGTCCAAGCATCTGTTTTTGGGTCATACCTAGGATGTTTTATGATCAAATTTAGAAAAAAATACATTGTAGAAAGACATTTCAAATTTAAATTACTGATATTTGCCTATTTTCTCCTGTATTGTAGTTCAGTTTACACCATGAACTAGTACAGAGAATTATGACTAACATGTTTAAATATTCAATTTGGCCACTAGAGGGATCTTCAAGCACATGAAAAATGCCCATATTTTCACTTTGAGTAGTCTCTCCATTTCTATCAGATTAAATAATCATTACATTTTATACATAAATAAGGCCTGAGGGAATGATAGCATGGCCATCAGTTGACTCAGCAAAGTTAATTTCAATATATGCTTTTTTCTTTCTCCATAAAGATTATTTATTTCCGTTTTCTTGTCAGAACTAACGTTTTCAGAAAATTTCACTGCAAAAGAAGTTAAATACCTCATATAATTTGTAAAAGTTTGTAAGACAAAAATCATGGCAGTATTTTACATCAGCGTTGATTTTATTCCCAATACGTACTCAGTCAATTTCCAACATAAATTCAAGTGCATTCCAGGGTAGTTCCAGCTTTATACCATCTAACTGAGAACAAACCTTAGCCGTTGTTATTCACAACGGGGAGTTGAATACTTGCTCCCTTTTCCTTTCTTGTCCCCAAATGACACAAGAGAGTCAAGGGACACCCACGGCCCATTAAACAGCCAGAGGAGTTGGCCTCGCTCATTACGTTCCCTGCTCACCCAGGGCTCCAGTGTTTTCTTGTCCTCCTACACCGTGCCGCATGCCACCGCAGTGGCAAAGCAACATTTGACACACGATACTTCTGCTTCTGAAAAAGCAGTGTCCTGAATTTGCATTTTCTTCAGAACTGTGCTCATCAACAAAAAGGGGATTAAGTAAGGATCAGATAAACCGTATTTTCATTTTAAAAAGTAATTTGAGAAATGGGTATAAAGCCAGGATTTCACTGAGTACAGTTATGTGCTACCAAAATCATTAGGCCAATGTATTAATGTGCTACTTAATTTTAAAGTGTGAATTCAAGCTGAAGTAGTTTGCTTTGGTCATGTTTACTTTTTTTTTTTTTTTTTTTTTTGCTTGCTAAATCAGACCCTTAGCATATGTTTTAGCCTGATTTCCTATAGCAACATAGTTTGTTACAGAAACAAGGCTCTTTCTATCAGTCTTTTCCATCAGAAAATACCTGTGTAGTGACTACTGCCTGTCTGAGTAGTGGTATTTATTATATTTTTAACCTTTTGGTCAATATCAGCCAAATTATTGGAGGAAGACACAACTGAAAAGTATTTAGTTCCTACAATATATGACAGAAGTAGCCCAAACCTGGGTTTTGGCACTTGAGAAATAGAAAGGTCAAATGCTGAATTTGTCTTACTTGTTAAGGAGCCTTTACCTGGCTCCTGGGCAGCTCAAACAGAAGGGAGAGCTGGGAGAAATTTGCTTCTGAGGGTTAATTATTTTGTTATCACCAGGGCATTGGAAATCAGTTATTCTGCTCAAAATATTATTTTAAAAAGCATAATATGTTTTACAAACATTCCAATTGTGAAGATATTTCCCTTGCTGCTACAAATTATTTTATATTTCCTTCCTGGAATGTAAAAAAATAAAAGAAAAAAAAAGAAATTCCTTACCTTTCTACACAGTCGGAAAGACGAGAGCAGTGGTTGGAAGCAGGTGCATCATGACCTCCCACAGCATATAAAAACCCATTGTACGTTGCGACACCAACGCCCCCTCTTCTCTTGGACATCGAAGCACATATGCTCCACTTGTTTGTGTGCGGATCGAAACATTCCATTGATTTTAAGCAGGAGCTCCCATCTCGTCCACCAACAGCATACAGCCTGGGATAATCACCCACAAGAAGGCAAACAATTTCAGTCTTTAGTCTCTCATTTAAATAGGAACTTTATTTGGTTAACTTCATGCAGACCACTGTAAAATTATCATTATGCCCGTTATTTGCTACCTGACAGTTACAGTCCGGAACTTTTTTTGCACAAAGGGTTTTGCATGGTACATGAAGGAAGTTACGTTCTTCATTTGCAGTGTAAATTTTCAAGCAGTCACATATGAAAATTAGTCTTAAAACTGCATGTCAGCTTCTTCAAATGTGAGCTATAGATTGAATGCAGTTGAAAGATGCTATGTATGTTTGAAACATTCGGGTAGTATTCCCTATGACAGGCTTTTGGAGTATTTGACATCTTAGTATTGCATTAAACATTTTTCCTGTATGGTTAATATGTAAAAGAACTTCAATAATATCATTATATATCAAAAGCATATGTCAAAATATAATAAATATATTTTCCTCAATGGTTGTATTTTAGAAAATCTGCTGGACAGAAGTTACCATTCAGGTATGCCATCTTGTCTGTCCAGCCTAAAGGCACTCAGCAAACCACTGGAGACTCAAACCAGCTGATGTTGAGACAACAAGTAAGAATATATGGTGGAAATCCACATTAAGAAGCCGGGGGGGTGGTGGCTTTTTGTCAATGAGTTTTACAAAGCCTGAAGTTCTTTTGTATTTCAAGCTAACTTGGATGCTGCTAGACTGTGACAGTATTCATACTGGATATAATATCAGATGTGTTTAGATGTTGAGTGTGCCAACTGTTCAGGTCTCTTTCAAATCCTGGCTATTACTTGCTGCCATGAAATTGAATTTACGTAGTGCAACTAATTAGAGACCTAGGCAACTCATGGGCTTGTCCAGAGGATGTCACCTAAAACAGATCAGTTGAATTTTGCTTGAGAAGTGCCTGTTTTTCTCCAGTGACTGGAAAAATTTTTAGACTGCTCTGATGTATAATTTAACTAAAAAATTCTTGACCACTGTTAGAATAATAGAAAATTTCTAGCGCTCTCTTCTAATGTTTGTGAATGGAAGACAGACTTGAGTTCGGTTGTGCAGTTTGTTGCTCAACCCATAAAAAACTTGAGGATTTGATTTGTTTTCTTTTCACATCATGCCATTAGATACAGACTACTTGTTTACACAGCTTTCACAGAGAGAGGAAATCACTGTATACACAAACAGATTGGTTGTGATTTTTTTGTTTTCCGTAACGTGTCTAGAAACATGGTACCGTTTCCCATTCTCTGAGGAAAAGAACATGTATACCATTATTGACTGATGTTTTCAGTAGACCATTTATTGGTCAAAAAGTGTTGCTCCACAGAACTTAAAGTCTTTTCTGGTGAGGTTGAATAGAAAAAAAAAATACGGTGTGACTTAGGAAAACAGGAAAAGGAGAAGCATTCTGCTTGGTTAGACAGCAGCAGTAGCACTGAGTGATGGACATTTGATCTCAGCTTCCCCTGGTATGCCAGAAATTACATCACTAGACTAACAGACGTGATTTAAGCCAGGCTGGAGACAGCTTGTATCAGGAGTGATTGAGAACAGAGTCAGGATCAGGCTGGATTTCCTCTTTGACAAAGTGGTTTCCTGCATGTTGCTGTGGAAGGTACCAACAGGAGTTTCTGGTGAAGTTCATGCTGAGAACATTTCCTCTGAGTTACAACAGGGACTTGAACGGGCAGCTCTGCCTCTCTTGGACTTTTGAGTTAATGATTAAAATCATGTCATGTTTGAATGCAAAACCCTGACTTGTACATGAAGAAGTTTTGCTTTGGCAAATACCTGTTTGCTGACATCTTTGTTTCTGCTCTTTATCCTTCTCTTGCTCTGGAATTTAAGAAGTGAACAGGGAAGCCAGTGATAAAGTTTCAGGATAAATGCAGTTGTCTGCCTGCCACTGTAATACTCCCAGCCCCTACAAACTGTCATTGCTAAGAGCTTTCCACAGATTTAAATAAGAAGGAAGGCTGGCTCAAGCCACAGTTTCCAACATCACCTGAGGCCTTTTACAAGGCTTTTGTATTTCCAGCACCAGACTATGTTGCTGAAGAAGGAAGACAGAATCTGTTAGGCATTAATTTATGAATTGTTCTTCCTCACGCTGATATACCACTCCTTTCAAATAGGAACCTACGAGAAGGTGTAACACACTGTTCATTACAGGTTACACAGTAGATTTATGCATGTGTCTGTTCCCATGTAAAAGTGCTTGAGTGGCTTTAGTGTCTTAGGAGGATGTTTAAATAAGTTTCTAAAACCTTGTTGGGAAAACCAATGTACAGTGAACACATGACCTCAGTGTATTTAAGCAATAAGTGAAGGACAGAATAAATTTGGGTAGAATAAGACTTACAGAAGGCTGTTTATTCCATACCTAATTATTAAACTTGTCTTCCTTTCATTGAACATACCATATAACTTTAACCTTTTAAAAATTAATCTTGATTGTGAATGGTATTTTAAAATTGTAGATGCATGCAGGAGGTGTAAAAAGACACATGAATGACTGTTTCTGTACTCGTTCTTTCAAATGGTGCTTCCTTAGACATAGTAATTTTAAAACAAAAACATAAACTTGGAATATTTTTTTAAAGTAGCTGATCTTATATTCCCATAAGTTATATTCCAGGCAAAATTCTGATATGCATGTAATAACATTTTCAAATTGCTGTAACTTGAAAGGGCTGAAATATGTTTAAAACATGACTGCAAGTTTGAAAACAATTTACCACACAACAGAGGAAAAGCTTTCCTTTCTTATTTTTGTGCATTATTTTTTCTTTTTGTTTTCTCGAGGTGATTAATTACTGTAAGATTGAAAAGAAAACTTAAGAAACTGTATTTCCAAGGAAGGAAGCAAATGAAAAAACAAAGAGAGTTTTTCCTGTTGACATACTTGCTATTTAATGCTGCAACCCCTACGGTGCTTCTAGGGGTTGACATGCTAGCAACGTAATTCCACTGCCGTGCTTGTGGGTCCCATCTTTCTACCGTATTAAGGTAACTCCATCCATCATGGCCACCAACAGCATACATTGGTCCTTCAAGCATTGCTACTCCTTAAAAGATAGAATTAGGAACAAATTACAGCTTCTAATAAGTTCAGTGACCAATACTGTATTTAACTTCATACTTTAATTCCCTGAATGCAGATAAGCAATTTCAGCTGGTATTAAACTATCTAAAAGCTGCCTTGTCATTTGGTAGAACGAACAAAGACAGACAAAATACATCACATACAGTGCTTTTCTGAATAAGCATTATCTTTTGCCAAAAGATTAGAGGAAAGCTGCTTTAGTTCTGATGTACTCTTCTTGGACTTTTCTCTCTTCCATTTCTGTTGACCTTGTTGAGACAAATTTGAGCCCCTAAATGAGAAACAAAGCTGTTCTTTTAAAGAAAGCTAAAGGTTGAGCCAGACAATGAAAAATATGCCCAAACCAGCCACCTATCCTTCTTCTGAGCCAGCTGAAGCTCTGTGGTCCTGCCGGCGTGGAGCCCGAGTGGGTGTGTAGCTGGCTCTCCTTACTAGCTGAAGTACCATAACATTGTAGTGCCTGTAAGGGGAACGCACTTTCGGATAAGAGCTGGCCTGTGTCTGCTGTCCTTGGGGCACAGGAGAGTGAACTTGGCTGTCTCTGCAAAGCTCGGTGTGGACATGCCCTGTGGGGTTGTCCTTCTCCAGAGAGAAGGCTTCGGTGCCTCCCCTCTGGGCAGCTGCTGCTGCCGCTGCCGTTTGCTTCCTTTGTTAGGTAAGGGAAAATGCTTGAATCTGGCTGCTTAAAAGTTTTCTAAATCTGTCTTTTCAGGCCTAAATATACATGGCCTGATTTTTGTCAAAAGTGCTAACTGTCCCCAAAATCACACTGAAGCTAATAGGAGCTGTAAGTGCAAGGCAGCTTTGCAAACCAGGCTGATGCACAGAGAGAGGCCTAACTTTCGGTACTCAGATTTACCTCTGTGTCCTTCTCGTTGGGTAGAATTATGTCCCTGTAGTTGGTAATTATAAAGACTTCAATGAGAATTATTTAATCTATTTTGTCTTCTTTCCTTTTGCTACCTACTAGTACTTGCTTTTATAAATTTGACAGACTAGCCGGTAAGAACCCTACGCTATACGTTCTCAACTGAGAGGTGGAGAAGGTGATATAGGCCACAAAGGTTTACCAAATAATTCTGGATCAATCTTTTTCTATTATTCATTAAAACAAAAATATTCTATGCCATTTTAACTTATCAATGATTTCAAGCAATGCCTGTTTCTGTAAACTTAAGAGAAGCTAGCTTTTTCACAAGAACTATGATCTATAAATCATTCAGAAATCACCATATTCCCTGCCTTACAGTCTCCTCAACTGTAAACTTATTTTTTTATAGTTCCAGAAATACATTCTAGATTTCATATTCATATTATTTGTTCACGGTGAATGTCATAAAATTATGGCAATAGACAACTCTGCCTTTGAAAAATATCTTCTACAAATATTGCTGTGTTATTAAAAGCTTTAAAATTTATGTCAACAGTGTTTGCATCAATCAAAATTCATTTGTTTGTGATGCAAAGTATTTACAAAGAAAGAGCACCTCTTACCTAGGCCATGTCTGTGTGTTGACATAGGAGGCATTATAGTCCAAACTTTGGTGATAGGGTTGAAACATTCAACAATGTTAGAAGTTTTCAGACCATCTCTTCCTCCCACAATATAGAGCTTGTTGTCAATTACTGCAACTCCAAACTGTAATCGTCTACCATTCATAGTACAAATTTGTATCCAACTGTTAGTCCTAAGGTCGTATTTTTCAATTGTAGTGGTACCTGTTAAAAGTTTAGGTATTATAAGATAGCCATGAATGGATGAGTACCCAGCAGTCAGTAGTCAAACAACCCAAAACATTATTAAATTTTAAAACATTGAAATTCTGTGTGTGGAATTTACTGTGGCTCCTTGAGAATTTCAGTTACAAAATGTACACCTGGTGAGAAAGCTGCAATAATTGCATGCGTATATGATTGTCAAATCTATGAGAACAAACTGGGGCAAGAAAATGCAGAGTTAAATGCCACAGGTTTTTTTAATATTGAAAATTTTGGTAAGTTAAATCTGTTACTTATTTAAATACCATGAGGGTAGGGTTTTTTGTGTTTTGGTTTTGCTTTTTTTGTATTCCTTATAAACATGGTACGTCACAACTATGTACTCTTTAACCATGTTTCTGCTTAAACCATTAGTGATATCAAAACTGGAAAATGTATCCACGTGTCTGTCTGTCTTAGGATTTGGGCATGCATCTTCATGAGTAGTTTGGATATTTTCCTTTTTTATGATGGAGGCAAGCAGAAGAATGAATTGTGTGTAACTACACACTTGGTTCCACAGGTAGTTTCCCTGAGGTTCGCCTTTGCAGCAGCCTTGCAATAACTGCTTGTCTGCTATAATATATAAGCTGTATTTTCAATTTTTTCGGGTCACGGAACGTCTAGTAATGTTTTTACTGCAACTGTTCATAAGGCCCTAGCTCTCTGCCATTCACAACTGACACTTTTCCGTGCACTGGCTCCTGTCAGTCACTCAGCAGCCGTAATTGCTCCTCTGAGAGCTGATTCAGCACGGTGGGGAGATGGCTGAGTAACCACCAAGGGAGAAGAGGCAATTTCCAGTTGCACATACAGTGCACCCTGGAGCTCAGCTTCAGCTCAACTGAAGGCAACCAGATGAGAAAAGCAGAGCTGATTTCCTGCCTGCTCTTTGACTGGGATTTGAGACTAGAGAAATAGTATTTTGAGAATTCCAATAGGCAGTTAGTGGCTAAGGAATGATTTACAACAGCAAAACAACCATGCAATAAAGCAGAAAAGAAAGGCAGCATTTGGTTTAGAGATCTGCTAGAGATCATCTACTATACTCAATAAATTTAGTGAAATAAGAGCTTATCTCATGATATCGTTTCTCTCCTCTACATGCTTTTCCAGATGCATAGACCAGGAAAGAAACTACCAGATCCATCTGCAATAAAAGAAAGAAATTCTACTTTTTCTCCTTTCCTGTCTTCTTTTATTCTGAGCAACTAGGTTTCTTTGACTGTTCTTTCAGTTTTGTTAGCCTGTTTGCTCTTCTTTGCTTAGATTCCTTCTCATTTATTCTATGCTAATATGTGAGCGCCCCGAAGTTCTCAGTTTCAGAAGTATCACACTAGCTAAAAAACAGGAAAAATACATTAAGGTATAGCATGTGTTCATGCATACCCTGTAGGCTGTAATTTTTACAGAGGCTGGAAGGTAGGTTTTGAAAGTTAGTGCAGTTTAGGCACACCCACTTTTTTTCAAAATACCAGTCCAAAAGTAGCAGTTTGATCTTCTGATCATTTGAAGTTGAGATTTGACTTCATATACCACCTGAGATAAGCACAAAGCCAAACCTGGCATTCCCTGAGAGTTTTCTTTATCACAGAAAGTGTGTTATTGCCAGAGGTGGTAGTTACTCCTTCTCAGAGCTGTTCTTCCAGTGCATCGTAGCCTCTTAGGTGCTGTTTCCTTTATTTTACAGTCCAGCAGAGGCTCAAAGTATGAGTCAGAGCTCTAGAGGACAGCAGGGAGGAGAGGAAGTGCTGTTCTTCTTAACCATCAAAAGGCAAAAGTTCAAACAATTGGCTTTATTCCAAAGTAATAAGTAAAAGAGGCACCAACAGGAAGTGCAGATGTTGACCGAAATAGCCCTTTCTTTGTATAACCTTTACTGAGAAAAACCTATTAGAAAATTTATTCTTAGTTTCATGGAAGTTAGTTTAAAAATTACCTTGAATTCTTGGTTCTTCTATATAATTCATAAATTATCAGTATCGCTAATGAAACTATACTAATTGCTACAGTTTAACTTCATTTTGCTAAGTCGTCCGAAGAATGAGTGTTTTCATGTTGTGGTGGTGATGAATGTGTATTTTGCACTTGATTTGATTGCATAGAGATAGTAAGGTAGCACTGCAAGATCTCTCTTACAGGAAAAATAAGTCATCAGCAACTTTTTGCAAACCATGAAATGGATTAGCTTCTCTGTGATTCTGTTAAAAGTGAACTCACACAGCTAAAAGTTCTACTGTTCAGCAAGTCGCTAGACTTTAATTATAGTTCTTTGGCTCCAAGCTGTGGGTTTGAAGTTAAGGTTCCTGCAGAAAATGATTTCATATACTGCCTACTAAAGAGAATAGTGTAATGTGTAAAGCTGTAAGCTGATTACAGTTGTGAAAAATCAAATAATAAAATCTGGAATACATTTATAACATTTAACTTTCAACTACAAACCTGCAAAAAAACCTGTGTATGAAGTCCTGAAAAAAAGCTGCACTTAGTGTTGCACTCATGGTAAAGTACAAATCTTTCCATCTGAAATTTTTTAATAAGAACTGATAAGCTTTAGCTAAGAGTTCTCTATAGTTTAGTAATGCTTTTTGGCTTTATTTTCCTCTTCTTTAAAAATTTTTCCAGCCTTCTAACTTTTGTCAAAAAATGGAGTACAGGGCTCTAAAACAACATTAAACTAATCTTGAACTATTTTGAATATTAATTTCTTCTTCTGATTTGTGAAGTCAAATTATATACACAAATTCTTACAAAACTTAATTTTAAAATTGCCATCTTAATCAAACTTCTTTAGTCTGCACTTCAAGATGTATGTATATCGTTTACAAACATATGATTCTTGCAATAAGAAAGAACATAGGACTGTGCTCTGTGATTTTTTTTTTCCTCTTTTTCATCCCTAAATTGCTGTTTTCCTAACAGAAATCTTCAAATAATTGTCGTATATTCTCAGGGTGCCTGGAATACAATTAATAGAATGAAATTAATTTGTGAACTTACCTTTAGTGGCATCCATACCTCCTACAGCATAAAGTGCGCCCACTGTAGATTTTCTAGGTTTAGTTCGAGGACTCTGCATCATGGACCGTCTCTCTGGTAGAAGATGGTACTTCATAGCCTCCATAAGAAGTTTCTGACACTCTAGGTCGTCTGCAAACATGGGACTATTTTCTAGATCGGCTAGTAACTAAGAAGGGAAAAGTGAGGGACTTACATATATCTATATCATTAGAATTCTATGTACAAATTCTATGTAATTTGTTGCTACAAACACTCATTTTCAGTTCACTTCTCACTCGAGCTTTGCTGGAAACTCTGCTTTAATGCAAGCAAAACACTTAAAGACTTTTTGTCCTACCTTTATATTAAGTCGTCTTTGCTTTATTTTTTCTGAAAACTTTCTTTTAACCTTTAGAGAAGTTTAGAATTGTGACTGTAGTACTGCACCTTCTGAATGCAAAACTCCTTTTGATGTGAGTATAAGCAAATCTAACATATAGTACTGGAAATCCCTGTGAATATTAGAATACATTAAATATATTTTAAATATATTAAATATTTTTAAAATGAAATTTATATAGTATTTTGATACTTAATCCAAAATTGAATATTTGCAGCTGCAGTCATGGAGATCCATAAAGTAGCTGTAGTGTCCTGACAGTTCTGATATTCCTATAAGCTTTTCTGATGTGATATATAGATACTTCTATGACACAGATACAACAGTGTCAGCTTACTATAAACCAGTATGTCCATCTCTGGAACTTATTCAATGAAGTGACTCTTAAGTCTTAAACGACAAGTAACGTCAATGGTCAGAATAGGCAGCAATAATCTAGACCCTTTTGGTTTTGTCTGCTTTTTATGGCAATAAAGAAACAAGTATTGTTCCTTATCTATCCTGCAGTTTGGTAAATCTAAATAAATATCTTTGTAGGGTATCTAAGTTGCTCTGTTATTAGAGGAAAACTACTACTTTTGCTACCCAACAAAGAAACACTGTACTTTTTTAATACTGCTAGACTGACATATTTATAGAGATAATTTGGAGCCTAGTAATTACACTGGCATTGTGGGATTTTTTTTTATCTGTGTTTACAAATAATAAACATATATACTATACAGTTAAAAAAAAGGGGGGGGGGCAAAAATAACCCACCAAAAAAACCACCAAGAACCCCCAGCCAAAACCAGAACCTTTCCACAGAATTCTTTTCTCTAAATGATGCTTGAGGCAAGTATTTCAGTTGCTGGTAAAGTTCCCCGTTAGCCCTTCACATTCATACCTGGGGTGGAAGTAGAGGCAGTCTAATATAAGAAAGAAGCATTCCTAGGTCTCGTTGCCGGTTTTGCAAATCGTGCCTCACCCACATCATTAATGCCTGGAATATTGCCTCTTCATCTGGAACGTTGATGTCATCGCTAGACAAGAGCTTTGCAATTTCATTAGCAGGGAGCAAAAGAAATTCTTGGTTTTTTATTACTTCTGTGAAGTGTTCCTAAAAAGAAAAAAAGATATCAATGCACTGATGATTTTCACACCTTGAAATAACGTTTTCTTAGATAATGTAGGCTTTGCATATATTTCATTCCTGCTCTGTTCTAGGGTATAGGAAAATGCAATATATATTCTAAAGGTCACTGAATCTCCTTCTACCATTTAAGGGAGATTTGTGTTGCTCTTTGCTGCCTTACTCTTGCAGAACTGAAGAATAATTCTCTTCTTCACACCACCATGCTTACAGGTGTGTTTGTCAGGCTTCTTGTCAGTATGTCCTGCCATAGGGATTCGTCACTGAGTTTTGTCCATCAATGGGATCTTAACACTGCAGCTTAATAGAAACACAATGTGAAGATACAATGCGTATCTTAAGAAAGCCAAGTGGCCATTCAAATAAACTGTGTAGCTTCTGTTACAATCAGATTCCAAAGTTTTAAGCAAATTCCATTGAAACCTTCCAATCCTTTTGCAACGAGCTGTGCCAGGCATTGACTGTATGTCTCTGCTCTTAGTAGCAGAAATTACAGCAGAGGAAATCAAACTCACTTTTCTAACGGTACTTTTTGGGCACTAGAAAATTGAACAAGTCTCAACAAAGGGATCTCAGTCTTTAAGCTATTGCTGGGATTAAACTTACCAGCTCCAGAAATGGCCATGAATATTAAATCCCTAGAATTTTTCAAAGGACTATTTTTGATAAAAATGATATATGGTACAGTCCAGTTACAACAATATTAGAATTGATATAAAAATACATTAAGTATGTTTGCTTGTGCTAATTCCAAAGGAAAAAAAGAAATTTTGTTAAGAGAGATGAGGTTTTTACATTTCTTGCAAAGAAATGCATGTAGGAATTCATGTCTGCTTTTGAAATATTAATTTCCATTTATGTACCTGGAAGTAATATATCTTATTTGGGAACCAGACTGAAATAGGGCAGATGAAGAAATTTTAGTAACCTATATTTGTATTATTTGTTTTCAGTAGTTTCTTAGCTTTCTGTAACTCTTTTGAAAAGAGTACTAAGGATGCAAGTATAGAAGTATCAGTGATTAAAGGAGATGTTAACTTTGCTCTGTTATGCATATCCTGCTTTAATATTTTGTGACATTCAGAGAATAGGAACAGGAAGGCCAGTCCACATTTAGTTACAAATATAGCACAAGATGTTTATCAGAACAAGCTCTATCTGCACAAAAAGATACCAGGCAGGAAACTGTTAATACTTTGCATCAATGGCTAAAGTAATTGAAGGGAAAGGTCTCCATTGTGTCTGTTTTTATTGAATGGATGCGGTGTTTATAGCTGATTATTTTCTGAAAATATTTAAATACTACTAGTTCATTTGAGTGGTCTCTATATTCACAGTACAGTGACAGTGTACTGTGTCTTTCCCCTAAGGTACAATTTTTCAGGTGGTTGAAGTTGGCATAAAACAAAACAGAACGTTTTATTTATCCTCTTCCACTACATTTGTGTTTGGATGCATTGTTATGATCTCTTATTCTCCAAAGTTTTTTTAATATCACTTCAGGGATTTAAAAACAAGTTTCCCTTAAGGTTATTTCAAAGAGGTGCAGATTTCCTTTTCTGTCTCTAAATTGCCAGTAGCTGCAAGCTTGGTAGGTGGTTTTCTGACATGCGAGGTCCCCTTTCGTGGTAGCACTCTCAGTCTGTGTTGCACGCAAGATACAGGAGGTGGTTCTAGAGGTGGAAACGCTCCCGGTTGTTTTCAGGAAGACATAGGGTAAAGCTGATATACACAGTGCTGCTGACTTTCATAGATTCCTCACGATTCTTCACATTAGACAGTGTTCTTAAAGAGCCAACTGCCATTTCTGTGACACACAGTTTCAAAAAATAGTATAACTCCTGGGGAAGACTGGAGGATTCAAATGGTTTAAAAAATCTAGACAAAAAAGGCTCTTTTATTGTCCGACATCATAAAATCCTATGTCTAACCATATGATTTTATTTCAATTTTGCAGAAATCTGGACCATGAATTTTAAATGCTTAAAGTTGATACCCGTGTGCTGGGGCTGGTGGGAGAAAAGAGGCAACAGCAGAGTGGGGGAATTCCTGATTTTGGCTAAGTATAAAATAGTGTGGATAAGCAAAGACAAGACTATTATAGAGCAGCTGAGGGAACCTCTATCTTAAATGCCCTTTTTCAAACCTTAAAATAGAAAAGGAATTTAGATTGCTGCTAAACAAACCATTCATTAGTGTGACAGGAAGGAGCACAACCAGTGCCCTCAATCTGCACATGCCACTCTCATTTATTTCAGCATGTGGAAGTGTACAATCTCTTGCTGGAATGATCTCAGCATTATGAAACCTCTATACTGGTTTTGACATACTACACTAATATTTCAAGCATAAAGCTGCCATGTGTCTCTAACAAGTAGTTCTTTTTATATCTACTTAGCTGTAGCAGTTGCTATTCTTTTTGTGTTTAAGGTTGCTATAGCACATCTTGTTGCCCTGAATATTTATCCCTTGATTTGGTTTCACAGCAAGCTATCTTGCTTCTCTGTTTCCCACGCTCTGAATATTCATTTCTTGCTCTGAGCCAGAGGAGGATTATGCTCCAGTCAGGGATGTGCTGCTTTTTAGCATTCCAAATCTTTCCCATACATTCTCTATTTTGGCTCTTTTTATGTGTGTCTCACCTTAAAATCAGCTTTAGAATTTTCTTTGTGTTGAATCAAAAGCATAAGAACGGGCCATTGCTGTTTGCCTCTTGACATTATCCATGTTAAGGCCCTATTACATTTTTTGGAAGAAATACGTACCAATCATACTGCAAATTTAAGTTCAATAAGTATATCCTTCTACAAGGCAAAACTCTGAAATGGGAGAAAACGGAACCGAGCATTTCTTTTTCTAAGCATGCTTTTCTCTCCTTCCAATACTTCTGTAACAGTCACAGTTCTTAAATTTCCCCTTGGAGACCGAGCTGGGCAGAGATGTGCCTGCACCAGGGACTTTGCGGAACGGGCCCTGCCGGCGTAGGAAGGGCAGAGCCGCTGCCTCGGTCCTGGAGAGCGCAGCAGCCCTCAGCCCCGCGCAGCTGGCTCCGCTTCGCCAAAGCCCGTTTGTTTTCCAAGAGAGTATTCACGTTTTCTGCTAATATTACAATTGCAAAGCAGTTCGGTTGTCCGTCTTACCATAGTGTACGTGTGTGCCACCTTCAGGAGCTCCGTGCAGCCCTGAGCATCTCCGAAAGAGCGAATCCCCAGGCAGTTGGAAGGATGGAGCTGCTTCATGAGGAAGTTGCAGCACACCTCAATAACCTGGGATAGCTGGAGAAGGCAAGCTGCAGCTAGCAAGCTTTCTATAGTGTCTTCCTTTAATTCTAGAATACCTGCGCGGTTTGCATATAGGGGGGAAAAAAAAGTTTTCAGTCATTTTCTTTGTGTTTTTATTATTTGAAAGCTTCCCACTCCCCAGTTTTTCCTCCTCCTCTGAAAAACTTTGAAAAGAAGTGTCCTGTGATTCACAAATTCATTGTCCTTTCTTGCTGAAGGATTCTTTAATCATATGTTTTAACAGACTTAAAGGATTTGGTAGATTTTGAATACAATGATTGGAATATTTTTATTGGAGCTTTAACAGTATTAGATCTCATTTTGCCTAAAAAAAAAAGTAAAATAAAAAGCAAGGTGTGATTAGAGAAAAACCTTTCCTAAAATTCATGTATTAATTCTTAAATATATATATATATATTTCTCATAAGTTTATACTGCACACAAGAACTTCAGTATTGAGAGCTAGGAAATGCCAGCAGTGTGTGCAGGAAACCTGATTTCTTCCATCATCCACTTCTGCATTTAAATTTTTAATGAAATTATTACATGACGTAGGAATTCTGTTATGTTCATAGGTAAGCTGAAAGGTGTTAATTTAATAAGATCTTCTGTTCTTGTTGTTCAGTGGACAGCTCAATTCCCTGGCTGATACACAGCACTAAAATCCTATTCTGAAAAAAAGAACTGCAGGGAGTTTTTTATGACTGCATTTTCCAGTTATCATTACAACATCCAATTGCCTCAGAAACAGCAATTTCTTTTCCAGCTTCTTCTGTGAAAGGATGATACACACCATCTCCATTTGACATATGGAGAAGGGTGGTATTGAGCGATTACAGTCAAAATTATCATCAGAGTAGAACTGTAAGAGGTTCCTTGTCCAAATTTCCCTTCTGATTTATTTCAGGAGAATATGTAAACAATTCTGAAAGTTATAGCTTTCGTCTCTGAAAGTCACATTTATATTTCATTACCTAGGAAAAAAGTAGCACTCAGTTTAGAGGCTTGGTTATTATCGCATGAAAACCTACGACAGAGGCAGTAGGAAAATTCAGTTTTCCATAGCGGTCTTCAGCAGTTTTACCTTAGCACAATCCCATCTCTTTCTGACGTCCCTTGCTTTGTAACTTAAATAGATCTTCCAGCTTCTGCAAGAAATGAGGAAGGGCTGGCAGGATGCAGAATAGGGCAATGTTTGGCTTTGGTTCTTACTATACAACTCAGAATAGTTATTGAATATTTATAGCAAAACTGGTACATGTTCTTCAAAATAAAGACTGCAATATAATGCCTCAAAGCGAAGGGGGAATCCTGATTTCAGAAGCAAACTTACGCTGTTTCATAGTCTGGCATTTGCTTTTGTAGTCATATATATGTTCTTTCATATGATTTTGCATTAAGTAAACGGAGGGAGACGAAATTTAATCAAGTGGGATGATTTTGGGATACATGTGGATAATAAGCAGCCCACCACCCAACTTCTTTGTGCTTGTACTAATCTGTTCCCGCGGGTACGTATGCCAGTTCAGAGCCACAATATCACTGCATTATAGATGTTATGCAGCATTCCCTCTCGCCCCTGTATTTATCCCCTTGGTTTTACCCACCGACAGGGTCTATTTTGTGTATAGAAACTTACATTTCTGATCTGGATTGCAGATTGCTTAACCTTCTCAAGATTTCTCTCTTTATGCAACAGTCCAGATTTATGAAGTGCCTTACCTAGCACGTGAAGAAGTCTCCTGTTTTTAACGTTTATGCTAATGCCAATATGGTGAATATAATGGGGGTCTTTGTTTTACTCTGTTTTGGTTTTAAAATTATTTTAAGCCCTTTTAAAGTACTGTAAAAATATCAATAGATACCTGTGATACATCTTCCAACCTCCCCATCTCAGTATTGAAATGGTGTTATTTCATTCAAAAGCAAACAAGCAAGATGTGTGGGACATCAGATGACAACCATCTAGTGAATTTTATTGATAATAGCAGCTAGCTGAGGGGATTGATCAGTTTAGGAGTAAAAGTTCATAAATTCAGAAAGTTGTTATTCTGGTCAGTTAATTTTGGGGCGGGGGGGGGGGGATGATTTTCTTCTTTTGAGACTTGGGCATTTTTTTGTCACAGAACTGTACAGGTTTCCCGTTTACCTTTCTGGCTGGAGTGGTTGCCATCTGCATAGAGAGGCTTGCCAAATACCAGAATGTGCAGACTTCCAGAATCTGCATAGGTTTGAATGATCTGGATGTTTCTAATTGTAATATTTACTAACATAGTGGTCATGTCTACAGCATTTTCCCCTGTTCACTATAGAGCAGATGAAAGGGGTTTCACAGTTCTCTGACTTGGTCTTTTGGGCTATTTGGTTCAACCATTTCAGATTCAGCAGTACAGGGGTAAGTGTTGAAAATGGGAGAAAAGGAATTAGGGGAAAAATATATATGTATATATACAGCATTCTGGCATTAAAATAAAATATTTAATTTCATTAAGATAAAATCTCTATAATTTTTCAAGACAACATAAGCAAACATTTTTCAGAATGTGATGGCATTTTCTTGTAGTAAAAGTTGCTCTCCTTGTGGGGGTGATTGTGTTCCTGTTTTCCTCCAGTTATTCCTACTCAGGAACCTTGAGTGAGCCAAATAACTTCCACCCAGGCAGACTAGTTCTATGGGTACCCGTGACAGGAAGGCTCATAGTACACTCTTCTGTGTCACTGCATGAGGTGGGCAACAGGCAAAATATGTTCTTCTCTCATGAAAATTCTTGAAATAATTTGTATCCAGATAGAGAAAGATGTCTAATATGAATTTGGGTTAAATTTTCTGCATATCTTCTAGAATAAGTTATTATATAAAACACTAACATTTATTCATCCTCTCTAGAGAAAGTTTTAAATCATGTATGCATGTATTTATGTACTAGTATGAAGTGGAAGAAGTGACAATTATGTATGCATTGAATAGATTTTTATCTTCCTTTACAACAAGGATGTGGGTAATGGAGGAAGAATTACCTGTGTAGGCATAGCGCACCAAAGCTTTCAGCGCATCAGGGTCTACTCCCTCCATCTTGATCTCCTCTTGTTTTGCTTCACGCACATCATTAGTAAACATTGCAGCAAAATAATCGGACACTGCACTGAGAACCAACCTTGAAATAAAAGCATTTTAGGACTGCAAATTGCTTCATAAACTCAATAGCAAGCATGAAATCCAGTATTATTATATAATAAATTGCGTGTGGAATAGAAATGTTATCTTTAGCATAGGATTCAAATCTTATAGCAGTGAGCAATAAAGTTAAAAGGGTAATTAGTAATCTAATTTTCTCCCATAGTTCTTGTTTGGGCAGATTTTCTTCACTTATCTTGCTATAGTTTGACGGCAGCAAGAAGGGAAGATGGACAATATAAGTGGTTCATATTTGAATTTCATTCTGTTTGAAATAATGAATATGAAACATTGATCACATCATTTTATTCCATTGTTAGTTGATGTCCTAATTACATTAACCATGCATTCATAATTAAACAGGGTAGGCATAAATTGACCTAGCATTCAGAAATTGCAGGCTTTGAAGCCATATAAACAATACTGGAAATGTACCTGTGAGCTGGAATCTTTTGGTCTCCAACTATAAGAAGAACATCACACAGCTGCTTCTGCTGCAGATAGTTTTCCATTTTGCGGAAAGTTTGCTCTGCGTGGTTTGTAGACTGGAAATACTCGTCCGAGCCATTGGTGGTCATTCCAAGCAGTGAGCTGCTGGTCGTCGACAGCCTGCAAGGGGAAGAGCCAGTGTGAGGAGTGGAGCATTATCAACGCTGATTACGGTCTTCCTCTAATTTTTGTTCAGGTGGCAGTACAGAAACGTTTGAAATTACAAAGCTCTTATGATCCTGGTCTCTCTATGCTTTCTTCCATTTTTTTTTCTGCTTGGTATCTGCAAGTTTTCATTTATAAGGCTGCACGTAAACTGTAGTTTTCTACAGTTAACAGTAGTAGGTGGTGCTACAGAGTTTTCTAGTTCTAAGCAGTTTTGTGTCAGTGATGCACTGTTTGCGCAGCACTGACGGGATAAATGCAGCCTCCTGATAATTCACAAACAGAATACGTAAAAAACAAACCTATTTTCCTGTGATACTAATAGTTAAAATGTCTTGTGGTATGAAATTTTGGATATTACATGTCTATAGGTCGTATTTCTGTTTCTCTTCATACTCTGCACATTAAATTACATTACTAAATAGGGATGAATCAGAAGACAATTGGACAAGGACCATATAATTCTAGACAAATTGCCAAACTCAAAGCTGATGAAATCAGTACATTATATAGCCTATAGAATCTGAATGCAAATAATAAAGACAAACTAATTTCTCTGCCTTTTCATGGAAATGCACGTTATAAATATATTCCTCCCACTCCAGAATTCTGTTAACTGTGCCACTTACAAATACCCACGCTGTTTTTTAAGACATCATTCCTTACTGCCTTTTAATATGGATTACGTTGCAGATTGAAACACCTTTTTGATATTTTCTTAGAAAAATATTTATTTTTATATTCATCTATTTTTAGTAAAATAGTAATTCATTTGTTGATATACATGTATATCACATATCTTCAACACTATTTTAGTTAAAGATTTTTTTAGAAAAATGTTTTCTCAGTTTAATATCCTATATTATTAAAACGTAAAGCACCCACTTTTTAAATTTCCAAGCCCAGCTAGGAAATAATGGTAGCTGCTTGATTAAATTTACTGGTTGTCTTTGATACTGTTAATACATATTCATAAATTATTAGGAGAGATAAAATCTCTTCATGAAATTTACGTATTAAATTTAGCAGAATATTGGATTATGTTCGCAATTGAACATCTAGTTCAGAAAATGCAGCAATAAAAAATGGGTGAATCAGGTTGACTCGGTAATATTTTCAGAAAATAGAGATAAGGTAGATCATACATTTCCAAAGATCGTACCTCATTAAATAGCTAATCAGAATTCAAGGGAAATAACTAGAAATCAAATTATAAAGTAATATTGAATTGAGGCACAGTAGAGTTTTCTGTCCTCTCTGCAATACAAGAAAGTTACTGTAGGTCAGAGCTTTTCAGAATGGTATAGACCAAAATCTCGGTTGGTATGGCTATTGTGTGTCTGGGTTTTTCCAGCCATATCTCTTTTTTCTGTCTGAAAATCTATCAATATGCAGTTTTCTGGATTCCTGTACAGCATTTCTAGACGTCCCACAGCCCGTTCGGAATACGGCATCTCTTGGGCCCTGGGGTGTCCAACCCCCCCAGACCGCCGTGTATTCGACGCCTTTCAGCTGCACCAGAGTGCGAGGCAGTCAGTCAGGCCTGGCCCTGCCGGCCTCGCTGGATGGGGACGGGCACTCACCGTCCGCAGGGCCCCGTTTGTTCTGGTGTAACTGAGGTATGTCAGCCCTGAGGTGTACGGGTGCATCGCACGAAAACCAGCAGAGCCGCTGCACCTGAACGCCGCGGACGCGCTGCGCCTGTGCGCACGCGTGTTGTGTCTGGGCAACCGCAGGTCGGGCCGTTGGGATACACCAGATAGTGCAATAAACTCGCTAGCTTTCTTTCAAAACTCTTTACTACAATTTCAAATGCATTTTCTTTTTTCTTTTTTTTTTTTTAAGAAAAAGGGACAAATCAAGTTCACCTATAATGTGTATCCTTTGTACTTTACAGCTTACAAAAATTAATTTGTCTCAGTGAGTTTAATGACTATACTTTTTTATTTGTTTTCCTTCAATGCTTCATTGAAAATGAAGAAGCTGCAAAATTGGATTATATGCTCATTAGTTTTGCATCAGCTACTTGATGCCAAATTCATACTCTGTAACATCCATCTTTTGCTATTTATCTCTTAAGCTTTGTTTAACATATTTCAGAAAATTATATTTTCAAAAATATTTTTCAGATTCATTATGTCCACTCCAAGTACTGTATTTAAGTATGTATTACACTGCACTTACCCTTGATGTTTGCAGAAATCAACTAAAATAATACTCCATGATCCCTATTGCAAATGCACACTACTAGTTTCCTGAAATAAATAATTTCCCATAGTGTGTATATGTTTGTGGGTAGAGCAAACTTTTGTAAGCTGCAAATATTTACAAAAGGACTTAAGGTCTAATAATTTCCTTCAGTCCTGGGTACTTTTTTCACATGTTTTGTAGAGTGACCTTTAACTACAGCAGAAATACCACTAACATAATTAATTATTTCAAAGACAGAGGTCTTCTGAGACTGAAAAATACTGGGAGCAAAAAAAGTGCTCCATTAAATTTGTTAATATTAATATTATAATTGCTGGTTTATCTTCAGCAGATGATTAAAAATGGTAGCTATAGTGTATTATGGAAGCAAAAAATTCAAAGAAGGTAAATATTTTTATCTTATATAATATGTCTATATATAAAATATATAAGATAAAATATTTCTATATTTTCCTTAGTGTACAACTGTCACTGCAGAGAACTCAAATATTGACCTTCAGAATATAGTACTGGGGATCAGCAAACTAAAGAAGACAGAGATTAAAGTATCTTAAAGGAAGAAGTCAGTGAAAATATCCTTGAGTCTGATGCTTTTATGTTGAATTATACTAGGGGGTGCTCTGGACTGCAATACAGAGATAGGCAAGCTAGCTGCAGATGTGCTAGTGTGAGTACGTCTACCTGTCGTATCTCGTTCTGTGTGGTGTGGGTTAATGTGTCGAGAACAGCGCATTAAGAGAACTCAGGGTTCTTGTGAACCTACTCAGAAAGGAAGAATGTAGAAGGTGGAGGAATATTCGTCCTCTATAAAATGTGTCCGCGTTTGGACAAATGAAATCTGGATATTGAATAATAGAAGTTTTCGGAATTACATTAGCCCTATAATGACCAAGGAATTAGTTTTCCTCTACTTCCAAAATTATCAATGAACTGTTATGAAGAATCAGAAAGCCAAACTGCTTAAAGTCATCTTTGGGTTAGTGTTCGCTAGGATGCTGAGTTGTGCTAACACCATTAGCATTAGTAATAATGGCTTAAGAACATGGATTAGCCTAGAGAGAGCAGAGATAAATCTATATTTAAATGATTCCAAAGTAGCTGACCTCCATGAGTTTCATCTTAGGTAGAGAGCCAAGTGAAATAATTTCAGAGCTTTCCTGCAAGGATTTGTGAAGGATAGTGAAAATATTGGTACCATTTTTAGAAAGAAGAAACATGAAATTTTGAAATAGACAATATAAACTGAAAACTCGAAGAAATAATCAAAAAGCATTAAGTGTCTTGATGATAGCAAGGAGATAAATACCAGCCAGCATGGCTGTTCAGAACGAATCATGTCATAACAACTTTTTTTTTTTTTTTTTTTGACGAGATAACAAAGCTTACTGGGAGAAAAACATTAGTTGTCAGAAGTCATCTTGACTTTTGGATGACTTCTGACACTATTTCACATGACGTTTTCAAAATTGAGCTAGCTTGGCATGTTTTAAGTGTAACAAATACAAGAGAGATGAATAACTGGTATAGCTACACTTGAAATTTAGCAGGGATTCATTTTCAAAGGCAGACGATGTTCAGAATGCATTCCAGGCAAAATCTGCCTCTGATGCTGCTCCATATTTTTATTACAGATAAGCCTATGGCAGAAGCGGGGTTTAATTGTTACATCAATATATGATAACAAGTCACAAACTTTTGGGGAAGAGAATTTAAATTCAGACAGCCACCTTTGCCCTTGTCCTTATTGAACTTTAGGCAAATTTTTACTTTTTAAAGACCTGCTCACACTTGCATGCGAGTAATTACCTGAATGAAGCACAGGCTAAGAAATAACAGTTGAGGTAACAGCTAGATTATACTGGACCCCAAACAAGCTGTGACTCAAAAATGATGTTGTGGAGGTAAAATTTCACCTTTTCTTTGGTCAGGACAATCAATGTGATGAGTTTTGTGATTCATTCCAGGCTACAATTCTTTTAAATTTCTAAATTATGTTAAAATTGCTTTCTGTCTTCATAAAGTACTCTTCATTAATCAGCATGGTACTCTTCATTAATCAGTATATAAAGGATAAATTCAATTTTCCTCATTATTTAATTGGAACATGATAAAACAGATGCCATTTATTTGCCATGTCCTTTTTAAAATTCAGTGTGTTCTTAAAGTGCCTCATTCAGTGTGCCTATGGCCAAAACCCAGAAAGTAAACCTGATAAGGAAGCTTAGAAGCATAATACTGCAGGAAAACCAGGTGATGAAAAGCAGTATTTTAATTTTGTTGTTCTTGATAAGGCTATTATTTATATTGTTTTGGTGACTACTTCTCTTTTGGATATTTGTCGAATGTACCTATTTAACCTGCTATAATATTTGTGAAATTCAGTTTAATCAAGTAACAGTTCAGTTATAAGTGTCACTCACAGACTTTGATTTTGGGTCACCTTACCTCCGCACTGTAAATCATACCAGCCATCAGCAGCAAACTGGATACCAGTTAGAGACATTAGGCATCCCAAGGACTTTATGGTAGCTGAAAGCACCGATGGGACTCCAGCTCTGTGGCGCGCTCTATGTGCTTTAGCAGTGACAAGGCTGGAGACAAAACTGCAACTTCATCAATTCGGTTTGTTTGTGCAGCAATATTTACAATGCAACTCATCGTTTTTCTTTCTTTCATTTGTTTCTGCTTATGCAAGAGAACTGCAGTCAACCCCCCCCAAGGCAGACCCTCTCCTGTGCAGCTGTTTGAGCCCTGACCCTCCGTCTGTTGGGCAATGTCGGGGGCTTGGAGACTGAGAGACGCTGGTTTTCTACATGAAATCTTAGGGCCGTAGCATCTGTTAGAGATAAACCACATCAGTTGGCTGAGAAATAAGAAAAATATTTCAGTTAGGAAGCCATTTCTGAACAAAGGTAAAATAATGATAAAATTGATGCACATGTACTAATTGCTTGCTGATATAATTATACCACATCCCAACCTCTGCCTTAAATTTTCTAGGGCAATTGCCTCCTTTATTATTTGTTCTTTGTAAATATAACAGTTAAAGATTTTGTTGAAGTTTTTAGGGTATGAGTAAAAAACTTCGATCCAAAAGAGTATGGAAAATTGTACTATATGTCGATAACTGCTGAGGTAGTAACATTAACATGAGGTAGTAACAATGACAGAAAAAGATGTAGCAAAGAAACAAGCAATTGAAATATATAATTAAGTTAACGGAGAGACTGCTGACTTCTAACCTATCTAAATTGAAAGTTTATACTGACAATTCCTTTAGAACTTGGAGCTCTTGAAACTGCCTGGTTTAATGATTTTTTATTGCTAGTGTTAGCATAAACCTGCCACTTTTCTCAGATGGCATTAGTTAAAATAACTCTCCATTTGGGATTACAAGTATAAGTGTGCATATCATTAAACACAGGAGCTTCAACGTATCACTGAAAGTACTATAGCTGTTTTGAGTTTTGTTCTTCCCCCCAGACATGATAATGTACAGATGAATATCGTTATGATTCATATTAGGATGAATTTGGGTAATGATATTTTGAATTCTCCTGTGAATAGAAAGCATGTATTTGGTGGGGTAATTCCACTGGAAAATAGAGGCTGCAACCAAACCACAGAGCCCCGGGGCACCGTGCAGCCCTTTATGCTTTATGTCAGCTGTGGCTACATCATGATTTCATGTTACAAAGAGGGCCAGATCCAAACCCACTCCCCAGGAAGCTGTTTTCCTTTGGAAATTGTGTATTTATTTTTTTAACAGAGGAGGTTAATTATAAAATTATTTTTCAGGCTCACTGCAGTGCAGATTGCTCTTATTAGCATCTGTACTCCCTCAGTTGTTGATCTTTTGCTACTGGGAAGACAGTTTGTTGAAAGCTTCATGCATTCCTTTATTGGCATCTTGTGTCTACAGTAGAATTTTATGCTCGCAATTTGCTTTATGCAGATAATTAAGAAATGGGATATTCCCATGTACATAGAAAGTAGTTTCTGTAATCTATTATTGTGTAAAAGCACAGTAAGATCCGGTCCAGATCTTTGGTCTCACTACAGTGCTATGTGAATCATTTTTGTTTATCTGCTGAAGACAAACATTTTAAAATTTCACTATTATATAAATGCCTATTCAAGAGCCACCACCTGTGGGATTTTGTTCCTGAGTTCTAGGACTGAGTTTTGAAAATCGCTCAGTAATTCAGTGCAGACCCATTCACAAATTTCAAGTGACCTTAAAATTAGGAGTCAGCTGGCCTCCCCTTCTCGTAAGCCAGAGCGATAGGTTGGGAAAGGCCACGGAGCAAGTGCTGCTGGCCTCGGTGCCTTTGCATGCCGTGCCCCCACTGCCTTCCCAAAAGGCCTCCGGGCGGTCGTGCAGCTCCGCTGGCAGCAAATTCCCCAGCTCTGAGGTAGATGCCCAAGTGCAATATTTGTAGGCTGAACAGAGAGGTTTCTAGTGAGCCAGTTTAAGTTCAATTCACTAAAAGGACTGTAGGAGCAAAAATGAGCAAAACCTTCTTCTGATATGTGATGGCCACTGGATTACACAGTATAACGAGGGCCTTTATCACCATGACCTGCCAGCGTTAAAATTTGTAATATAGTAGGAGTTTTCAATTTAAATAATGATTCCCTTCCTGAATCAGACTAATCTGAATATGAAATTTTACTATAAACTTTATAATGGCATGACTTAACACTTTTTTCCATAGCACGAGATACTTTCCTAAAAATTGGAGCTCTAGCAATATCTAATCAGTCTGGAGAACAAACTGCCTGTATGTCCATGAGTGTTTTATTATAATAGATATACGTCCATATTCAATGATGAAGTGAGTGTCTCAGAGAAATAATTTAATATAATGCCATCCTAAATCACCATTCAAGAACATTATACTCCAAGAGAATTAACACTGTATTCATTTACATTATGTAATAGAGAATAATAACTAAGTGAAACATTTCAGGTAAAAAGATGGGAGTACGTATATTACCATCTTAAAATTCACCTTTGTTCTGATAATGCCAAATGTAGTGGGGGCTACTTATCTCAAATACCCACATGCCTTTTTTCTCAAATCATAAACAATGCTTGAGTTCACTTTTTACTTTTTGTTTGCATGTATATAAAAGCTATCGTCTTACTATTCATAGATAGAAAGTTTCAAAGTAGGTAATTACAACTGCTGAAAATTAGTTTAGAAGTAATCAGATGTAAAGGCTGCATGCCATTCCTTTATAACTACCTTGACAACTACACAAGGTTAAGCAAATGCCATATAAGGATAAGGAAATTACAAAAACTGAATTATGAAAATTGAATCTTGCTCTGTAACTGGTTCATCAGTAGTAAAATCAATTTCCATACACTGATATCAATAGATGTTTTTGAACTAACTTAAAAGTTTGATTAGAAAATACTAGGTTAGATGCTGATGTAGGAAGCAGCAACTTCATAGAAACCGAAGACATTAGGCATGACGTTGTTTATACTAGTGATGATTAGGACCTGTAGTTATGATTTATTATAGCAACCAAAAGCCTATCCTTTTCTCTGAACCAGCATGCTTAACCATCAATGTGCTGATTTAACCATTTCTTGCAGAAGAAGGAAGTATTTCCCTGCATGGTAATATTGTATGTCTGGCATGGTGGATACTGTCGTATAACGCATTTTTAAACATCATTATATTTTAATTAACATTCATTTTTCCTAAGACAAATGAGAAAATCAATACTAAGTCATTGTACATTGACATTTACAATGCAAGACATGATATAATCTAAACTATGAGGAATACTTCATTTTCTTGATTAACACAGACTCCAAGTGTACAAGAAGCATTCTGCAGTCATCACTGCAATGCACAATGTCTAATCTAATGCTTCTATTACGTGATTATGTTGGAGGGAAATTAAAAGTCATGAAGGAGAAGTTCAGTGAGGCCGACTACATCTTGCTCAACTTTCTTGTAGCTAGTTGATAATATTGTTAGATAATTTAATAGCATCTTTCTAAAGAACAAAAAATGATGTGACCACAAGGCATGATGTGGCACTATCTCAAGCTGTCAAAATGTACAAAATGAAAAGCAATGACTAAATGCTGGACGTGAGCTTGTGGCATTTTTATTTAGAAGGCATACAAAACAAAATACAAGCCAATGGCAATAAAAATTGTTTTAAATCCAAGCATAACTATTGCCAGGTGAAACTAATTAAGTCCATGTTTCTTACATCATTAAGCACCTTTCAGAAAGACTCCTGGTGGGAGAGATTGTGGGGAAGAAGACCTGTTGTATGCTATCCCCTTTCACTGTTGTTGGCAAAAGTGGAACAAAACAGATATTGGGAGCTACAAGTATAAGAAAAAATTGAATGTGAAGTGGTTCTGTCTCCAGTGAACACAATTTTGAAAAGCCAGAGAGTAACACTCTCAACAGCAATTATCCTTGCCCCTATCATTTTGACCTTTGCAGCTAATCAGATGTGGATACTGCTGTGAGATTTAAGACGTCTTGATTTATGAAAACTCAGACCACTACCATAACACCTTAATACATGCTTCTCACTTCTTTTTTTGTACTTCATCAAATGCAAAGGGACTCTGTTCTTGAGCTTGCCACATCCGTTTCATTTTTTGCATCTTTTTCCTTTCTACTTTTATCTGTTTAGATTTTAACTAAGCAATAACAAGACTTGTGTTTCACTTAAATGAGAAATTGTGATAATCCCGACTTCGGCTGATGGGCACCATCTTAAATTTCACTTCACTATACATGATACTTCGCCAGTCGTGTAAAATTCTACAGGCTTGTTCCAAAAAAAACTCCTCTCTTGATTCAGCTGATCTGCTGGATACCTCATTCAAGGCTAAACGCTACTACAGTGGGGAAAAAATGTGTGATTTTTAACTTATTTAGCCAGCGTGCCCTGTCATAATTACATATTTATTAGAAAAGACTGAGAGACAATGTGTATAAAGGTATGGTCAGCCTCACAGATAGAAAGCAGACTTGAGAGGTAGACTGAAGTTTTCTATTCTATAGCTAGCTACATAATTGTATCTGTGGCCAATCCCCCCCTTAATTGTGTAAATATACCCTGAGAGTGTTTCCCTCTGTTATAGCCAAGTATTTCTATGTGTTCATAGGTACAGATATCCTGATATCAAAGTATTCTCCAGCTAGTTGTTATCTTCTGGTTTTCTGTGTCATAAAACATAGCTCAAATCTAGGTCTAGAAAGGCATTAAAATAACTTTAGCCTGCTGTATTCTTCTCTGGCTCAATTGAGTGGATTTTTTCTCAAGTCAGTACAATAAAACCAGCAAATATTGAATACCCTTCCACATATACTGGAAGGAATCATTAATGTTACAAGTTCTGTAGACTATTGTGCTTTATCTCCTGCTCTTACCCTTGTTCACTGACTTTCACTTGTTTAATATCTGAGAAATATCTCAGTATTCATTATTATATGCATTTTTTCTAATGTTAGAAATTAACGTCCACTGAACATCTAGTATGCTTGCTCAGAAAAGTAGGGGGTTGAGACAGCAACTTACAATAATTGCTTATTGAGGAAACCTCTAGTGGAGTCCCTAGCATCTTTGTGAGAGAGAAAGAGGATTGTACAACCTTTACAGATAGACTATTAGGTCTACTTTTATTTGACAGTATCAAGTGTATTTAACACTATTTCTGTCAACATGTCTTGAGAAAACCTGTACTCTTGATGTCGTTGTGACTTGGCATTTATCCTGGCAGATAATAGTGATAACTGCTCCAACAAGCCAGGGTCTGTGTCAACGTCAGTTCGCTGTAATTGAATTGGGATAAAAACATGAAACCTAAATAAAAGTAGTATATGAAAGCAAAAGAAAAATTAAAAAAAAGGCTAAAAAGTAAAAGTGGAACTGATATGAACTGGGAAAAAAATTGCTTGTAGTATTATTATGACAGATTTTTTCCTGGAGTGCCTGTACTATTCACCATTCTAGGCTGGGGGGAGGCAAAATCACATTATAATGTGATCTTACAAAAAAATAACTGAGCGATTTTATCACATTTATTCAATAAAATATCTATTAAACTTTTGCTGAGGTTGTAATATAACAATAACTAAATAAAGCATGTGATAATATGCTATCATATCTAATTTTGATAGAAAAAACACATCTTTCCTTAGATTTGTTTTCTGCCTCTTGAAGAAGGAATTGATTATTTAGGTTGCTTGCAATCTGTATTGTTTCAGGTAAAATATGCTACAGGATATGCCTTAACACTGTTCACCGGGTCATGTAGTCTCCGTCCTCAGAGGTTTTGAAGACCAGACTGGATAAACGCAGAGCAGCCTGGGCTGTTCTCACAGCTGGCCCTGCTTTGAGCAGGGATGGGGCTAGAGACCTCCTCAGAGCCCTTCCAACCCTAAGTATCCTGTGATCTTATGAGCCTATGACTCCCGGTAATTTTAAAAAACTGGAAAGAAGTAATAATATACTTAACGAGGCTTTTGATTGGAGACTAAAAAGGCTTTAAGTAGATTAATGTAGACACTTATCTGTTACCATCCAAATGTTTTAAGGTTGTCGTGAAAGCATTTCTGGTAATTATTATGATCTAGCTTCTCTTTTGGGAAGTTGCTCTGTTTCTCACAAACTTTTCTGTTATGACTGTAGAAAACTGCTACTAGTTGTTTAATCTTTGTGCTATATCATAAGGTACATTCTACTGTGTTCCTACTGACCATGTTTCCACCAGCGAGAGGATCAAATGAGAGCTAATCAGATGTTTCAAGGGCAGGTCAGCCTTTCCTGCTCACCTTTTGCTAGACACTGTCTGCTGAACACCTCCTTATTGATAAAAACGATGTTCCCTCCAAATTCAATGTGAAATTTGATGTATTAAATAGAACAGGCAAAGCTGAAACTATATTTATGTTACTACTGGGGTCTTACCTTTCTGTCTTGCCAGGAGTGTACAGATCACCTTAATATATTACAAGTCTTTCCTCCAAATAATCTACATTAGCAATTGGTTTTGCGTTTGAGAGAGAGTATTTGGGGTACAGGAAAACTGAAAAAACCTCAGCAAGAGTTTATAGAATAAAAAAGTAACAGATGAGAAAGTTAGGAGTCTAGGAATCAGAAATTTCGCATTTCAGCTATATTATTCTCCAAAAATATTTAAAAATATGGTTATGACTGAAAGCTGCTTATTAGGAAAGGTAAAAAATTGTGGGTTTTGCCACCAATTGACTCATGAAATGTCACAGCTTTAGCCAGTAAAAGTGAAATAACAGCCTTTTCACTTAATGGCTTGATATATGGGGAACAACAAAGGATGTTTTAGGAACTTTAGAGACCTAAAATAAAACAACTTGTGAAAATTCAAAGATGAGGTATCAACCTGATGTAGTGTTAAAAATATATAAGTAAATTATTCCAGATGAAGAATTAAAGCTCAGTAGCTTGCTAGTAAACATATTGGAGCTTTATTGCTCCAGTGAACAGACCAGACTGTCCCTCCAGTCCTGACTTCGTTCTTCTACTAACTGTATTAAGTTCAAGTTCAAATTCTGTAACACTAAGTGAAAAAGTGTAAGGAAACTTTAGACAGCTAACCAGTAATTGAGGTACATACTGAACGAGGAAGTAAGAGGCACATATGCGCTCTACTGCCTTGTGGCATCCCATGGAAGCTTCACGCTGAGCAATTTTTTTGGCATCTTGTAACACCAAGCCGCTTTAAATGTCTTTTATGGACGAATTTAGGATCCTTTAAGTGAATGAAAACAACAAATTAAGACAAAAAATTAGTCCTGACTTACAGCCTTGTTCCTTTTTGTGCTTTTCTCGCTGCTTCATTGTGTTCTGATTGAACAGCCTGGCTCCTGCAGGATGGCAGTGCTGTAACTTCCCAGTAAGCTCTCTTACACTGCTTGTAAATCCACTGTGACAAGACATATCAAGAGACTGCGCTGGCTGTGCTGCTGGATGATTTTAGTAGGTCAAGCACCTCAGACAGAAAGAGCAGAAGTCCATCCCAAGCCGCTGTACTAGCACATGGGGGGGGCGGGGGAAAGTAATGGCATAGGAGGGAATTTCTGGCTTTACATGTAGTCTTCTGTAAACTGAATGACAATCTTCTGTGAGTGTCCTCTGTGAGACAGTCATGCAAATCATGACTCAGAACAAGCATTTTAATCTTTAAATGCTTTTTACAAAGCATTCTTCTAAAAGATATTTATGTATGTTTGGTTTAAAACTCTTGATATAGTCATAGTTCAGTGTTTACATATGTTTTGAATTATACTTCATGACCCAGAAAAGCAGAAAATTCTCCAGTGTATTGGACAAAATAGAGAACTTTTTGCAGAAAGCTGTAGTTGTGATGTCCAAAATAACTGATGGTTTTCATTACTCCAGTTAAATTACTTTGTAGCAAGAATAAATTTCTGCCTCTTTCCTACCTAGTCTAAACCTATTTTGGTAGTGCAAAGACCCTACAAATGTCTAACCTACTCTCTTTTTTTCTTACGTTACCCTCTGATATGTGAGTAACGGTATGGTTTACAAATGGGCAATACTGGCAAGTTTGGGTTCTACAGTTATTAATGTTTGGTTAGATCAATATACATCCATTATAAACCTAATTTCAAACTGTAGAACACCACACTTTTTTGTTCAGAGTATGTCTTTATTCTCTTCTTTATTAGCAAGTATCTTTTGGGTTTATTGAGTAAATGAAAGTCAAGTGCCTTTAATAGCACATTGTGGGGTGCCTTCAATAGTACATCCATAGATGGGCTTAATTTTTAGCTTTCTAAAAAACATTATATTAAAAAAACTTTTTCTTTTTTTTTTTTTTTAATTGTTATTTTGTTAAGGAGGGTTCAAACTACAAGTCATTGTTAAATTGTAAGTAAAACTTCAAGGCCTTAGAAGTTTAGTACTCAAAATACTGGTTCCTGGCATACCGTACCATATGGTCCAAGAATAAAACTCTCAAAAGCTGTTTCCTGAGCTTGCAGCATACTCAGTAAGATTGGTTATATACCTATTATGTGACTGAAGGTACACATGTCCCCAAAATGCGATTTTGCATGTGTTTACAGGTCCGTCCTGCACAGAGCTTACAGTTCCCAGACCTGAATTCATGAATTGTTTTAATGCAATTTTGAAGTACCTTGCTGGGATAGACAGTGTGAATGCGCTCTCTTTGTAGCAGGATCCGAGAGTGCACCAAGGGCAGATAATGGCATACAGCAATAATATGCCATTCCCCAAATTATAAACAAGGTCTCTTAAAACTAAGAGACTGATACATAGCGAATTTGAAAAAATAATTCTTTCTCCATAATTCAGATCCTATGTTTTCTACGTTGGTAGAGCTGTTGCTCTCAAAAAAAGAAAAGAAAAGGCGGCACCCATTTTCGCGCGGCGTGGCGTGCTCAGGGGTTGGGCTCTCCTGCAGAGGCGCAGGTACGTCTCTGGGCACGGCGGACCGCAGCCGCCCCGCAGGCGGTCACTACCTGGGCCCTAGAGGTGAAGGGAGACGGCAGATCGCTGCGGTAAAGCCTGCAGGGAGCAGGTTATGGGATGTGTTTTGGCAAGGCGCGTCTGCCCTAGGGTCAGAAGGGTGGGCCAGAAATGGTGTCACCAGAGCCGGTCTTTCTCCTTGCTTTTTCACTACATAGACGGCACAGGCAAATCTTTTGCTCTAAATAGATGACTGTCTAAAACATGAACCCAAATGGATCAAAACTGAAGGTAATATTTGAAGAAATATCCTCAGGCTGGAAACAGAGGGGTTTAATTACAAAGCTTGTGATTTATCACTGTGGTCATGGCAGAAATGGAAAGAACTAACTTCCGCCAAATACACAGAACTTGAATAAGATAAAATTACAGAGATATTTATGACTGCATGTGTGTATATGTGCATCTCTATTTCTCCGCATTCTGAAGCATTCTGAAATGGTATGACATGGAGACACAGAGCTTTCCTGAGCATCTGTGCTAAATGAACACTGTAAAAGCGGTTTCCCTAGCAACACAAACCATATGTAATAGCTTAAAATAGCTTTTCTCCAACTCCTAGGATTTCTTAGTGGTTTGCTCACAATTTCCATTTAAATCAAGGTATATTTGCCCAGTTCAAAAAGGTTCTTCATTTTCTCAACTTCTATTAAAATAAGCAGGCTTTGAAAATGCTCATTTCTTGCAAGAATGCCTTCCTTCCTCTTGACTTCTAATTTCAGGTAAACTGAAGCATAGCAAATGGTGACAGTGGCTGTCCAATTTTTCAAATGTATTCCCTTTGTTTGCTGTTTAAAACATTTTATTGTAAATATCATGGTAGTCTCTATTGCTTGTTGTAACAGGAAACTTCTAGTTAACGTAGTGGACTTTGATTTTTTTGTGATATTATTATCATAAGATAAACTGTGCAACTATATAATATAATGCATCAGCCATAATGTACATGCATTCCACTTTGCATTTTAGTAGCAGTTTGCAGGCAAATTCTGATGTTTGAAAACACTGATCAGTTCTTATTGTGTCCCTAGGAAAACAGGTATCAAATGCTATCTTTAACATGAGTAAATTGTGATACCAAGAGGCTAAGTGTTTTCTCTGAGTTTGTATAAGAAGCAAGAAACAAATCTGAGACATAACCCATGGATATTGATTTTCAGGTCCTAATGCAGCTAGTCATAAAGTCACACATTTAAGAAGTTAGCAGCTGGCTGAAAGAGCTTGAATTTGATTAGATTAAATATTAATATACAGGTAAGATATCTAGATTCTAGTCCAAAGACTTTCGAATGAAGAAAGAACCAGGTATCAGGCATTGCTTTCTTTTCCAATAAATATGTTTGTTTAGCCTAAATGGGTTTCAGCTGAGAAAACAATGAAGCAAACTTTTAATCATGTACTCTTCATGGGCTGTTTCATTTCTAAATAAGGCAGCCTCGTGCAACTGTAGAACACAGCGTGAGAATACAGCGCCTATTTCCTGACAAAACATTTTTAAACGGTAGTCACTTAGATACCGTGTCATGTATTTCAACCCCAAATGAAGTAATGGCTATAAGGCAGGGTGTTCTTTTAAATACTTTTAGTTATCCTTGTTCCCTGTGAGCAGCAGACAGACGTTTAGTGAAATATCCTGACTTACAGTATGGAAATGGAAACAGTTACTAGAATGAGGTGAAAGATGTTTTATGCTAATAATTATTGGATGGGCAGAATTGTTGCAAAGAGCCAGGCTCTAGGTTCTCGTTCTATCTATTTTAATTAGCTTTGAATCGAGTTTTGACTGTTAAGCGTTTGCTTAGAGAAGGAGGGAAGGGGGTGGACTGGGAGAAGGTTTTCTCTCAGAGCTGCGTGGGAAGTTCTCGTGTCAGTATATCTGATGGTGGAGTCACTGAGGTGGAGTCTGATTTCACAGAGGAGGAAACTTTGTTATAGCTTTGTGTTAGAGGTTATTTTTTAAGTTTATTTCCTATACTTACCTTAAGTTCTTTCAGTGAATCCCAACAGTACTTCAGCTGCATTTCTGTATTCATTTAGCCTGCATACCTAGAGGTATGCCATACACAAGCCATATTCTTTACCTTATCACCTGATATAGTTATTCTCTAAATGTAGTATCATTATTTTACTCTAGCAGAATGAAAGGAGCTAAACTAAATTGGTATATATTGGGCTAACTTAGCTGTTTTGACTATAACAAACAAATCCCTTTATTTCTTTAAATGTGAAAGATTTTAGTAATGTTCTTCATTACAATACTTCAAATAGTTCAAGGTGAGCAATTCAGCCACAAAACAACAGTGAAAATAAATTGTTCATTTCTTTCAGAATGCCATCTAGCTATATCTTTCAAATCAAGCAAACTCTCTCCCCCTTTTCCAAGAATGCTTCAACGACCATACGATTTCTTGTTGATCTTACAATTGCATGTGCTCAGTACGTCTGTAAAAACTGCTCTGCATTGGTTGCATGTGTTTAATCATCTCCTTAACTTTTTCTGGAGACATTAAGAAGTGATTTTAAGAACAGTAATAACTCTTTAAAAAGTAATTTAACAGCTGTCTTTGCTGAGAGCAAGCTGTATGGAGTGGAAATGAGAAGATAATTGAATCATAAAGAAATTGTTTTGAAATGAATAGAATTGTCCTAGTTTCTTAAGTTACTATTAAATGGTATTTTTTTTTTCCCTTGCCTGTAATAATTCATCTTTGAAAGCTAAGCATGTTAAATGTAAGCCTATAAAATAGTGTGTGTTTTTAGTAAGGCATATTATTTCTCATCATAGCCTTCTTTGTGGGGTGTGGGGGGACTTGATGACATCCAGAGGTCCTTTTCAGCTTAAATTATTCTATGATTCTATTTATGTAGCTATAAAAAAAAATCTTTTGCATAAATATTCACTTCTTCCACAGGCTAAATATAAAATTAATTTAATTTCAAAATACAAACCTACTTCTTCCTTTATTTTTTTAATAATTGTTTCAAACCACTTTAATTTCATGTACTTTCTGTCTTTTCAAGTTCCTCATAAGGTATCATAATAGAAGGAGAAATTAGGAGTAAAATCTGCTGAGGATGCCTTTGAGACATATTGATTCTAATGTCTGTACCAAGAGCTCTTGTATGAGGCAACAGGATTTATTTAGTCAGAATGACTTCATGGGTTACTGTTCATTACGCTCGCATGTTGGCTAAAAAGTCCTATCCCTCCTTGTGAGCTATCAACTTCAGGGAAAAAGGTACTTCTCCTTTTCGATTTTAATCCTGCCTCAGATGACACTTACTCTAACTTCACAAAATTTCTACACTTAGAAAACATTAGATATCAAAGGAAAATTTTCTTGGTTACTCTCACCTATCATTTTTCAACTAGTTGTGAGTGAATTTCCATAAAATGTTATTAAAATTCAGCTTAATGTCACTAATTATCTCATGTGCTACCTGAGCCATTGTTGAGTTCATAGGTAAAACTAATGTCTGGCACTGGCAGATGCAGCATCTCAATGATGCCAATGGGGTGTCCATCAACCATCGCCGCCTACAGCGTCACCCTCGCTCCCCTGCTGCCAACTGCTCTTCTGCTGCGCCGAAGAGTTGAAAGGCCACAGGAGCCGCGGAGATCTCCGCTTCCGAGAGGAGATCAACTGCAGTATCTTAAATAACCCATTTCAAATGTCTCCAGTTTCAAATTCATATTTCGACCTTTAGTTAAAGGTCATCGTTAGAAGACAATTAGTTTTTGCTTGTCCCTGAGGTAGCAATAAAGCACTTTGGTTTTCCATAGCAGACTGGCATAAAATCATCTTTTTAAAATACACTGCGGAAGTATCTATTAAATTGTTATAAATAGTCTATTAATATGTTATAAATATTAAAGGAATCGCAAAATTCCCCGCAAAACAGAAAGATAATTTATTTTCCTAGCTCTTTGTTCTTGCCAAATTCCACAGTGTAAAAGTAATTTAACTATTATTTCTAAGCACTTAGAAATAAAAGAGAAAACTAACGGTCAGCAAAAATTTGTCAAGAATAACATGTCAAAATAAACTGAAGTCTTTCATTAATAGGATGTAGTAGACATTATGGAGAACAGAAAAGAAGTAGTTGTCATTTATGTTTTGGACATGAGAATATTATTTGACACTGTCTCATATCAGATAGTACTAAGTTCAACCAGAAGTACTGTTTGGAGTAAACCATTACAGAACAGGTGCGAAACTCATTTGAAATCATACTTTTAAAGTAATTATCAATGGTTCACTGATAACTAGGAAGCTAAATCAAACTGCGTTCCTAAGGAACTTTCCACTGAGGTTCCACTATGACTTTTCCTAAATTTTCTAAATTACCTGGAGGGAGGAGGAAATAAAGGGAAAGCTTTGGTAGGAACTTTATTACAATCGATGATCATGCCAAGCTGAGAAGATCTGCAAGTATATTGGAGCACAGGATCAGAATTGAATATTAAATCAGTAATTTGGAGACATTAAATAGGATCAGAACTGAATATTAACTCAGAAATTTGGAGACTATCTGATAAACATGAGATGGAATTTATTTGTTCAAAATACTATATTTAGGAACAAATAACTGCAAAAATGTACAGATGGTTAGGAAACAGGTCTTTGGTAAAGGGTCAGGAGTTTCACATGAATCGCAAGCCAAGCATGAGCAATAGCACCATGTTGTTGACAAAAAAAACCACTGAGCAGGATATTCAAACAGATTTTTAGTCAGAATGACATGTAAGTAATCCTGCCCTCTACACTAGAATTGTCAGGCTTTAACCAGAATGTATCCAGGTCTGACCACAGTACTGCAAGTGCAGACAGACATGCTGGGGAAGTCAGGAGAGCAGTGAAAATTATCATAGTTGTCTAGCATGGGACTTCTGAAAAAAAGATTGCAAGAGTTGCAGCTTTTCAGACTTATAGCAATTTTCAAATATGTAAAGAAATGCTGTAAAGAACAATAGAGTGGAAATAAGAAAAAGAGGAAGATATGCTTTCTATATCCATGGGGGAAAGATCAAGGAAATAACGAGCTTCAGTTGTGCGCAGATAACCAAGGAAGCACCTACATAGAGTTGATCCAACTTTGTCATAGAATGATTGACATGCCTTCTGACTAGATGCCCAGTATTCTTTATTATGTTTGCAAACCTTTTATTTGTTAAAGTTAAGATTTTTGAAAGCTTTTTTTTTTTCAAAACGTTGGAAGTTCAGTGACAAAAAAAGTTGGAGCAGTTATGTTTTCATTTAAAAATAAAGGCTGCTGCTATGTGAGATTAGGAATAATCATTTTTAAGCTTTTACCCTTGGCATCAGAGATGGTTCACAAAACTGAATTCTTACTCATGAGGGGAAAATAGTGTCATGATGTACTACTCTGAATGCAATGCTTTATCATCTTCTCTGCAAAGGATATGTTGCAGTCCTTCCATTTACTAGAGGCGTTGTCATTCATTATCAGTCATTCTCATGAATTAGTGGTAGGACTCTGCTTATTTGTATACCCAGAACTGTACTTTTAACGCAAAAAACCCTCTCAGTCTGGTTTGACCAGTAGTTTCTAGAATAATTCTACGTTCCATTTTTATCAAGAAAATCATCGCCTGTTTTCTTTTTTGGAAATGATCTTTTGTATTGAAAAAATAAGCAGACATCATTTCAGTGAGTATGTCAGGAACTTTAGAGGACGTGATGAATGTGTAGTGTAATGGCTCTCCCCAGAAAAGTGCTCAGCAGAAGAAAACATGACAGCATGTGTCCTTGATCTGTGCCCCATTAGCTAACCAAAAAAATGGCATCGTGTGTGCAAGAAAATGCAGTCAGGTACTCCCCACTGGTTTATTCATTTCCACCTGTCCAATATCTTCTGGGATAATGCAACAATTAAAGGGGTATTTTTATCTTGTGGTACCTTTATTTCACACTGGAATGTGAGCCAAGGTTGTTAGCTGCTACGGGAAATAAAAATAGAACTCCAGGAGAAGTACCCTCATATAGGGGATAACATCTCAAACAGTCATGTATATGTATGTGTGTATATATGTATATGTCAGAGACAGTAATGGAAGTGGTCTGTTAGCTATTTCCATGTGGCTGACAAAAAAAAAGGGGGGACAATTAGATGAGTTTTCATGTCTTAAGATGAAGTATCAAAATAACCAAACATCATAAATAGTCACTGCAGAAAATGCATTGCCTCAATTAGGAGGATACTCCTCCCAAATATCTCTTTCCATGTACATTAGTACCGACTGCTTGGATTATGACATCAAAAGATTCTATTAAAATCACTTAGAAGTATATTTTGTCTCATATGGGAAATTAGAAAGCATGCATCTTTAGCAAAACCCGGGTTTTTCAACCAAACTAGAGTTTGTCAGCATTTTTTTCAGCCATATAATCAGAAAAAATGCCTGAGAGAAAAATGATGAATGGATCCTGCATTCATTGTTGAAATCTAACTGCCCTCGGGCAACCAGGAGAAGAGGTACACACGTACTTTACCAGCACACGTGGTCTTCAGTAGTGTACTTATAGAATCATAATATATCTCCTAGCAAGCATGCATAAATTGGTGTGGCAATGTAGCATAATGTTAATAAATACTAGGCATAATGCTCATATTGAAAGGTTAATACAGTCATGCCTGTGAGTCCAAACTTTATCAAGTGAAGTAATCAAGGTAATTCAATATCATGGATTCTTCTTATTTGGAGGTATCAGTGCTTTTTCAGTTTGTGTGTGCACAAGCATGTGTTCACGTGTTGCACACAAGAGCAAAGTTTTTGTTGACTCTCAAACAAAATCTAGCAATCAAATCTTCTGAGTTTCTGCTTCGAGGTCTTCCTGACGGAGGAACCTGAACCTCAAAAGATTCCAGGCAGTTAGAGTAGATCAGAGATGAACATCAGCTAGCTAAAGTGCACAAAAATCCACAACTATGCTTTCTGACACCAGATGAATTCACATTTTATTTACCATGCATTCTTTCAGAGCTCACGTAAGCACCTACTTTAAGCCAAATCTAAAATCTTTGAAGGTTTTTGCCCTTTGTTTGCACAGCCATTCTTTGCAGGTTTAGCTTTCTGACCATCCCAGTAATACCATAATATTTTATAGTGGGAAATACAGCGTACAAATGAACAAAATAACTTGGTATCTATTCTGGTTTTAGCTAAGTTTTTCTGTTTTTCACCTGTGAAAAGTCCCAATCCTCTTTCAAGGAGTAGGTTGGTGAGAATCAGACTAGGTCAATTAAATGTGTATTGTCCACTGTTCATCTTTTTTCAAAATTATAGGTGCAACTTCTGTAAGGATCTTATAACAGGTCAAGGCCCATCATTTTAGATGCTCCTAGAAGATTGTTTGATACCTGTTGAGTATGTTCCCTTAGAAACACTGGGTAAGACATGCTGGGAGGCTTTACTTAACCTTGTGCCAATAAGCAATTTATTTATCTGTTATGCACCTAGCGTTTATTGGTTGGTCACATCTTAACTGGCTACTGTTATTACAAAACTAACGAGTTTTGGTCACTTAAGCCCTCATTTACTTTGTCCGTCATTTGTCATGCGATATCATTCAGGAACAAGCCTGTAGGTCAGAAGGGTTTCTTTAGGTCTTGCGCTATTTAATTTGGATTACGGGATTACCAAAAATTATTGAAGAAAGCAGAAGCAAGTGTATTGATGATAGTATATTCAAAATGGAACTGTTTGGAACTTTCTTATTTACCTTTCCTCCTCAGTAAACAAGCCTTATTTCATCAGTCCCCGGAGTGCTATATCTGTACCACTGAAAGCATTAAGTCCTAAGGTTTCTAGAGAAAGACATTTCAAGTTTTTCTGAAGAAGCTGAGAATATTGATTTCATGTTTCCAAAGCTTTTTTACAGGAAGCATTAAGCTGCTACTAGAAATTGCTTTCATAGTCTGCTCAAGATTGAGATATTGGCCTCATTTTCTGTCCTTTACTACTATTTTCAATGTCCAAGTGACATATAGCAGTGTCCTGCTTTAGAGTCCAGCTAAAAATGGGACTTCTGCAGGCAGAGGTAAACCTGCTGGATTAGAGAAAACCACTCTGAAGATACGACTCCTTTTATGGAGTAAAAGGCAAGTTTGTGTGAGATTGTCTTTGGTGTCCTCAGGTATGAGTGGGAAAGAGCATATGGCTGCAAATATTGTATAGTTCATTATGCAGTGGCTTTAATAGTGTAAGAAGAGGGACTTGGGATCCTGCAAATGCCTGATTTTTCAGATGTGTTAATTACTAGCAGATACCATTGATTACAATTGATTGTGACTATTTGGAACTTCTAAAGAAAAAGGAGGCCCAAAATGATTTAAAGGGATAATTTCAAAGGCACAAGGTGAGGCATTGTTCTGAAGAGATGAAAATATATCCAGCAACTAGATACAGGTAGATATAGATATAAGGCTGCTTCTCTTTATTTGTTCTTCTCAGTATTTCATTTCTACCCAATCAATTAGTATATTAATTTGTGTGTGGCCTATGCTGGATGCTACAGGGGAAGAAAACAGTGGTTTACTTAATGATTTCTGTTGGTATGTATTTAAGAAATCTGAGCTATGCTAAGGTGTTTTTAAATATCGACTTTATTGTCTTGAAATAAAATTTTAGTTATAGAGAAACTCATAGTCAGGAATCACCTTCTAAACAATTTCTTACAAATTCAGCCTTTTAAGGTGTACATTAAGATAGGTTTTAACCTACAACTTTTACTGATAACTTTACAGAAAACACACTTACTTGAATATAACAATACTTCATAAGATATATACATTCCTAAAACTTTTCTAAAAGCTGCAAACTTAAACAGCTCAAAAGAAGAACTTAAATTTGAATGAATGTGAAGGCACAAAACTTCATGAGGTCTTAGCAGAAAGTTTATATATAGCTGGAGAAAATGTCACATCTTATTTTAGAAGACAGTGGCTTATACCTTCCAAACTGAATTGATTATATTTTTTTTTATTTTCTTCACCTGACATAGAATCTTACTCTGATTATTAAGTTTTCCTTATTTTACTTCAAATTAAATTGATTTTCCTTCTAAAGTGTGCCTAAAATTACTTTTTTTTTTTTCCCCCAGGAAATTTGTAGTCATTCTAAATGTTATACTAAGAGTACACTTCCTACACATCACAGTGTAATACACATTATTACAAACTAGTCCACTAGTAAACATACAGAACTGCCACATTCCTACCTCACTGATTTTATTCTGTAATGATTTTATGCAGTACATATTGACTACTAGTACTGTCTTCAAAATGACAATTTGGAACGCATTTTTTTCTGTTTAGTCTGCAGATGTTCCCTACACCAGCTGTAAAACGTGAAAAAAAATAACTCTGCTAAAAATACACAAACTGTCAACTTTGGTTTTACTGAGAGAAACTATAACTTCAAGTAAGATAGATTTGTATTTAAATACAATGTAAGAAACATAAATAATTGCCAAAGACTGATGGTAATCTCATTAAATGGTGCAAATAATCACATTATAAATGCATAATTTGAGTCCAAGGTGGGGTAAAGTTGGGGTAAAATTGTTGCTGTATGAACTAATAATTCTGACATCAATTTTGAAAAACAACCCCATAAAAAATTAAAAGGCATGCTCTAATCAAGTAACTGGTATTAATGTTTTCTTCCCTGTATTAACATCTTAAAAATAGCTCTTCCTTTGTGCTTACACCTTTAAGGTCTCACAGCTGTAGTGTTTTTTCACCTGACCTTGCAGAAAGTATTTGTCTTAGTATATTAAACAAGCTGTGAAAGTAATGTGATTTCAAATAAACCTTTAAAAAAAGCAAGTAATGATGCTTCCTTTCCACTTAGTTCAAGGTTAATTATACTCGTCAAGAAGGCAATAAAAAACAGCAGTGAGAAATTTGACAGATCGATGGCAACCACACAGACTGTGCACCTCCAGCAGTTCCCATTTGTCAAAGTTGCACCCATTGATAAAGTCAGAATGAGGACAATGTTTCAGCAGGCTCATTTTTTCATTGCACTTATAGTAAATGAAGACAAAAATTTAATATGCTGTAAACTGTAATAGAGAAAATTTGACAAACTGGCAGATTTCATTTTTATGGAATAGTTATGGAATGATGTATCTTAAGCAAAGATCAAAATTTCACGACAACGTTCCTGTTCATTTTTTAATGTGAATGTGTTCCTATTCCTTTGAGTGTGGGTGTGCACATATATGAAGTGAGACTAATTCAGTAAGGAATTCTGGTTAAAAACAAAGACAGTTTTAGGGAACAACTTGGATAGAAGTATGGCTTTCTAAGTGCAGACTTTAAAACTCCTACCTCTCTGCAGATTCATCGGAATTTTCTTCTGTGATCATCTGCAACTCCTGTGGGGTTTTACTTGAATCTTCTTTGACACAGTTCTCCTCTGTGCTTGTTTTGGGAATATCCTCATTTGAGCGAAGCTGTTCTATGAGGTTTTGTTGATGCCAGGTTTGAATAGATCGGTGGTGTGCTGGGGTTGGACCTGGCACGGGTGCCAGTATATTGTGGTGGACAGGACTGCTGTTTTTCTTCAGCCCATTTCTGTCCCGAGAGTGGTTCTTCAACCTGTTCTGAACCGGTGTCCCTCTGTGCTCATATCCGTCCTGCTGATGGCAGCCCCCCGTGCCTGTGGAGCCTTGCGAGGGGTGACTGAACCACCTCCAGCGGAGCCTCAGGATCTGCTTCACATCAAACTCTTTCTTTCCAGATACTGACATTTTTTTCAGGGGAAAAAAAAAAAAAAAAAAAGACAAAAGCCTATTCTTTCAGAAAGGAAATGGATTCTTTGTTATCTCTTGTGTTTCAACTCCTCTTCTTAAGAAAAGACAACAAAAGAACAAATACCGGTAGCTCTCTCCCTCTCTCTTCTGATTAATATACTGCAAGCTCTTCAAGCCGAGGCTAAGCAGCTACTAACTGTATAGGTGGGAATCCATACTGACAGGATGATGAGGTCAGACCTTAAACAAGTAAATCAGCTTAGCACAGGAAAGCAGCAACCATAACACTACCCAGCTGCTAGGCTTACACACTCCCAGCACCGTAGCACAGCTCGCTAATATATAACCTAGCCTCACACGATCCTAAGGGATCCTCAGCTGCAACTTAAGATGCAGGAAAGCACATACAAATAAAGTGACAAGACTTTCTAGCTCACCAGGTTTTCCACCAAGCCTGCTAATAAGCAATGCTGCATTGCACAGAAGATTTATAGAGCGTTCTTTTACATGTCTTCTTGCGCAGATTTGGGTAACGATTCACTGTGAAACTCTCCTGCAGTTCATGTGTTTCCTTAAGGGGGTTGCATTTGTTTATCTTGCTGTGTAAAATTCCTACGAATGGCCTCAGTGTGGTAGCACTTACCTAAAGGAAAGAAGCAGCATTGGAATACATCGTGCAGAACTGTATGTATTTTCTTACCTACAGATAGATTTCTCGATATAATTACAGGGGTATGAGAACAGAGGGAGGGAGCTCGTGAAAATCAGAGATGTGCTCCCTGAATGACTGTATCTGTGGAAAACACGCTGTTTCCTGGCTAAGTGCCTGTGTAAACACCCTCTGCCATCCTGCTCTTCATTTCTCACGGATGGTGAAACAAGTATGATTTTTTTTTTTTTTAGAAAACACCTTTCTTTTGATAGTGTACAATGTAACATGTTTTCAGCAAATTTAATAGATGATATATATTCATTCCCATACATTCGTGAATAGGCAGGGCTGTGTGAACTCTTCCCTGTGTGTTCTGAAATAACGTACCCAGCATGTTTTCACATGCAAATTGAAAATAATTAAATGGACTGGATTTTTTTCTTATGTCATATTCTCCATGGTTTGCTACTGATGGTCTATAGAACAGTAAGCAGTGTGCAGAAATAAAAAAAGCTGTAACAGAGTCAGTAAACCAGGATTCAGAACTAAAGGAGGGTACCCCTCTCCAACACATCATCTTATGTCTCCTCTTCAGACCTTCCCATGTTAACTTCCTTTTCCTCTGTGCTGTGATTTTTTTCTTCTTTTTTTCCTAAACTCTGCTGATGGGATGTTGAACCTTCAAACAATAAAATCTGCTTTCATTTCTTCTTTGGTGGCATATGATGCAAACAGAGAAATGTGAAGTAGAGTTTTGAGAAGAAAAAGAAAAACGAGAGGATAGGGCTAAGGAATCATACTTTATGCTGGGCTGTCAAGCTCCTGTCCTGTTCATGGTATCCAAGCAAATGAAATGCAGTGGCATGGATTGGATGCATGTAAGAGAAACTACAGAACAAGTGAAGACCAGTAAAATAGTTGGAAGATATTACACTATTTAGATACATAGAGGGAAAGAAAAGATGTTGTACAAAAGAAAGCCTATGAGAAAGAGTTGGCCATAAAAGGCAGAAAGGAAGAAGCTGAGGAAAGATATTTGACAGATAGAGCCAATGCATATTTGTTGCTATATAGAACACTGAGGCTGAGCCCTTGCAATAAAATGCACATCAGCATGGGATTTTGATAGTAGGGTAAACGTCTATGATAGAACAAGAAAAACTTGGCTGCCGATAAGAATCCTTTCTTATATGAAAAAATTAACTATTTGTGGGAGCTAAAATACAAGCCCCAGCAAGCCTTCTGCAGCGCTTTGGCATAATCGCTCCCATCACTGACCCCCGTCCTCTGCTAGGGGCCACCGCTCTCACCGGAGTCCTCGGAGCTCGCGTGTGCCTTGGCTGCCTCCGTCGAAACTCACGACTGAACACCCAGCGGAGGCTGGCTCACGCTTAGACACCAGGCTCTGGGGCTCGGCAGCTCTGACGCAGGAACCAGTCTGCTCCGCCGCTGTTCTTCCCAGCGCTGTGATTTACACCACAGCAAAGACGACCCCACCGTCGCGTACAGACGTCCCAACCCGCTGCAGCTCCCCTATGAAAGTAATACTCTATTTAACAAGACTTCATTAAGACGAACTCTGTTCTGTAACATTTACTTGAGAATGAAACGAAAGAAGGGTTTTTCTGTTAGAATATCAGGCTGTAAGTGTTCTTAAAGGAACACGTTCTTGAAAGACTCCATTTTATGTGTCATAGGAATAGACAGAAACTAGAAAACTTGTTCAACTTGTAAGAAGTTATATTAAGAAGAAGATATATAAAGGCCTGTTTGTGAGTTTAATAGAGGGTTTCCATTTAAGGTTGTTAAGAATATAAACTAATTAAGAACCTTCTCCAAAAGTTCAGGGATTTTAAAGAATTTGTAGGGAGTGAATGGATAAATGAAAATGCTGACCATTGAGTAAGAGAGATTATTATACATCCAGCAGCCAGTGTAAGAGGTTTTCACACTTTAATGATGACCTTTTATAACAATCTGAAATTTTCTGGAGACAAATATTTCAGGTATTTTTTCTTGCACTACAACTAAATAATATTTAATTCAATGTTTTTTAATGTTTCAATTTCAGCCTACACACCTGTGGATGTTATTCTTTTCAATTTCATAAAAGTAATGAGACTTAGTGCTATCTGTGCGTATTCTGCAGGATTGCCTACATGGTAATCTGAGATATATTTTAAGGAGGGAGTCTCGATATATCAAGTTAATAAAATTATTTATGATAAAATCTTGTAGAGCTGAACAGAAAACATGGTTTCTTGCTGCCATCTTAATCAGGTCATTGAGCTATCTCAGCAGCTCTGTCAGTTCCTCTTAGCAACAGCTCTGATACATTTAATCCATATTTTTTCACCATGTCATAAAGCTTCTGTTGGTTTCCTTTCCTTAAATCCCCTTTGCATAAATCGTCCTTTGCTCCAAGATATCATCAAAAGCATATTCCTTGAATTTTACTTGAGAGTGTACAAACAGTACTTCTGTTTGTGAATCTCTTTCTTTCCTACTAACTCAGTACATGTTTTGGCAGATGTAAAGTGTATCTAGCTAAAATTAAGATAGTAAAACTGGACATCTGCTGAAGAGACTGTCTTGCTCAAAAAGTCAGCTTGAGTCAGCACAGAATATGTTCCAGGTAGGCCATAAGTAGATTATTTTTCACATAGCTTGTTACCATTCTGGCTAAAGTTTCGATGTGCTGTATTAGGACAGTATAAGTGATTTGATAATCCAAAACTTGAGGCCTGAAATGATTAGAAGCAGGTGTGTGGCATAAAGCTGCACCGTGTTTATACATATATATGCCACATACCTGCTTTTAATCATTTAGATCTTGCTTCTGCTGAGAAAACTAGGTTCCCTTCAAACTGAATGCAATGTGAGTGCTTACTTCTTGATGATTTCTTTATAAATCTATAACATATTTTTAGGTGTATCTCTGAGTTGGTTCAAACTTCTAAATGTGAAAAGATATAAGATTTTTCTGTTATTACTATTCCTAATTTAATTTAAGAGCTAATTTAATATGCTTGGTCTCATTTAGATAAATATACACTATAACTGCATTATTTTTTTCCCCTCACTGTTGGAAATCTCCAAAGAACAGGATTTTCCAAGGCTACAGCAAGCCTAGCCAGGGCCACCAAGAGGGTCTGGCAGCTGGAGCGTATGATGGATGCGGGGAGGCTGCTAGAATATCATTTATTCAACCTTATGAAGAAAAGGCTGGGGGGCATCTTATTGCTGTCTTCAGGTCCCTAATGGGAGAGTACAGAGAAGACAGAGCCAGGCTGTTTCAGAGGCACCCAGTGGTAGGACTGGAGGCAACAGGCACATATTGGTACATGAAAAAATCTGCTTCGATATAATACCCGCGGGTATAATAAGTACCCATGGGGGTGATCAAGCAGGTGGGAAAAGATTGCCAAGAGAGGCTGCGGCATCTCCTTCCTCAGAGCAGGTGAGATCCCAAAAGGACTGGGTCCTGTGAAACGGCTCTAGCTGGACTTGCTTTGAGCAGGTGGCCGGACTAGATGAGGTCCCTTCCAAGCTGTTATCCTGTGACTGTGCGACACGCCGGGGAGCGTTCGAGATGTTCATCTGATGGCTACAGCAGAGCTAGGGAACACTAATGCGGTTCTCAGTTACGAGAGAGAGGTACATTTCTAGAAATCTCAATCCAGTTTGGTAGCAAAACAGCCGAGTTGTGCAGTTGTGGAGGACTTCTAACTGTTCATCCCAGAGGAAGCTTGCTAGTAGTTTGAGGAAAAAGAAGCCTTTAGTCTCTGAAAAACCTCTATTTGAGTCAATGGGCATGAGCTTTTGAGGAAGACCTTTGATCAGGTTAGGAAATCGCACTACATATGGTGGTAGTCTGGCATCTAGCAGGAAATTTGGCATCATTTTAAAAGGTTTGTATAAACATGTTGAACTTCCAGATAATTTGAAAGATATGTATTAATAGTAAGAGTCTAAATAGGTGTTTATAATAATTTTAAGATTACAAGTGTAAATACCTAATACAACATTTGAATTACCAAATTATAAAATTACTTTTGTCATAAACTACAAGACGAAATCAAGATTTTTCTTTCTGTCACAAACCATGTTTTTAATAGGTTTGAAAGATGACTTTTAGCTACAGCTGCCTCCCATGTTCATCTGCCAACAAAACGCCTTACAGAAATAAGTTTTCTGATGCATTTCAAAATGTCTGGATTTTCTAGTTAATAACTTAGGGTTTGGGGTTTTTTGGGGGGGGGCATGTTTTTGGTTT
>JAVJGG010000039.1:20717223-20770618 GCA_035590195.1 Aviceda cuculoides
TAAAGCAATCCCTAAGGGGTTTTTGGTTTTTTGGTTGGTTTTTTTTTTTTTGAGAATTTAAGCAAGTGGAATATATTCATGCAGTTCTGTAATGTTTACTCTCCTCTCAAAAGAGACATAGCAAATAATTTCTTATTCTTTTTCTGTTTGCCCTGAGCTGGTAGTACAGTGCATGTATGAAAAGCCTATTAGAAAAATCTCTCTGTGTTCCCACAAGCCTAACAAAGAATAATAAAAAGGAATCATCTAACTTTCTTGTAGAGTAATTCAAGAACAATAGCATTTGCAGACTCTGATGCCAGGAGTATTGCGAGGACTAGGTTGCTAGTAAGAGCTAATGAAGTAGATCTTTGCTAGATGTGAGGCAGACCAGAAAAAAAAGAATTTTTTTATTAGATAATAGTCAAGGATAGCTTTGGACCAGAGGTCTTCACTCACTGACACAAATAGGAAAAATCTGCGTATGCTGAATGAGACAGTCAAAAAAGCAAGCTAAGCACAGAAAGTTAAGAATGTTTTCTCATATTTTTCAAGGTATTTGATGTCTATTCTGACATTACATTTTTTAGAAAGTCAAGTTAATTACAAGCTTGTATCAATACTGTATACTCTACAGGGCTTACATTTGGGAAAAACATCATAATAAGATCTACATATGTACAGATTGCTGATAACTAAATAAAATCCTGTGTAAAAATCTGTACACTCTCTACCCAAACACTGTATTCTACAGGGTCTTCACAGTTTGTGTACTCAGCCTGCGTATTTACACTGCACATGAGACCAGATAAAGCAAACAAGAAGTTGAATATTTTTATTACACTGTTTTGAAAATAGTGCTTCAAGAGAACTCCCATTAGTCCATCCTTTGTAAAAGAGGTATTCCAGGAAACATCTGCATAGCACAGCGCCAGCATTAGCAGAAGTCAAAGTTAAATGGAAAGGAACATGACAAAACCAAAAAACAGATAGCTATATTTAAAATCTGCAGGAAAGTTCAACTTTCTTTTAAAAGAAAACTTTGAATCCCAGCAAATGCAAATCAGTTGAAGACAATCAGTTACATTAGATACTTCCTACAGAAGGAGGCAGTAGAGATGATCCACTTAAGGGAAAGTGTTGACACATGTAAACACAATTGCTTCCTCAAATAACTGGAAACTGTACTACAGATTGCAACCCACCTACAAAGTTGCAAGCCAAAATTGGAAAAAATCACAGCATTTCTACAAGATCCAAGGAAAAAGAATGTGAGAAGTAGTATAAGTAAGTCTGATTAAGATCTTGCTAAACAGGAAGAACATTGTCACTCTCAAAATGAAGCTAGAATATTAGAGTCAAAAAAGAAATCGCAGACATCCACTTTACAGCCAACTGGGAAGGATCTGCCATGAACAAGGACTTGAAAGTGGTGACACTAGTGCAGCAAAAGCAAGCTCAAACACATCACTTCAAAAGAAACTCCTGTCACAGTTAAACAACAAGATATAAAAGAATGGAAAAAATGTGGATAGATGCAAAGGAGTATAAAAATATTTCATACTGATTTTTATAACATTTAGTAAAATTTCAGAATTTTTTTTTCTTTTTCAAACTCTTGTGCTCAAGAAAAGCCAATTGTTACAGTAATTATTTCATCACCTACTGGTAAAATCAAGGACCACAATACAACATTGTAAAATGGAAGAGGTAGAAAAACTTAATAATAATTATTAATTTATTAACAGTGTGGAATTTAGCCTTTTATCATACTTGTTCTTCTGCTGTATACAAAAATATTAAATCAGTTGCCTGAGCTAACAAGCCTATTCAACCCACCAAAATATACCTATTATTTGCTGTCAGGGACTGAGGCAGATGGGAGAGAAACTGTAATTGCTAACAGATTTGAATAACGAAGAAAGGTGGCAAAGGGTTAGGGCCAGGATTTTCCAAAATCGTTACTTATTCTGGACGCCATATTTGAGAGATCTGAGAAACAGAAACATAGCACTTTCTTTCCAAAAGCACAGTTATTTAAGTGCTATTGTGTTGAACAGTTAAATATACTGTTCAGTTTAGAAAATGTTGTCTAATTTTCATCTTTTCCCTTAAAGTTTACTATGGCCCGGACAACCTCCAGTGGTCCCTTCCAACCTCATCAATTCCGTGATTCTTACCCTGTCCAACGCTACCAAAGAAAACGGAACCGCAAACGTGCTGCCAGTTTGCAGCATCCCTTTTCCCAACCTGGAATGTGGGGTGTGGCAGGTTCCAGCCAGGTAAGCGGCAGAGCTGTACCACAGCCCTCCTGCAAACTCCCGGCCCCGCTGCGGAAGCAGCGACTTCCTAAACCTCTGCCAGCTGGTACGAGAGTTTGGAACGCAGTATGCTGGGGGGCAGCTTTCCTCAGCCCCTCCCCTGGCTGCTTACGAAGTCTGCAGACTTTCTTCATATAGCATGTGTATAAAGTCATGGAATTTTTATGAAGAGAAATGATATAGAACTATTACAGAAAATCTGCCCCTTATGAAGAGTAACACTCCCAGCTATCAAGAAGGATTAGCAGAGCCAGGAAAAAGGCAATCTTTAGTTTTGCGTGTACAAATGGTGCTTTGCATACTATTATGTGTAGAGTAGAAAGCGAATGGGTACATTTTTACTTTCTAAGAGACCATTTCTAAGAGAGTATTTTTCCAAGTGGGTTAAACAAGCAACTTTTGTCTTAAAATAACTTTAAATATGTTCAAGATGAAAAAATTCCTCTGATGTTTCCACGGTGAAACATCAAACTTAACACTGATTTTCTTTTCAGGGTTAAAATTACGTTTCTAGGAAAAGTTTTATTCTGTATGTCTCAGAAACAGGTGTTTTACTGTATGACTTCCTAAAAATTCCTGTTGCTCTGGTTTCGATTTTTACTAATTAAGTATGAGCAAAACTCTGTGGTCTGCAGAGATACTAGCCTGAAATTAATTAATTTAAGGGTGTTGTTTGTCCAGCTGGTTAGGTCTTTGCTTTTAAGTTCTGCCAGTTATTTAAATAAATTATACTATTTTATTAATCTTTGTTGAAGGGAAATATGACTTAGACCTATCTATGACCTAAAATTGGAAAAAATATTCGAAACAAAAATTCTCTTGTATGCAAAATCAAAACAATTGAATGCAGAACTAATTATTCTATTTGTAATAGAAAAATCTTAAGCTGGATTTCAAAAAAGAAAGACATGAGGGGAATATATATTTTTTTTACAATCAGTTTCCTACTGCCTATAAGTACAGTCATTTACCAACTGAGAACACAGTATAAAAAGACATTATGACATATGTGCTGTTACTAATCAATGGGAAACTTGGGTATAAACATGACACACACCATTTATGGCTTTAAGATCAACAACATACTAATCAGTTTGTCATTTCAGGAAATATAAACTATATAGATGAAAACTAATGTTCACAACGTTACAGTATCCTAAGCAAGCTCTGAAATTAAAAAGGAATGGGATCTTGATAATCAAGCTTTGTTACTATCAGCATAAAGGTGTTACAAGTCGCTGTGTGATACACTATGATGAAACCACGTAGTTACTCCACATAATGTAAGGATAATCTCTCAGGGAACTGAGGAGGCAGTAAAAGCCACCATCAGTAATCCAAGTTCAGTTCAGGAGTGATACGGTGACACAGTCTCTCTTCTTTTTGGTCAGAGGGTTCAACAAAATTATTCTGTATTATTCTAATAGAATCAATTTTATATGTACAGAAGATAACAAATATATCACATGTAGTGTTCCAAACCCTCTGTCCCAAAAGATTTCAAGCAAGTAGCTTTATTCATGGGAATCTCTCACTAGTTACTACCTGTTTCAGCATAACTTCTAGCGTTAGTCTGCTGGTAATAGGCTGCCTTCTCTAAGAACTCAGTGTCTTGAAAGTTCATCTCTTTAAGCTACAGCACTTCTTTCTCAAACTTAATATTTCTTATTACAAACATTACCACAAATTTGACCTGCTTAATGTAGTTTGTATAAGATGTCTTGTTGCCTCTATTGACCTCTAAACAAACCATATAAAAACAACCCTCCCTGTGACTTAGTAATTAATAAGACCCCTTAAAAGATATTTGTTGACATCACTAAACTCTCCACATAATATGCCACATCTTTGTAATGTGAGAGGACAGAAACCTTTTGTTTTCAGTATAACTGATTTAATATTTTATATGCTGTTTTCTGGAAACTGCACAAAGTACCTGGAAAAATGTCTTGTGTTTTAGAAATGCAGGAAACATCCCTTTTCCCTTATTAACTCCAAGTAGCACACACATGTCACATCTCCTAGAAATAAGTGCAAAGTTGCATCCTAATGTATCTACTGTCAAGTCAGAAAGGGTCTGTCAGTTTGGGTTGCTTTGGTTTTTTTATTTGGAGTTTGGTTGGTTTGCTTATTCTTCAAGTATCCTACTAGTTCAAGTACTCCAGAACAAGTTATTTTAATTCTTCTCTCACTTCTCTCACTCATAATTATCTTCTGCAAGAGTATTTTCTATAGAGTCTGAAGTAAGGTAAGCCTTTCTATTGTAAGAAAACAGATCTGAACAGGTCATTGGCAAGATGCATGCATGAATGAACTTGTTTGTCCCGTGTTGCAATAACCTTGAACACTAGGTAGGCAGCTATGATCTAAAGATAGTTTGTCTTCATTATTGCTCCTGTAAATTGTTGTTTCTCAGAAAAAAAATATATATACTAACCAAGCAATTGGAAATTTAGCTACATAATGTGAAATTCAAACTGTTGTATGTTTTAATTCCATTTTACTGAGATGACATTCTCATTTTTCACAGTGGTGTTTCCAATTTACAAAAGCAGTTATTACAAATAGAAGTTGAAATAAATGCAGTATGTCTGCATTGTTTCTTTATTAGGTGCTATCAACAACTCTACACTGCTTCCTGTGTGAATTGGCATACAACTTTTTCTGTTACTAATCATCTGAATCAAAAGGGAAAACAATTACCAACACATCACGGTTGTGAAAATGTGGTGTTGAGAGCTATTGAGATATTCAAAACAACACTATTTATAGTTTTTAAGTAAATCTATAATAGGCTATATCAAAGAAAAGCATATCCTTACCTTTTTCTGCTATAGCATCATAGAATAATTCTGGTTGGAAGGGACCTCAGGAGCTCTCTAGCCCAACCTCCTCATCAACACAGGGCCAGGTACGAGGTCAGAGCAGGTTACTCAAGGTTTTATCTACTTTCATCTTGAAAACCTCTAGGACGGAAACATCAGAACACTTCTGGGAAACCTGTTCCAATGCTTGACTGTCCTAGCAGTAAAAAAAAGTTTTTCTTATACTGGTCTGAGCTTCCCTCGTTTTAATTTATGCCCACTGCCTGATATCTTTCCTCCTCCTACCATGCCCTGTGAAGAGCCCAGCTCAGTCTTCTTGATGACCTTCCTGTAGGCACGGGGAGGCTGCTGAAACTGTCTCCTCTTCTCCAAGCTGAACAAGCCCTGGTCCCTCAGCCTTTACTCGAAGGCAAGCGCTTCAGCCCCCAGCAACCTTGGTGACCCTCTGCTGAACTCACCCCAGTTTATCAATATCTTTCTTGTGCTGTTGGGGCGGGGGTGTGCAAACTTGGCAGTACAGTACTCCATCCGTGGTCCAGTGAGTGCTGAGTAAAAGTTGACTACTACTTACCTAGTAAGTAGTAGAATGGTAGATTCAACTTACATTTATTACATGTAACAACCGTTTCAAAACAAGCATTGATTCTTAGCATATGATGACATCTATTCCGTAACTGTAAAAGGATCATGATAGTTATGTAGAAAATACTTGAATTTTCTGCTTATTCACTGATAATAAAAACCCTTATTTATCCACCAGTTATTATCATTGGATATTAAAGAGTATGGAAAGGATCTGGCACATGCTCAACAAAACCTAGTATTTAGATTTGACACTTGTCAGTATAGGTCTATATCATATGCCATCTCAAAGCCTTGACAGAATAAGGACTTATGCCCAAGGTCAGTCTTCTCTGGTAAGTTTTTGAATGTGACTCTTGTTCATTGTCTCTTAAAAAGTAACAAATGCTGCCTTCAGTTTCAAGAGAGCGAGGCCCTTGAGGCAGTCGTATTTCTGTGCACTGTAGAATGTAATGTTTCTTAGACGTATTTAGTTTTTAATCCCACAAATGTCTTCTGAGGCTCATGAAAGGCACTATATCTGTCAATAACAAAATCCTTAGAACGTGTGGCCATGCATCTCCTCCGAATCATTGACATCAGAGGTTACAGAGCTCTTCGATTATTCATGGAAAAATGACCTGCCTTGCGGCAGGTGTTTGAGAGGTTTCAGGCAGTCAATTCAAGTCTTTCTCCTTAACGACTTACCTAACTTTCAGTAGACATATTGATTCGAACACAGACACATACTCAAGTTCACACAAGCTGGCTTGTTGTATCTACAAGCATGGAAACAGGCATTCTGGTATACCATCTGGTTTACCTTTAGATTAACACAGGGAAGCATGCAATTTTTTTACGAGTAAGGCAAGTAAGATTGAGGCTGTTACTGTTGGGTTTTTATAGTGTAATAATCCATCAACCTTTTTACTACCTTCAGTTTCCCTCCCAGCTGTGATCAGTTTTTCTACCAATTTTCCCTGATGTTTGATCTCTCCTTTGTGATGCCATAAGAATGCAAGGGACAGAACACTTTTTAAAATCATATGTTTATAAGCATCACAGCCAAAGCTCATCTGAGAAAGTGCTGTAAACCAATATCCTTGTCAGCAAACTGTCTCCCAACATCCTAACACCATCCTTTTGGTCATTTCACCTGTAAAGCACACAATAACTCAATTTTTACTTTAACAAAAAGCCATACAGATCCACATCACAATATTATTGTTGTTCAGCCTGGCTCTAGCTGTCGTCAGCTGCCAAGATGCCTTGAGGCTGCACTTTTACTCTGTGATGCTAGCCTGGAACATAAAAACACAAAACCACATTTAAATCATTCAAGTCCTATCCTTCTCATGTAAAAAACGTTGGTTCTGTCATGTTTGCAATTTTTAGAATAGACAGGCTCAGCATCTATACTTTGGTGTGTAAGAAATTTTTAGTAAGTGTTTTCATATTTTCGGGGGAAAAATCATAGATGTTGTGCATATAAGTACTGCATCATAAGATGGAAATTGGAGAACCGATAGTAAAATATAGTATGTTTTGTCTTCATATATATTTATTAATAATAAAAAAGTACTAAACAACATAGTGATCACATTTGCAAGTGATTGCAAATTTCAGGGAGAGAGGAATAACATGAAACCAGCGGAAAGCACAGATTACTGAATATAATATACAATATTTGGAGGCAAAACCTATTAACGACAGATTCCCAAAGGAAGGGAGAAATACAGCTTGCTGAAAGAGAAACAGGAGAACAAAATGCAACACATTAAATCTGATATAGCATAAAATGGTTGAAAAATCCAGTTACAGACTAGGACAGGGGTGTGATGGAGAATAGCATCTCTTGTTTTAGTGTAGATTATGCTGTCTTAATTTTTTTCAAAACTTCATCAATAGTCTTATTTAATCCAATCCCACATCTCTTAATCTTGAACATTAGTTTCGCTGTGACTTGTGTCATCCCAAACATCAGTGATGTAAGAGGCTTTTCTGTAGGTGTAACAATCAGAGTTTCTGTGTTAAAAGGTGTAGACAAGCAGTCCTTAAGACAAAAACTTTAATTCCATTTTAAGTTTCCAGCTCAGTTTTGGGTGTTTGAGTGAGAAGCAGATAGTCTATCCTGCATGTCTGGAAGACAGCAACTCTACAGTACTGTACTGGTCAGCAGGAATTTCTGGTACTTCTGCGATAATGTCAGGTAGCAACATTTCCCAAAAGGTCCATTGATGAACTGTAGAAATAGATGCAGAACAGAAATACCCATCACTGATGGATATATAGATTTGGCAATGGAAGGTAGCCCTTTTCTATTTGATTACGGAAAATACTTGCAGCTGCATACATTAACTGTAGAATTTCTTGAGACAGCAAAGAGAGCTCTGTTGTAATAAATTAAATCATACTGCAAATACACTACCAGAGAGCTGTTCTAGAAGAAATTAAGCCTAGCAAGCCTCCTGAAATTAAACTTCTGCTGAAATAAATTGGTAATATCTAACTAATGTAGTTTACCATATGTCACAAACAAGAGAGATGCTCTCGGCTGATTATGTCAATTTAAAAGGCTGTTTACATCAAATTGTTGTGAGGTCTCAATTTTAACATCAGGGGTCACAAGGTACTTTTATTTTACTGTAGAACACATTTTAAGGTGCTTGATACAGTTGGAATGACAGTGTTTGGCATTTTGCCTGACTGAGTTTCCTAAATTAAGTTATTGATAATACCTCTTGTTAGTGAGTAGCTGATGGCTTTACACTTTCTTGACACAGAGAACATTTAGGAATACTAGATGCTATCACCATTTTAATGTAAAATAAAATTGACTTTAAAGAGCAAAGCCTGTAGTAGTTGTGGTGTTAATGTGGAATTAATGGTCACAGGAAAAAATATACCTACCTAATTCCACTGCTTTAAAATACAAGATTCAACTAACCATTGAAACATACAGAAAAGGCTTTGACATGTGATTGCCTCTTAATCACTGTTAGTGGTTGATTTTTTTTTTTAATGCTTTATTTCATAATTTTATGTTTCATCTTAATGAAAATGTTATGAGAGAAACCAGTGGGGAAAAAAAACTATTTGCCTCTCCTTACTGAATAACTCCTTCTTACTGATTCATTTAGGGGTTTTTTTCCCTCTGAAATTGCTTTCTGTATGCCAGAATACACCTCATTGTTTTTCTGCCTGACACAGTCTAATCATTCTGGCTTGCAGACCTCTCACGTAATAGCAAGTACATGCCACAGAAAAGGAAATACTGTATTACTAGGACATATAGTCCTCTTGAAAATAACACATATTTTATCTTCTAAAGGAAACAATACAGAAATTCTAAAAATCTGTTGTGATCTAAAAATCCACATAATTTATATATTAGGATCTTTAAATACATTGTTTTCACAGACTTGGTAAGCTCTAAGAAGCTTTAATAAAAAGGGAAAGATTACTCTGCCTGGATTTTTTTATACCACTATAAGAATTATTTTCTTTCTACAACCTACAAATTTACAGTTGCCTTTTCATCTAGCTCTAAAGTGGAGAATTCTTTAACTTAAGTATCTTATTTTGTCAATATTTTGATTAACACTGCACAAAACTTTTTATAGAACTGTTGATATTATTTTTTCAGTTTTCTTTTACTTTTTATTATATGCTTATAATACATTCGTATGAAGCATTAAATATTGAAGAAACTTGTTAATTCTTCCTTGTTTAGTTTGGGGTTTTTTTTCATTCCAGGGGTATCAATTAAGGCCTAGTGAAGAAAACCTTACGTAAAAAAGCAAAATAAAAAAATACAGCTAATAATCAAAATCATTATCAGAGTGCATTTTAAATTCTTTGGCAGTATTCTTACAATCAGTACTGGACTGGGGTGAATCCAAGATCTTCAGCATTTTTGGAAGTAAAATTCAACTCATGTAAGTCTCATTCTCACATTTAAGGCATTTAACTCTATCCCAGCTGAAACCAGGACAAATAGTTTACATCTGAAAAAGTAGACAAATAAATTCACTTCCACAGAGAGATTCTAATTTACATTTAAGATTGTAAATGTATACAGTCTATATTGGTTTATTTATACTAATGTAATCTATTGCACTAACCCAAAAGTTTTGTACAAAAAGGTGAAAAAAAGGAGATCTTTTTTATAACAAAGACTGTAACTATATCTTTTTTTTAACAAAAGTTACTCATGCAGTCTGTTGAGTACCTCTTGATTTGATGTAATGTGTTGCATATCATCTCCCCATTCTGAACATCCTTCCTTCCTTTAGAAACAAATGAGGTTTTCCCCCCCAATATCTTGCTAAGTGCTTTATTTAAGACACTAAGCTATTTTAAGTACATAATGCTTCTTGCCTTATACTGTGTTGTCTGATGGTAGATTTTCTGATATTATTTTCAACTGCATGAAGATTGCAGACTTTAGTAAAGTACTTAAAGATGTATAGCTGAGCTTTGTATAGATGGCAATGATGCATTTTCTTATCCAGTCCAGTTTTAGATATTTAAAATTCTAGTCTATTCTTTTTGGCACAGATCTTTGGATTATGTTTGGACTCGATGATCCTAAGGGTCTTTTCCAACTTAAATGATTCTATGCTTCTATAATTAGTTGAATTAATTCATTTGAGAGAACAGAATAATTATAATTACCCAATAATCTGAAATTCCCAAATATAATTTTGTATTTTGTGTACATTTCACACATTCTGCAATTAATAACATACTGTAAACATCTGGACAGTGTTTTTCCTCTTTCTTCAGTAAAGAAAGTATAAAGTCAAAACGCATCCTTCAGGAAAAATTGCAGCTTCCTGATACTTCCTGGTTCCCTCGTGGTGAGAGTGTTTTCTCTGTATCCGACTTGCTCTCACCGCACGTTTCTACCTCGGCTGACTCTTCAGCATGACCCCAGGTTTGCCCCTTTAGCTTTTATTACGTGCCCGAGTTCGACATTAGCCACTTCTCCTGTCCCCTCCACGCTTTGAGGCCTTGCTGCCGGACTCTGTCAGGCCCCTGCAGCCCGAAGCAGCCGGCTGGACAAGGGTAGTCAGCCGGTCAGAGGCTTCTACTTCATTTGTCCGCAAGTTCTCAGGCTGTTTGAGGGGGTCCGAGCAGCTGAGGAACCCCCCGCCGGTGTGGCTGGGCCTGGGGCGGCCCTGTGGGGACAGGCCGGAGCCATGGCGCAGCCGGGCGGGGAAGGCCCTGCAGAGCCCTCATGGCGCCAGGGAAGGGGGGAGCTCTGTGGGGAGCCTGAGAGAGGCGACAGAAAGAGAAATGTGCAGGGAGGGTGAAAGGGATGATACGGGTTTTTTCAGTCCCTGAAATAACTACAGTAGCTGGAGCACAAAGCAGGGCGGGAGGGAAGGCCCTGCTGTGCAGTAACCCTGCAGAGAAGAAGTGACTCTTCAGCGTTGGGATCAGCGTGGGCTCCTCTCATGGGAGTTGTTCGGAGGCACGCAGTCAGAAAGGATTTTAGGCTCTTCACCATTAACAGCATTCCCTATCAGGAGCCCAAGTGTGGTAGAAACACAGCACCCCTGTCACTTTTATGCCCTTCACTGCAGCAGATGTGTAATGGCCTCACTCCCCCACCACGGTGAATGAGGAAAAGAGGCTTCTCCAATCCTGCAAAAACGCTTTTCTGTACCAAACATCATGCGTTGCCAGAATGTAGTTAACTCAATAAGCTAGATGCACAAATCATCTTTTGCAAGACAGAGCTAAACCACAAAAGAGCTGTATCCTTAGCTATACACGTTAGTAAAAACTCCGTGAAGGCTTTATTGCAGGAGGTTTTCTCCTGAAAAGCAAACTGCAAGCTCGTTGCCTGACTGTATTTGAGCAGGACAAAGAAGTATATATTTAGTACAAATACAGTATTTGAATTCTCAGCATGTAGGAACTAATAGTCTTAGTTGGTGCTACTATGATATTTAAGGATAGGCTTTGCTTTGTGTCACCGTTTTTATAGCTGTTCACAGAACTGTTTGGAGACATTATTCGCATGTGATACTGATACATGGCAGCAAAATGTAAAAGAGGGAATGAGGCAAAACTAGTAGGTCTGTCCTAGTCTTTACAAATTTTAATTAGTGTTCATCAACTGCTGCTGATCCTCAGCACAGCCCAGGTTTCATGAGTTAGCACATTCTCACCCATGGAGAGCTGCGCACTGCAGGACACATCCCAGCTGAGTCTGTCAGAAGGAGGGATGTCGATTTGAAGGACAGAGTTCAGAGACTTTTCAAACCATTGGACATGGCTCTGTGGCACCTGAAGCCGTCACCGTGCAAATGGGTTCTGCCTAGTTGGAACAAGGCAGATTAGAAATGCTGCATGGGCCCTCCCGGGGGGGCTGTGAGACACAGATTTGAAATGGTTTCAGCCCAAGAGTTAAAAAAACCTGCTTGGAAAAAAGAGAAATGAAAAAGAAATATCAGATTCTTTGTTGAAGACTGTTTAAAGTACTCTCTTGGCAGTGTAATATGATGTAAAATGGATCAGAGCTGCAATCTCAATTTTTAATGAGATAATCTGAAATGGGAAGATCTCAGGCACCTAGTCCAGGTCAGTGCAAAATTGTCCTTACGTTATGTTCTCTTTAGCAAGCTTTAAAGTGATTGAAATAGATCATCCATTCCCCTGTAAAAGAGACAGCATTGAAGTAACATTTTCTATCAATACGCTAGCTTTCTTTAACTGCAAACTAAACTTTTTTTTTTTTGTGCAGAGTTGTCCTGTCATTCCTATAAAGAATTCAGTGCTGAATTCTGTAGCATGATTTAAGCCTTTCCTTACTTTTTTTTTTTTTAGCTCAAGGCAGTTTATTTTATTCTTTATTTTCTCTATCTTCCTGATTTTCCTCAAAGCTAGTTTTGATATTTTTTCCTGTATTATTTACCTCTAGGATGAATGCACATTTCCCACCTCCAATTTAGCAGAGGAATATGAACACAACTATGTAGAAAATCCTGTGTTGTGTTATGTAATCCACACAGTTCTATTAATAGCCTAACTAATGTAAATATTTCCATTTTGAGTTTGAGACAGTCTCCTGAATTGCTTGTTTTTAAAGCAAATAGATATAATGTAAGAACTTCTTAAAAAATTTGTTAGTCAGGAAATTGTATGGTCCACTACTACAGTCATTAAGTTTGGTCCACTGTTTTTCAGTCTTGTCAAAAACCTATTAGGTTTCAGTGGGTTCTCCCCAACCCATAAATCTTGCCAGACATCTCTTTTTTCTTAATTATGTGTCATGGACTGTCAGCTTGCAGATGTTGTACAACAATTCAAAATGTCAGGGATACACAGTTTCTTGTGATTATTTGTGCTACTGAAGCTGTGTTACAAAACTAAGTCTCAGGCTTGCTTTCTTGGCTAGTTTATGGTACAGTTTTCATTACTTACAGACAGTGGTGAAAACATTTTTGGTTGGAGAGAAATAAGCTTACCATGTATTCAACAACTATAGACTACATTTTGGTCTGTTTTATTGGCCATAAAAGTAAAGGTAACAAGGTACTTCGCATACTTCCTATTATTTTTAAGTATTTATGGTAGATTTCAATTTCTCACTTGTCTCCTTGTACAAGAACAAAATCAGGTCTGTGAGTTTGTGCAGCTACAGGTAAGAAATAATTCAATTCCTAATAAGCAAAAGCAATCTGCCTAAAACATTGAGATTTTTCTGACAAAATGTCACAGTATTGGTCTGAAAGTTACAATGGTAATATGTACTGGGTATTTTTTCAGTATCTTTGACCTAAGGCACTAAGAACCTCTTCAGAAATCTTTTCGTGATTTCTTAGAAAAGTAATATGTTATTGTCTTTGCTTTACAATATATAAATTACCTTTATACTTTCCGTGACTCTTCTCATTAAAGCAGGGACCAGAGAGCAAATTGCCCAAATAATTAATTTGGCCTGAGCATTGTCCATGACTGTATATGTGTATCATCCAGGAAGGAAATACTTTGGGACAGATAACATATTGACTATACCAAAAAGTGTCCATGCTCCCAATGCACTTTTACATGCCAAAGCCAATCCTTCTCTGTTCTATCTCACTGGGTAACCAATACCTAGCAAGAATATACCCCTGAGTAGAAGAAAATCTCAAAGTAATGCAATATTTCTGTCTCATCAGTATGCTTTGATCATGGCATTGGGTAGGTTGACTTTAGTGGAAGGTTTTTTGGGCAGAGGATATTTGATTTACTGGAAAATAGTGCAATGGATCAGAAGAGATTAGTGCAACTGTTAGGCTACTTAAATTTTACTCTTGAAATAAGGCACTCAAAGGATTTTACATAGTTTTTCTTTGACTAGTGTGTATTTGCCTAATACACTTTTGTATTTCAGAAAAACTTGACAACAAACTCATCTGGGTAAATATCTTCCCTTATAAAAAACATAGGTTCAGTCATTTTTTAGTCAAATGGAAGAATGTCATGCAAGCTTGTCAGGCTGTGTATGTGCTTTCATAGGTGGCTGATGCCAACAGGAAACACAATTCTGTAAATACCCTGGTTTAAAGTCAGTCTTAGATGTGGGAGAGCAGAGGCTCAGAAGTTTTGTGTGTTTTCATCAACTATTCAAATTATTTAGGTATAACTAACTACATTAAGGATAGCTGCAGTTGTTCTGAGATGTATTTTCCCTGTCTTATGATCAGGACCACAAAAGTAAAGTAGCTGTTACTTTGTGCTTGTATAAAAAAAAAAAAAAAAAAAAAAACTACTTTCTTTTTAAACTTGTAACATAGCATCTCCATAGTTAGAAGATATTTGTCTTCTGTGGCTAATGTGCCTTTCTGCAATACTAAAATACTGTGTATAATTTGTGTATTTGAAAAAAAACAAACAAAAAAAACATTGATAAACAATGTCAGTGAGGCATTGGCATCTGGTTGCATCAGTAATGGAGAATTTTCTAAAACACCACAATTTTAGTTCTCTTCTGGGATAGAATGGAGTTTATTTTTCTTTGAAAAGCTGTGAATGAAACTGCTAAAATTTCTACTGATCGATTTTTAAAATGACACTGCAGGGACTTCTTTGCTTGAACCCCAGAATATATTCTGGGAGGTTTTAAATCATTTCTTCTCTGATCTGAATCTATAAAGCACTTGCATGCTCAAAACCTTGTGGGAACCAGTGAAACTTGTGGACACCACTATGTCATTAGAATTTGTAAGTACCTAAGATTTTTACTAAGGTATTAAAGCCAGCATAATTTCTTAAAATTACTGCAAAGGAAGTAATGTGAGTCTTAAAAAGTCTTCTTTCATATTGCTTTTGTGCATGTAACATTATCCTTGAACTTTCCTCTAAAGATTCAAATGTGTTGTCATAATCTGTTAACAATAAACACATTTGCAGATGTGCAGACATATAATTATAGGAAGTATTAATAAGACCCCTGTGTAAAGCACAGCACAACAGAGAATCAGAGAGGTTTATGATTTAAGTAGTTTAAAAGATTTTTTTATAGCTGATGAAGGAGATTCACTTTGCTTTAGGAAAATACATGCAATAATAATGCACCCATTTAACGCAGAAAGAGAAGAAACAAAGCAATCTTTCTGCTTTTAGTCAACATTATTTGTATAATAAACCACACAGAATAAGGTATTTCACCAAGGTATTTCTTTAAAAATGTTTTGTGAGGCAATCTGATTTATATTTTATGCCTGAATCAGCCAGGCCTGTTGTGCTTTATGGTTTTTTGTCCCTGTTACACTGCTTTTGCAGCAAACAGATCTCAGTGATCTAAAACTTTCAGAGAAAGCTTTACATATCACAGCATGAAATCACTAAAGGCAACTTCCTCATGCTTTGTAGGATTTCACCATTCATGTTGTGACTAAATTGAATTTATTTGTAGTCCATTACATGCCTTTGGTATAGTGATGTTATCTGCAGAGAAACACTCCAGTGATACAGAACCATCATGTTCTGAAAGAGAAAAACAGGCAAGAGCAAATACTGCATTCAGAATCCATATCTTTTTTGCTTTTGAGAAGCCTTCTGAATGAAGTAGAGCACACTTTTTGCAGACTTGTCATCACATTCATTTTGATTTGTGCTTCTCTTTTCGGAGAACACGAACTGCCTCCTTTACTTATCACAACTAAGACATGATAACTGGTCTGTGCTGCAGGATTCTCTGACTGCTCAGCGGTGCAAAGGTGTACACAGGTATTTTGTTTCTAGCATGAAAAAGCAAGATGTGCAAGGCAGACCATGGGTATTAAAATTCTGTCTGCTGATGCCTGGCCAGTTGATATAGGGATTATTGCAGTTGCTTGGCTGTGAACAGTTTGAGAAAATCCATAGGCATATCTATCACTGAGAGGGATTTTGAAGATGATGAAGATCTTTCTTATCTGAAGTGCCAGTGATTGTTAAACTGCATCTCTTATTTTTAGCTGATTCCAAGTGTGAGCCCTTTTTGAAGACCAAGTGGAAAAAGATAGACATTCTTAAGAAAAAAAAACCTTATGCACTCTTTCTCCTGTCATTCTTTCTCTGTATAGGGTTTTTGAGTTGTTGCAGATTGTTGGTATTTTTTTCATTGCAATGCAGTTTAAATATATATAGTCTGTTTGAGAACTTGGAGCTGGGAGATGGAAACCTAAATTCAAATGCTTTAACAGTTGGAATATAATGCTAGAATTGTGCTATCACTGCAGTTTGTGGATTACATTCAAGCCCTATTGTAAATTTTACTTATTACTGCCTTACCTTCTGTATTAATAAAACCTATTTGATAGGTCTAGAATTTTTTCATGCTCCCCTAAATTCCATAAAATTAAGGTAACCATTTCTACTGCTTTTTCAGAACTTCCAGAAAACTGAAAAATTGGTTATTTGGAAATCTCTGAGTTCTGCTAAGGTTTACAGGTGACTGCACAGGGCAGTGAATAAAGGTGCTTTGAAAAGCTGCAGTAAAAGAACTGCCTTTTAAACTCTGCCACTTGCCTTAGGAAGTGGCATTCATATCTACTACATGCTTGAATAGAAGTATATAAATATTGCATGCTTGATTTTAAGTCAGGCAAATTCACAGTGGAAATATAGCATTTTAATATAAGAGAAGCCAATACTGTGGTCAGAAGAGCTGGAGTAATAGCAGTGGAATTAAATCACCAAGAAAGGACTGCCGCCTTTTATGTGGGGTGGATTTTTTTGAGAGGAATATGGTTGTGTGTTTGCTTTTTTTAATAAGAGCTTAGAGATTTTTTGGAAAAGACCTTGGTTTGAGATCAGCTTTTAAACTTGAGCTCCAAAATTTGGCAGCAGGCAGAAATGTTGCCACGGCAACCCATTATCTAACACTGTATTACTGAACCTCCTGCCAGTTCATCCACAGTTGAATGCTGAAGGCAACCTTAGAGGGTATTATATGTTCTGTCCTGAAACAGTTCAGCAGGCCCTTCCAAAAATAGACTCTGACTTAAGAATATGAACAGCTATCGGGGGGGGGGACCAGAAAAAAAAAAAAAAATGGAGGGAAAAAAAATTTTCCCTTTTTAAAGGTGACTGAATACACTCTATCTTGATAGTGAATTTTCATCATCTCAGTTAAACTGTTGGGTGTTTTATAGTGAGTGGAGGCAGTTCACAGACATTTTAAGTTAGAAGGATGACTATGCATTTTGTTCTAGAATAGCTTCTGAACTTAGGATGCTGTCATCTTCATTTCTCCTGCCCTGAGAGTAGTGATCTGGATGAGTCTGGGAAGTGCTGTCCTTGAGGAAGTGCAGTCAAGACTGGAATCCAATTACAATACAGTCGTCCTCAGACCAGGTACTGCAGCTCTTCGGTTCGGAGTAAAAGGAGGTCTTTAGGTTGGCTTCAGAGAAGACAGGCTAATCTACAGCCTGCCTTCCCAAATCTTCCTGTGGCTAGGACTAACACCACCTTATTAGTCAAATGGAGAGGATAATTTCTTCAGTGTTGAGAAATAACGGCAGAAGTAGTCCCGCCGTAGTATAAAACTAGCGCAGCCCCCGGGGTAAGGCAGAGATGTTGGCCCCAGCAGCCTGTGATAGCTCGGTCCCTTCTCACAGCAGGAGACGCAGATCGCCCGGCAGAGCAGGCTCAGAGCTGCGCCCGTCTCGCAGGGTGCCAGGCTGGGACTGAAGATGCACTGCGAGTTACGTGTGCCTTAAGGGTTGCATGGTGGCCACCCCCTTACTTCTGCTTCTGAGTTATGTTTATAAAATCCAGCCAGCTGGTTTCAGTGAAGTATCCTCAGTCCAGACAATTTGTAACATCTACAGTCCTCAATATCTTCTGTTCTTTCTTACATTTTTTCACAAATAAGCACAGTACTGATTACCAAAAAACCCTAAAACATATAGAATTAATTACACAACTTGTGCCAATATCCTCAGGTTTCCAAATCTCAAGGACTGTTTTCTGTATGTATATTTGTTATTGCGCTGGAAATATTTGTATCTACTTTGTCATTCCACTTTCCAGACTTCAGTGTGAAGGGGTTGTTAGCCCAAATACCTTACTGCTCTGCATCTCCCTATGACTGCTTCCTAGACTGTTTCTTTGTTTTGAAATCCTTGTAGTATGATACACTTGTCAAAATAAGACCCAACTAGAAATGCATGTCAGATAATGCAAAACTGACAGTTTCATCCAAATTAATGATGACTGACTATTTGCCACAAGCATGGAAACTTCCAATAACATATTCTTACTAGCAGCAAGAAAAAACAATAATTTTTTTTTTAGCATGGATGGGGTTTTTTTCCACTCAGTGGTATGAATTAAACAAGGTTCAATTCATATTTACACAATTTTTTTGTTATTTACCTCATGATCCAGTTAATATTGGCACAATTTAATAAAATACCACACCTCTCATGACATTAAGCTTTTTATAGTTCATCCGTAATACAAGATTAAAAGAGGAGTCACTTGGGTTACCAGTAAGATTCTACCTTTTTTCAATTGTTTGACTTTTCTGTTCTACATCTAACAAGCTGAAGTATTTATATATGTATAATGTATATTATAAAATTTACATATATATTAATGTATTATATTACATAACATATACTTTCATATATGTTTTTATATTTATCTAAATTTCAATATTTTAAAGTAACTTTGTGGGTGATCTGTGTGTGGAGGAGTAGTTTTGAGAATTTATCTTTCAAACCTACTATGGGATTACTGCTTAGGGCTGACAGAGTGCTATCTTATGTATTTGAGATTGAAGCAGAAGAATTACCAAACATGGATTACTGGCAGAATTTCTGTTTGATTACAAGAAATTGAAAAAAACCATGATGCAAAGGTACTGCAGTAGTAGGAGGGATAGGACATTTCATTGGATTTCACACTTTTAAACAAAAGAAGCATGAATTCCACCTTAATTTCATTCTCAGTTTCCTTTTGCTACTTGAAAACTAAAAACCTTAATGATTAGCACTTGTTGTCAAAACTGGCATATTTCCTCTGAGTTACTGAAGAGTAGATGTGCTTAATGTAGTCTTAGTTTTATATCCTTCATTCTGCAGGAAACACAAAATCTGAAAAAAATGTTTAATTTTTATTTTTTTTTTTTTCTGAAATTGTGCTCTGGAGGATATTGTGAAAACAGAATTTTATATACCTCTAAGGTATAGAGCTATACCTTAGCTCTACTTCAAAAGGGCTAAGCAGAGGAGTTAAGCCACCTTTGTCACTGCAGGATTTTGAGCCTGCTGAAAGCTAAAGTAGCCTGAAAGCTGCTCTGGATTTGGCAAGCCACTACAGGGTCCCAGCGGTCTGAGGATCACTGCTACCATGCTGCGGCATTTACGCTGAAATTGAGGGGCTCAACAGCAGCTGATTCAGAGCTGCTTGCCTGATATCAAGGGAACCTCCAGCTGACCCAGTAAGGCTTCTTGCACTAAATAAAGCAGCCAAAATAGAAGCCAAGGGCTGGCATGTTATAAATCACGTTGCTTAGCTCAGCCTTCCTTTCAGGTTTTTTCCCTTTTTTAAAATAATTTTTTAAATTGGCTGTTTACTGCATAGTTGAAGTGGCTCACCCACCAACTACAAGCTACCCTTCCATTGGACAGCTAGGGGTCTGAAGGAGAGTGACAAACCTTAGTAAGCTTGTCGAGTCTTAACCTCTCTTAAGAGAGAGGTCTTTTGTATTAGCGAGAATTATCATATAGAATAATACATGGAAAAATAAATGGACTTAGTGTCCCGTGGAAGACAATGCAAGCCTGCCAAATTCAGCAGCCTTTCATAATAAATTGAATGCATGTAAGGTAAAGTTTAATATAAAACACATCAGCTATTTTATCCTTTAAAAATTACTATTTAAGATTCTAGAGCAGTTTCAATAGCTCTTGACCTATACCCAGTGCACAGCATGTAGTGTTTTGTCTGGGAGATTCATAGCTGTACAGCTTGAAAATAAAGGACATCTCAATAACGGACAAAGAGCGGAGATCTTCCTCTCTGCCTTGGGGATGAGCAAAACAACTTTCAGATGCTCTCCCCTGTGTCAGGTGGTGTCCTCCATGCAGTCACTCCCCATGCAGTCGTGAAAGCAGTGCCGAGTTCTGGCGTTCTGTGGCCACAGACAGTTTTAAACGCAGGCAAAGTCATCAGCTGCCCAGAGGCTGGGGTCGCTTGGGACAGCAAAATAACGGTGTGAAAGACGGCCTGCAAGAGCTCTGTAGAGCCAGGGCTGCTACAGCCGCTCTCTTTGCACGCGGTTGTGTTGGTGACTCCAAGAGCTGGGGAGGCTTACTGAAAGAAATTAATTGCTTCTTTGCACTGGGATTGAGTCTCCTTTTTGGCTTCAAACTCAGCCTGTTCCCATCCCTCACTATACAGGCCCCTGCTTCTCATCTTTGGAGCAATAAAACTGAATTTTGCTGTTCCACAGCTGAGCCAGCTCTGGCACAGTGAGATCTAAGATTTTCAGGTGCAATAGCAGCTTTTGGAGGAGAGCACGGCTGAGAAAAACTTTCCTCTTGCACACTAAGGCAGATGCAGCGTGTCTTGGTGTAATATTTGCATTTCATTGAATTAAGTCATGTTTTAAACCAAATGCCCAAGAATATTTAAATTATTTTTGTAATTTCTTCAGTACCTATAAGGAAAGCTCCTACTAAAGACAGGAGGTAGTCTGGGTTTAATGTAGATTATTGCTGGGCTATGTTAGATCTGTATTTGTTGCATTTGTAATAAATTTTAATATTTAGCATTTGATAACTTAGCTTGCCAGATTTTTAATGATACTACTACTAGTTAAGATGTTTTGCTGTCTTCAAAAATTAAAAACATTTCAATATTTAAAATAACTACACTGTTCATTTTAAGGCATATGTTACTGCATATGTTTGTAGTTCTGTTTTTCTGAATGTGTAAGAGTTTTTTGCATATATTGGTATTTCATTCTGAACCTGGAGGGAATTAATGTTTATAGTCACTGTTTGAATTCATTTTAGCTCTGATTGTTAAGCCTCCTCCTCTGGGAGTAAGTGAAAGAATCCTAAGGAGGCGTAAATGGAAACAAATGCATGAGAAGAAAGAAAGGAAGGTGGTGGCAACAATAGCACACCTTTTTTTAGATCATTGATTTAATATAGAGGAGACTGTGTTATAAATCCTTTATATGCTCCGTACTCATTTAAGTGATAGAAATACCATATTTTCCCATTGTCAAAATGAATTCTGAGCCATGAAATTTAGCCAATAAAAAAAAAAAAACTGAATTAACTACTCCAGCTCAAACTTTCTCTCAAGTTGTAATAATGCTAAAGGATTGAGCAGCTCGCAACCCCCCGGAATCTGCAAAAGCAAACTGAAAGCTTTTCCACCCCCACAGAAAACTGGTGATGCCTTTGGAGAGGTTGGATTTTTTTTTTTTTTTTTTTTAACTTTCCATTTCTGTGACTTGTTATTAAAATTGATTCTATTTGTGGTTTTGAAAGTTATGGGGGTTTTCTTCCTAAATGAACAATATTTAACAAGCTCAGAAAGTAAAAAAAAGGAAGCTTCCCTAATGGCAAACTGGTAAACACTGAGTGAACTGGATTTTTTTTCCCCCTGGCTCCAGTATTTTGTCAGCTGTTAAATTCTGGTTAGCAGTAGTAAACCGTGTTAACTGTGTCATATTTGACAATGATGATGTCTTACAGCCAAATTATGAGTATACTTAGCAATTTGTGTAATAAATATTTCTACCATATTTTCCAAGTAACCTGACATGGGATCACTACTCTAAAGAGAAAGTACTCTGTATTTAATTCAGTAGGGAATTTTCTCTTCTCACATCCCTCCAGAATGAAATTAAAATTTAAAACATGTACATTTAGCAAAAATATTTTGATGTCAACATGTCACTCAACATTCCTTGCTTGTTAACCATGAAGTATTTTTTCCAAGTCACATCACTAGATAAAAAGGAAAATCTAATAGATAGCCTTTAGCATTCAAAAAACAGATTTCAGTTTTATTTTTGCAAGCCTGTAAAATGAATAAGTTCCATTTTCAGCAACCACATTTATATTCTGACAGGCAGAAAAGCTGCAGGTTTGTGGGTTTTTTTTTTTTCCAAACACTGCCTGTTCAATCAAAGGAACTCATTACTGAAGTTGATAAAGAGTGGGTATTAATACTAAGCGTGTCCATTTCATATTAAATGTATTATTCTGGCAGAAGAATATTTTCATCTCCAGATCACAGCAGAAGTCATTAAAATTCAAGGCATTAATTATACTTTAATTAAACCAAACCATATTTCATAGGATTGTTTTGGCAGTATGAGGAAGAAGTCTGTCTCCTCAACAGCTAGTGAGGTGGTTATGACAAATTATAAGATCACTGAAGCCAAGTAGAATTGTTCCAGTCAATTAAGTGCATCTGTGAAGGAATATATACAGTATGTAAGCAGAGGGAAAAAATACAGCAGTATTTTAAAGTTTTTCAGACATATGCAGCCATTGTTTAAAATCACAAATAATGAAATTTGTTCTTTTTTCTCTCCATGCAGTCTTAAGAAGTCCAATGTTTTTGGTTGGACCAGTGATTTTACATTAACATGTTAGGCACTAATGACACATCCATTGATCTGTTAATTTAGACTTCTCTAAATGACATAGCTCAAAGCACTGCTTCTCTGTATGAGAAAGAAAATGTGTTTAAAACCAGAGCACATTCTAAATCTTCTGGCACACAATGCTTTGAAATTTAATTGAAATGTATGTTGTTCTTCTTTGTGTTCATTGCTTTCTTTTTAAGGATTTTTACATCCGAATGTAGACATGATCTATAAATTTTTGTGATTTTGTGATTAGAATTGAAATACTAAGTTTGTTCATATCCTGAAAAATATTTAATTTTTTTGTTTGTTTGGGGATTTTTTTTCCAGAGTGTAAGCAAGTGTTTACTGCTAAGCTTTCTTTTTACTATGGGCCAGGTTACACAGCAGGCAGACACCAATTTTCCGAAGTATACTACCATGACATAGAGGATTGAAACAGAGTGACTGGTATGGGCTGGAAATAGGAGGCAAATACTGCACCTTACTGCTTTCTGAGTTGCTTCTGATCTCCATGTTCTAAAGCCTAAGCTTTAGTGAGCAAGAGATATAAATATATGAAGTCACTATTGGGATTTGTAGTTGCTTTGATTAGTTTTGGTCTTTATTTTTTTTCAAAAAAAAGAACTATAAACAAAAAAAAGCCTAGGAAATAAAAGCCTTTTTAGTGGTATCTGAAGCTCTTTCCTTTCATGGTGATGGTGGTTGGTATGCTTTTCATGGTAAATGAAACTGTGGTACTGCCAAAGGTCTCTCCGAACAGATTGGCATGGATATTTTGGAAATCTATATAAAATGATTTTAAGGTGTATCAGCCACATATACGGCCTAATATAACTGTATGTAACAGTTTAAGTTACATCTGAACTTCAGTCTTTGGTGCATAAGCAGCATGGTCCAAATTTGATCCGTATCAGGGATCCACCTGTAGCTGCATTTGAATAAATATAGTCAATAAGTCATGCTAGTAAAAGGACATGTGGCTTAGTGTGTTTGTCAGAGCTTACTGAACACTTCCTGTTCTTAAAACTTCCAAGAAATTTCTAATTAACATTTGTATACAAGTTCATTATAACACTTACATAATGTATGGCCACGTAATGGCTGCAGAGGGATTTGAACACTGATGCTCAGTAATATAAAAGATTCCATATTATTTCTTTGTAGTTTTTCATAATAGTCTGTTATTTCCCAAGTTTCTCATAACTGAAGGTACTTAATGAGTAAGACTTACTCTGTTCAATGAAACTGAGCTTTTTAAGTGGAAATTGCACAAAAGATGCAAACTGAAATTAAGTTTTGGAATCTGATCTGGTTTTTTCTGTGATATTTGCAGGAACCTACCATGCTGTTAGAACTTTGATTCAGTCTTTTTGTATGATACATTGATTCTTAGTTTTTAAAAAATCTATTTTTATTTTGGAAAAGGAATTGAATAGCTGAGAAAGGTCAACATATTTTTTGCAAATTGATCAATTATTTGATCTGTTATGTTTTAAGTTTTCTGAAGCTATACAGCATGGAAACATCATTATATTTGAAAAAAACAAACACCTTCTAACTGCTATTCCATCCTACTTTGCTAATTTAGAGTACAGTTAGTGATCATTTCTTGCTGTTCTTTCTCATTTTTCTATGAAGCAGGCAGTTCCTTGGAAGCTGTTATCGCCTCATTTCAGATAAAGTCTATTCCTGTTAAATATTATTTGGATTGCAAGGTGCACCTTTCGTACAGATGGAGCACTACCTAAGAGAGAGTTTTACCAGATGAACTCTTTTGTCATGCTGGTTAATGTGTTAGACGATTTTCTTGGATACATCATATAAGACTCAAATTAGTCACAGCCTTGAGTTGGTAATCAATTGGAATTCTTAATTTCTCCTCTCCTACAAAAGCACTGTATCCCCATGATTAGATTTGGTCTCAGATACTTTCCAATTAAAACAGTTCCACTACTGAAAATAATCAATGCTGGGCCAGAGAAAGTGCAGAACTGAAAAGTGTAATTCTCTGATTTAGTGGATAGGACACTTGTCTTTGAAGTGCTACGTAGGTTCCTACCCAATTTCCAAGAATGTGTATTTTATTAAGCATAAGGCAAATGTGGAAAAGGTCCATCTCCTCTCCAAGGTAAGCACCACGACTGCTGTAGGGCTTGCTCCTTTCTTTCTCCATTTAATGGACTTGATCTAGCTGCAGGAAGGTTAGTGACGTTTACCCCAGAGCAGTTTGTAATTTGAAGATGATAATAGCTGATGATAATATACAGCCCTTTCCTAGGAAGATGGCTTTGCATCAGGCTAAGAACAGCATAGAATAGGCCATGACACCTGGGGGAACACTTTAACCGTTTAGTTTTGTATGAAAAGCAGGCACAAATACTTTGCCTATTTTGGTTTGGTTTTTAATGAGAATGTTTCTGGGCACTCTACCTACAAACATAGCTGTTACGTTCGATGTGTTCCAAGTACCAGATTCTTCCTTCCTGGAGGACAGATTAAAAAACACACAGTTTGAAAGTCCTGATCTCTTTAATATATAATGAAAGCTATTCAGCTCTTCCAAAATATTAACACTGCGTACAAAGCAGTATTTTGAATTTGTAGGGAAATTCAGTTTTAAAACAGTAAATGGACTACGCGTATTTTTCACTTGTTCTTCCTAAATAATCACTGCATAAAATGAAGTCTCTCCAGTAACAAAATTAAAATGTGTGGGTGGGTGTCATTTATTTTGATAGCTATACTTTTCTTCCACCGCCCCCACTCCAACCCCGCTTTTCTGGTGATATTTTTGCAGTAATCACTGTACTGTGTATACAAAGAAAGCATTACAACTTCAAGAACACCTGCATAGGAATACTTATTTAAATACAACCTATTGTTATATCTGCACAAAACATTCAGGGAAAATTCTCATAAACTGGAACACTGCTAGAGAGAAAATCAAAATACACAGGCTAATTGAATAGTTAGATTCTAAGAGTTTTGAGCAAAGCTTTTTAATCATGAAAAGTAATTACGGGGCTGAACATTTAAATCTAATATTTTTTGGCTTAGTATACTACTTTTTATTCATATTCTTTCATATACTGTTTATCTGATGGAGATAGCTCCATATTTATCCCCTACTTTTAACGATCATTTTCTTTAATACTGCCTGTTGCACAATGGAAACAGACCTTTTGGATTAATTTAGCTATAGACTAGTTTTTCTGGGCAAGTCTTTTTTTTTTTTTTTTTTCCCCTTCAAAACTTTAAATGTCCTGTTTAACTCATATACAGAATACAAAACTTCCCATGAAAGAAAATGTTCAAGGTTTCTCTTCAAGGCTATATGAAATATTGAACTAAGGGTTAAAGGGGAAATCTCAGAAAAGAAATGCAGACAGAAATGTGAGATGTTTAGCCATGTGAGAATAGATAAAAGGCTATTTTAGAGTGAAAGCCTTTCCAACACGTGTGTGTGTGAGAGTATTAATAAGACTGCAATGCCTCTTTGGATATGACTCAGAAAGCTGTTTCTATTTAATTAGACAGGAAAATTGTGACACAGTCATGGTATGTGCCTTAGAATAACAAGAGTGTTCAGCAAATTGCATTGAATGTTCGGGATGTCACAGAAGGAAAAGTAGAGCATAAACTTGAAATGATTTATTTTATTTTAGAAAATAGCTTTTTTTTCCCTTTCTTTTTATAGTGTGTGCATTTTTACTATTTCTTATATCATTATTTCAGTCATTTTCTTCCTTCTGGAACTGGTTGACTCCAGTTACATTGCTTTATGGCCAAAGATAAAACTGCCTGTGAAGTTAGCAAAGCCTGTTAAATAAGCTGTCAAGACAGGAACTGTTTCATACCTTAAAGCTCAGTAAGAAAGACAATTTTATACAACTTTAATTTTAAGTCTTTCAGTGTCACCTTGTTGGACAGCCTGGAGATAGATTGTATATAGCTACTGTTCATTATGATGCATCTGTAGGCTATTCAATTTCAATAATAAATGGTGAAAGAAACATCACAGTCTTAGTAAATCTGGCATGATAAAAGGGAGGTTTTTTCTCCAGGGACATGTTTTAAATTACAATGAAAAGATTATAAATGGGGTTCATAGTGTTATAGTAGGATTTGGGTAGATACATGTCAGACAGCTTTCTGTGTGGTAGAGGATCCTGAGTTTCAGATATGGGAGAAAATAACACTTTGAGCAAGAACCTCATGTACTTCAGAGCAAGTATTAGACTCGCTATCTTTTCATTTCTACCAAGTGTTCTATTCTGAAGTTTGACTAAAGGTAATTTTTTATTTGCTGAGAATTTAATGTTAATTCAATTACATATGTTATCTGTATTTCATTTGCACACGTGATAGAGTGAGAACTGGCTAAAAGGTACAAAAATTAAATACTGATTGTGACTAGAAGCAGCAGGTCTTACATTTCAGTAGGAATAGTTTCATCTTAATAAAGCTAGCAACTCTGACCGTCAGTTTTTCCTTTAAAATTCAGCTATTAGAACCTAACCCTGTTCACATGACAGTCAAAGGCTGAACTGAGAATACAGTTATCCTGGGTTCATATTTACATATTTGATTGGAGCAAGTATGCTTGAAAGCCAGAGTATATGAGTGTGAGATGATTTGTAAATGTGTTTCTAGATTAGTAGTTCCTATGACCAAAGGAAACTTTTTTCATAATCAAATACTAGCAAAAGCATTGGCACTTAGAACTGTGATACTTGTACCAGTCCATATTTGCTGAAACATTGATGAATACTGACGTTTTAGAAATTATCTAATTATGGAGCAGTGATTCCTTGTAGAAGTTTTGACATTTTTAAATACAACAATATTATTTGGAGCACAAATCTAAATGTTATTGATTTCTTCAAAACAAATGTCTAAATAGAAACTGACATTAACTGATATTTAGAAAAGATGCCTAACAAGGGAAAAAAATCTTTCTGTTGACTGCTTATAGCAATGTCAATAGAGAGTAAGGGATGAAGCTGGAAAAAAATGACTGTTAGCCCTGTAGCTAGGGAGTGGAGGGCAATACAGCTTTCTAAAAGAGCCCGGAACAAAAACTTCTAGTTGGATTTGTCTGTTTGGCTAGTCTAAGATGCTCCCAGAATCACTTGGTAGTGAATTAACACAGCCTTTTGTCCCATATGCGGCATCACGGCACTGAAAACAACCCTCATTCTCTTTGTAGTCCTGAAAAGTATCTACATGCCAGTATTAAGTATCATTAAAACATGTACTCAAATATGGCAGTTTTTTTCCAGAATATTTTTCAAGGAAAGGCCTAGGTAGACTTTAGAAAACAGCAGAACCGGATTCAAGGTTGGATTTACCATGGAAATAGGTTTACCTGATGTTGCATCTGAGGTAGCAAGAATTATAGTGTGACAGATGAACAGCATCGAAAATCTTACCTTTCATCTTTATGGGAAAGAAGCCAAGCTAGGACCCTTCATTTCCCATGTTTTCTTATCTGCTATGCTCTATCAGGCATCTCAGTTTCTGATCGATTACTCATTTTATGCTTACATTAAGCATGCACACAAGCACCAATAATTATTGAATCCATGTGTTTAGAGCTCCTGCTGCCCGTTTCCAGGTGTCACATCTGGATATTTCCTGCTCTGCGTATCCTCTTGTATGTAATAACAGAAAAGTCTTCCAGAGAACTATTTCATTCTATAACCAGACTACAGGTATCCTGCTTTTTAGTCAGTCCGCTGCTTTCCTGCTTATGTCATACTCTCCGCTCCCTACTGCACAGTTACACTTCATTTTCTTCATGCCTTATGGAGATCTTTTAGATTCAGGGAAATACAGGCCTCTGGATTTCATGGCTTTGTCAGATATATTACTTCTAAAAATAGAATTAGTACACGCATGAATAAATTTGCTGTATTTGGGAAGAAGGGAAATTGTGACCAAAAATACACATGAGTTTTTTTGACAGGTTCAGAAAGCATATTCTTGTTCATGTTGTTTACATAGATTCCTAAAAAGCTTTTGACAAAGATTGTCATCAAATGTTCTAAGGAAACTGTACAGCAATGGGGTAAGAAGAAGGGTACATAAATGGATAAAAAATTGGCTAAAGTGGGAAACAAAAGGTAGCAGTAAAAGGTCATTTTTACCCTTGGGGAAAATTATTAGAGTTACATAAGGTTATGTGCTTGGACCTTGTTGTCCAGCATATTTATAACAGTTGGGAAAAGGATTTGAATTGTAAGTTGTTAATATTTCCTGATGATGCCGACTAGCAGGATAGCAAAGTCAGGGCCCGATGGTGAAGCATTGTAGATTTGAACAAGAAGTCAGCAAAGCTCAGTAACTGGGCAATAAAGTGGCACATGAGATAAAATGCAGAGAAATGTCAAATTATGCACTGATTAAATGACAGGCTCTGAGTTGTGTGTTACTACCCAGGAGCAAGATCCTGGGTTATGACTATGGTCCCACGAAAATGTAAAAATGACCAAAAAAAGATAAAAGCTGTAACATTTATTAATAATAATATTAATTTTTACGTAATTAGGAATTACTGGAAAAGAAATAGAGAAGAAAACATTATGCCAATGCGTGAATTCGTGACTCGCTTGCTTCTCAAATACTACGTGCTGCTCTGGTTCAGGACTGGGGAGTGGGTTTTTCATATTGGAAGGAATTAGGTAGTACTCCTACCAAAGGGTGTTAGGGATGCTAAAAGTTAACATGGGCTTAAAGATTGGGCACGTTTACAGAGAGAGAATCATTAGGATTACTGAATACAAGAAACCATGTCTGGCTCTGGGGACGTATGACTGCTCTGCTGTCGCACGCTTTCCTGATATCTGCTTTTGGTCACCGTGAGAGGAAACTTTTGGTCTCACTCGCAGTGACTATCCTCGTGTCCTCACAGCGGCAGAGCCTGCTATGGAGTTGCTCACTAGTTTGAAGATAGACTTGAATAAAACAAGAACTCTAAAGCAGGCCAAAGACAAACCAAAGGTAGTGTAAGAACAGAAGTAAATGAGAAAGTCTTCCAGTCTGAAATTAGGCAGAAATGTAATTTATGGAGAGAAAAGAGAAACTCAAGGCAGATTTCACTGTGCAGAGCTATTGATTTAACAACAACAGCAACAAAATACAACCCACACGTTGCATTCTTGTATAAAACAAGGAACTTGTAGTTCTGCCGAGATTCCTGGGTGTAAGCCATGTACATTTTATAAATGCATACTCTGGCAAAAAATAATTAGATCAAACATAAAGATCTATGCACAAGCTGGATAATACATTTGAAAGCAACAAATGTGTCATATTTCAGTTTAAAAAAAAGAAAACATAGCAAAGGAAATATCAGGGATTTATTTATTTTTTTTAAATCCTTCCCTCCTTGACTTCAGAAATATTCTTTATAATTTGTTTTCTAGTTACACTGACATTGTTCAAACCAACAAAACCAAATGAAATAGAAAGATGGCAAACAAAATAGCTTGGAGTACTAATGCAAGAATTCATGTTATTTTTTATGACTTTCAGCTAAGTCCAAAGATAAATGCTGTAAACACTGTTAAAATGTATCAACTGGTAGAAAATTAATTATGAATGTACTTTTAATGGAGAATATTAAACTTCAGCGGTTTTTAATATAGAACAAACAGTATTGAAAATTATTATCACTGTGGATGCCAACAAAAGAAAGACATTTAATGGACCTGAAAACAGTACATGACTGTGAAATGTTCTGTGGGTTTGTCTAAGACAATGAGAGAGGCTCTTGCTGCTTTTCAGGAGTAGAAAGACATTAATCCTCCATAGACCATAAAGCAGATAGAATTTTAGATGCAGTATTCTTACCATGAGAGACTTTTAAGTTAAATTTAGTTTTTCATACTAAACTGATTTGGTTCTGACCATCATCTGTAGTTTATCTGCTAGTTGGCCTTGGTCAAACCCCTTGGGATTAAGATTTTCTTGGTCTTCCTGAGGGATTTCCTGCACTATAGGGTGAATTGCTGTTTAAACAATAAATACTCTTTAAAATATATTCCCTACAGTGAGGGAAGAGTGATTAAGACTAAAACTCAACAGTTATTGTTGGAATTTGCAAGCATTCATTGCTATGGCTGTAATTAAAATCCTGAATGATAAGCTTTTAGGCCAACTCATGCCATCCATAAAAAAACAAATACCAATTTATTCCAGAAACATTGTCTTCAGCACATTTTTTTGTTTATCAGAACAAATACTGATGTAAATGCTGTGTTGATTTTGTTAATTATATTTCGACCAATATACCAAACAACATTCTTTCAGAATATTAATTGCTTTATGTAAATTAGGGAACAAGTCTAGAAATAACTTTGCTACTGCAAACCATTAATCTGTTCTGTGGTGTAAAAAGAGAGAATTTCAACTGATTTCAGGATGATAATCCTAGTTACTATCATCACTAACAGATCCTTCAGAAGGGAATTAGGTTTGTAGCTCATGGCTTGCAAGACTCGTATTTTTAAATTTTCGTATGGACCTCATTCAAGAAATACTTAACGGTTCCAATCGTAACCAATTCTCATTCTTGCTTTCAGGCTTTTAGCAGTCCTGTACTCACAGGACTCATTCAGTCTCGCTTGTCACACCATTTCCCATTCACCATACACCAACATCTTTTTTTTTCCATACCAAGATGGATAGGTGACAAAAACATATTCCAGGGAACAGTTCTTTTGCTCTCTGAGAAATAATTTTCCTTCAATCGCTGGGGCTTTCTGTAGGCATTCATCTAGTAGGCTTATGGTCTGGCATTCATTTAGCCCATCAAATTTGTAATGGTGAGCAGAGATTTTGATGGTTCCATTGCCATGCCTGTTCCAAGACCAAAGTATTCCTAAATGGCTTTAAGTTAGACAACAGCAGAAAATGTCAGATTTTTTTGTCCTTGAACAGGTTATTTTCTGGGATTATTTTTGGATATTCCTGGCTGAATAAAATTAATTTTGCCCTCACTACCATTCCTTCAGTCTTGAGAGTGCAAAGAAAACCATAAGGAAACACTGCTAATCCTGATAATAGCACTAACAGCATTAATAATCCTAGAAATCCTGAAACCGTCTTTCTTTGGTTCTTTGTCAATGAAGGCCTTTCTATTTAAGGATCTCTTGAACTGGAGGTTCCTGGAGCTCCACTGGCAGCACTGCCCACCTCCTGGCATGGGAGCTGGAATGTCTTCAAGGTCAAAGCTGATTGAAATAGTGGGAAAAGTCCTCCAGGAGACGCAATGACTGAATGGTCCTGGGTTTTCAGTTGGTTCTCATAAGGTCATTCTGCAGTATTTGTAGTACTGAAATATTTCATAAAGTCATTACTGTTTAAGGAGAAAGTGTGTCGCTAGCCCAGTATGTTCCAAAGCAAAAGAACAGAGGTGGACATTCCATTTTCAGATGGATAAAACAGAGAAAAAAATGGGGGGGAAAAAAAAAAAAAATCTCTGTACCTGTTTGTTAGTATTTGCAACAAGGCTGCAAACCGTAGTCTTGGTTTCACTCCAGTGACATTTAAAACCAAACAGATTTTAGCTATACTGTGCATTTTGATAGAATAACCTGCAGATGCTTCATCTTAATAACTGTACCCTTGTTTATAAACTCACTTTCTTGGGGATTATGTGATCCTCTAAATAGGAAACGCTGTGAGATCAACTTGGAGTATTTTTTAAAACACATAAAAATTATAATATACCTGTTAATGTTTGCTTAAATAATACAAATGCCTTTGGAACAATTACAAAAGCTTGTCTTGTTTCTAGAAGTACCTTCATATAAGTAAAATAGATATATATTGCATTTTGAAAACAATTTTTCCCCAAACTATTAGAGTTATATTACAAAAACTCTGTATCTCTGACAAGAAAGAAATAGCAGTCTGCTCTCACTCATTTTAGGTTAATCATTCCAAGTTCAAAGGTGTATAATGCTAGATAATAAGTTGTAGAAAAGTTGTTGCCAGGTTTGTACTTTCCTTCAACACAGTAATAATGTTTGTTGTATAAGATTTGGTGGAAAGTAAGTCCTTTTAATGAAACTTTTTTTTATCAAGTATCTATGTTACATAGTAATGTAATCAGTTAGAAATAAATCTACCAAGGTGCTTAGAAAAAATTGGAGGAAGTAGAAAATTCTTCAAAACAAGCTGTCAGGAAGCTGCTCTACAACCTTCTAGAGACAGTAAGCTTGTGCAACAATGACTTCAAAAAAACCACTAAAAGCATGAGACAGAGACTTCTGTTTGGCTTTTAAAAAGAGGCCGGGTTGGAGGAGGTACTGAAACCCTGACAGCTTACAGAAAAGCAGGAGCACGTTTTAGGGAAAAAGAACTCCGAGGAGTGGGATGAGGTTTAGAAGTTACTGGTGTGTTGATGCTTGACATCCTTTGCCAGAGCAAGGACGAGGGGACAGCTGGGTTGTTTACTCTGTAAACACTGGAACGGCCGAAAGGCTGGATTTATTAGCTCAGCCATGAGCTGTTCACAGAGCTTTGTGCTCAGCGTGTTGTGGTGTGAGTTCAGCAGAACACAGCACATTCACTCTGTGTGGCGATAACGAACTCCCGGAGCAGGGCACGAGCGAGATGACACGTGGGAATGGTTCCAGAGGCACGCGGCCATTTCCCGGGTCGGCACTATGTTTCACAAAGACGCTCAAACAGGTCGTTTCCAAACAATGAGTTTTCTAAACCGAACAAATCCATTTAAACATAAGCTAGCTCTTTACGCTGTTACAACATAATAATAACAACCCTATTGATCCCTCTTAAAATATAGTTGTAACATTTATAAATCTATTGTGACTCGATGCTTCCCACAGCATCAAGAGTACTGACAGTCAATTAAAATGCTGAAGGAGACATTAATTGTAGGAGCAGACGAACCAAACAGATGAAAGACGTGTAATTTTTATTTCTTATCTAGGAAGTACTACTTCAAACAAAATATATTTAAAAGAAGCATCGCTGAGATGTTTACATGGAGGGAAAATTTATAGGTTCCTTAAATGACTGACTTTTTGTTTCTTAGAATTTCAAATAAGGCCTCCAACTGTTTGATTCCTCTTGGAAGCTTATTTTCTTTCAGCAATTCGGTAGCAGATCCCAGCAAAATAATTTTCAGTACCTGTTTAAGCAATACGGGACTTAAATATCTCCTTTCTTCATGAAGATATTTCCAAACTCTACATTATAATGAGGAAGCAAATGTCATATAAAATAGATTCCTTCTACTTTGGTCTTTCGTTGAAAAAGGAAACTCAGCTACATTTTTATCCTCTTTCAGTTACTATCATTTTTGCCTGACTTCTGATGCATAGAGCCAAATACCTAAGGCTGTCAAAGGATTGTGCACTTTACCTTCCAGAGTAACATACTAACACCAGTTTTCAAAATTCCGAGGTGAGGCATTTTACTGGTAAAATTTCATCAACATAATTACCTGACTTTAATAATACCAGCCAAATTCTCAGTGGGAAGACCCTATAGATAAAGAAGCTTGAGTGTAAAATAATTGCAGACAGTGGAAAGCAGTGGAAGATCACTTTAATTCTGCATATACTTGCAGTATGAAAAAAGTGATAGGACACCATTCTTTTAAACCACAAATTCCCATTTATTAATTGTAGCATCTAATAGGACAAAAGTGAAAGTGTGAGCAGAAACTCATGTGGTAGTTACAGTGAAATCTTTAATTGATAGGTTATAAACTTGTTTCTTTTCCATACCTTAGGCTTGTTTTTTAGTTTTTTACGGTCCATACTCACTGAAAGGGAGACAGTATTTACCAAAAGACTGCTTGTAAGAATAACATTAGTACTAGAGGCCTAGTTAAATACATTCTATACTGCAAATAACCCTAGTCTTGCTAAAGAGCTCTTAATGGCTTAAAAAAAATGTTAGGATAAGAATAAGTATCCAAGAGCCAAGGATAATTGTTCATAACTTGCTGTTAAAGCATTTAGTGTCTTTGGTAGGTTACATCATGGCACGTCTTATGTATTTGATCTCACTTCTTGCAGGAGAATTTACGTTAGTAGGAATGGAATTGGAGATAGATAGTATTTTTATTTCCTATGTTTTCTAGTTCTACCATAATGTCTTTATGTGTAAGTCTTGAAAATGTCTGTGACCAAATAAATGATCTCTTACACTATGCATATTTGTTTACAGCTTTTCTAGTGCAGTCAAGTCAGAGTTTCAAAAATTAATTATTTAAAGTCAGTATATTAAAAAATGTTATAAAACTGTCAGCAATACTGCATTCATTTTCATGGCCCTTTTTTCTGACTATCTCAAATAATACTCCATAATGCATTAGGATTTAGAGGAAGTCGGTTTTAAGCTTTTTGTGGTCACATGCTTAGTATTTTTAGACAAATACTCAAGTTAGACTTCATAACTTAATTGCTGAGATAAGTTATTTGAAGCATGACCCAAGTTCACTTCCATATATGAATTTTATATGAAAGGATTAAGACTGGCCTTTGGAAAGCACTCCCAGTTCTCTTATTAAGACATCATTCCTTTTCACAGGCAGCTTTGATCTGCTATTCTCTAAAACCATTCAGGTTTTTTTTTCTTTAATAGAGGTTTTGTACTGGATGTGTACTTCGGAAACTAAGTGTTATATTCAAATTCTTTCTTAATGTTTAGTGAAAGGCTGTAACCCATACAAGATAAATAAACAACCAAACATTAATAACTCGGAATAACTCATAATAGTAATAATTCAGAATAACTGAGTAAAAGATGAATATTAAATGCTGTGCTCCAAACGGTAAAAATATTGCTGTTGGCATAGAACAAAGTTTCTGAAGAAGTACTGAAAACCATGTTTCGAAAAGAGCCTCCAGATATTTTCTAGGGTTATGTAGAATTACTTCTTATGTTCTCTACCTCTGCTCAACTTTACAGTGTTTCTTCTTCCCAGCACTGTCCCATAGTTAGATACTCGTTGCCAGTCACTCTCATCATCTCCATTCACTTCAGTCATACCAAATGGTTTGCCATTGTCAGGAGTCTGTTAAACTGTGAGGGGTGCAGAAAATGTCAGGTTTCTGTCCCGGCTCTCTACGCCTTCTCTACTCCTCTGCAAGCTGCTTGTTCCCACTGAGGAGTGGCTGGAAAGGAGGAAAGATTCTGCAGGACTGATACAGAGAATGAGCCAGGTAGCTGGAGAAAGACGGTAAATGGGTAGATGTTACAGTACTACAGCCAGGCATGTTGAGGGAAGTGTCTGAGTGATTTGGAATGACAAGGTTTTGAGCCAGTGAGGTAGAAAGGAATTTTGTAAAGTCTGAATGAAAAACAGTTAGTGGACTCCTGAGAAAAAGGAACTAGTTTAACTAAATAGTTAGGGAAAAGGAAATAAATAAATGTTTCATCATGATTTTCACTTCACAAAGGATGCGAATGTGTTTAACCTGAAGTCCCACTGAATAGTTCTGAACGTAAATTGGAAAAGCACTTTGGCTTACTGATGTGCGGCTTAAGTCAACATTCAAAAGTAGCATGTGGACAAATTTCTTATTTTTTTACAAGATGCTTTTTCGTTATGCCTTCCAAAAGAAGAATACAAATTAAAGTAGGATCTAATCCTATTTCAAATTACTTGAATGATAACCTTACGAGTACAAAAGTTCTTAGCCATCATAGATTATTCATTTGCTGTGAGTTATCTTGCATGCTCTAAACCATTATCTTTGACTACCACTAACTCCCTGTTTTATGAACGATAGCGTACAATTTGCTTGCTGTATTACATGAGTAGCTTCAATATGCTCCTGGTATCTCTAGAGACTTAGTGTGTGTTATATCAGCTCTCGCAAGTTGGTAACGGTGTCACATGTTCTTTTCCGTTTCGACGTAGTGTAATGCAAGCTGTTGTACGAGTTTCCATGTCTCAGGCTTTTTGATACAGTACATTTATTTTGTAATTGTAAGGATGCTGATACACCAAAATGAAACAGAGAAATGTTGACAGCATGAACAGTAGGAACAGGGGGGAAAAAAAAGGAGAATTTGGAACTGAAAGAGAGTATTGGATCATAATATACAAGTTTTAGTATCTCATTTATAAAAAAAAAAACACCACGTTTTCATAAAGTGAAGATACATAAATCCCTTAAACTAAAAGGTGAAATATTATTTGCATTGCAGTTTTCTTTTCTCTTTGGATTTTGCTGGGGGATGGGAGGGGTTGACATTCCTTTGTATCTAACCATATCAGACAGTAAAGCCACACCAAATCCTGTTGTACCAGGTTGTCTGTGAGTCATAAACTGGTTTGCTTTCCCAAACACATGACCTGAGGTAGTTCAAAGAACAGGGAGAACATTTTACTTTAGTATAAACTTCGATCAATCTTTTCAGCCCACATCTAAATTGTGATATTGTCTAGATATTTTCTACAATATTGATAAACCCGACTCTGCTGATATGTGTCTGGGGTAAGTCATAAAGAGATACAAGTCTCAGCACCTCCATCTGAGCCGTGTGATTACCACATTGATTTCTTCTGCAAGACTGCAAACCCGGTAGACTATGGGTTCTCTTTTATAATTCTTATGCTCGTAAGAGTATGAATAAAAATTTAAAAAAAAAATTACTTCAATCTTTTTAGAGAAAACAGTCTTGTCCCCAGTTTTGGTAAATGTGTGCCAGCAATTATTAAAGATTGCTAACTGAAAATCAGATATGCAAGTATCTATTGCAAAATTGTCTTTTTGCTGTTATTTTCGTATGTCTTTCTATACCTTTATTATTAAAATTTCATTTTAGCTATTGTTTCATAGCTGATCCTGCTTTGACAGGAAGTTTGGGCTAGATGGAATAGGACCCCCAGAGGACTCTTCTAGCCTGATTCTTCCCTGATTCTAAATTGTTACAGGTGAAATTGCAAAGATCCAAGAAATACACCGTGACAATCCAGGGTTGCTCTGAGAAACAGGACCTGCCAGATTGCTGCAGTTAAAGGGGTTTATCCCTTTCTCAGTGATTTTTGAATCTCCTTATTTATGAATATTGTTATTGTTTAACAGTAAAGTTTACAAAGAGCCTTAAAAATGCTATAATCTTTCATCATGCTTTATCTGCTTATTTTATTTGTACTGATCCAGCACTGGCCATCTTTAAATTCAGTTACAGAGCAAAATTAGCCCACTGCTCGTTTCAGAGAATATATTTATTTATATATTCATGTATTTAAGAACTCCTAGTTTTACCCAAACTAAGCAGACTGTTGCCTTAAGATACTGAATTTTTTTGGTGCATATTTTTGCAGGTTATTTATAGTACAGAGTTATTTGTAGTATAGACTCCAAAGTGTTTGAGAGAAGGTGCTATGTTGGATTTGCATACAGGGAAAAATGACACTGTCGGCCAGACTATCTGCTGTTATAACAGATGCACATATAAATTCTTTGGTAAGAGAAAGTGAGAGGGATGCCAATTCTTCCATCCCATTGACCTTGTTCAGTGAGCCTGATCTAGATTATGTTATACCAATCATCATACACTTGGATCTGGTTGCAAATATAATATGACATACAGACTTTGATGGAGCTGATTTCCCCTTCTGGGTATTTACACTTTAGTCTGTGGGCTAAATTTGGGGGCCTTTCTGTCTAAAAATTCTCTGCACTGAATATGCAGTGTAGAGAGAGAGAAAAAAACCCCAAAGCTCCTCCAGAGGATGGTGTTACTAGATATTATTATTCCTTGGACATTTTCCATGTAATTTATAGTATCTTCAGCTAGCTAATGGAAAAAAAAAGTGACACTGTCTTATTATTTGACAAGATAATTATCCAGCATGTAGTAAACAAGGCTTTATGTAAACACTTCATATTTTCTTAAGAGAAAGAGAAGTAGACAATCCTGTTCCTTTTCCGAGCAAAACATTCAAATGTTGCACACTTTAGATTTTGCAATTTTATTTCTTGATATTGAAGCCAAATAATTAAATCCTGCCTCATCTGGTTGTTTTGAAGACTCATCGTGTCAAACTTTTGAATGCAGCTGCTGAACACACAGCTACCTTATCCTTGTATATTCTGTGGCAAAGTAGGTACTGCTGAACTGTGCAAAACAGGTTGTATATTTTAGATATATCATTATAGGACAAATATAGGATGATGTCTTCTAAGGTAGTTTATGTAGTACATGTATGGGATAGCACCATATTGTAAAAAGAGTTTAACTGGGAATTTTATAATAGCTATATATCACATATGTGTATTTTATGTAGAGATTACTCATGGTTTCTGTGCCCCAAGAGTAACTTGTTCCTTATTCTCTAAAATGAACATCTGTGGATTCAGTTGTTTCACATATCCTGTCATCACTGCCTATTTTGACCTTCTATATTTGCAGAGAGTATATTTGACTCCATACAGGTTTCAATCAACTATGTCTCATCAGAACAGACAGAGCATTAAGGAACCTTGCTTTGCATGGCTGTAGTTGGGTTAACTGGCAGTTTCCAAATGGAAAATGGTCAATTGCCCAAGAGTTAGACACGTAGTTACTCAGTTCTTGTTTTCCTGCCTCAGAGTATGCTCATACAAATACAGAAGACTTATTAGGTATGGTAATTGCAGAAATTGATACTTAAAATGATGCATTATCTTGCTCTGTGCTGAGTGTTTTCTGAGTGGTACTTTTTGTTGTTAGTTTTTTGACAGTAAAGCTCTAAGTGTGAGTAAAGGCAATATGTTCTTGTTGCAATCTGAAATTGTTCAGATTTTAACAAAAATAATTAAATCTCTTTCTTAATGGTAGGACTAGAAAGCAATAAATATATTTGCTGTTTTTCAGTAGGTGGCACAATATATCTACCAAAAATTAATATTAGAAATAATGAACTGTTTAAAAATAACCAACCAGACTGATGGTTCTTACAGTTGAACCTAAACTTTAGAGTTATCCATGCAGTATTTCTAGGAAAAGTAAGAGGATTACAAACTTCCTCATCCTCTTGATACTCCCAACATTATTCTCCAAACCTGATCCAATGGGGGTCAGTTCTACTGCATGAGAGAATTAGGCAAGATTAGTGCTTTTTGTTGACACTGCAAGCAAGGTGATGGATTTTTTTAAAATGAACTCTCCTAGAGGAATTTATCTGAATCTGATGTCTCACTTTACGTAGGCATCTGAATAGTGAGCTGTCATCACTACCTACATAGCTTTAAGATACCCAGTGTTTGAAAAAAAAGATGGAACTATCTAATTATGTATGAATGTCATGAAACATGGAAGTAACTGGAGTATTTTCTTCATGTATTTAGCTTCTCCCTTTTTTAACTCCTTCCTCCCTGCCGAGGAGTCCATTTGACTTACCTATTAATAAAAATTAAAAGTGCAGTATAAAGATTACTGGGGTATCCTTTTCACTTACTGATGTGGCGGAACTGTGATACATGTTGGCAATGCAGGCAGAGTCTACATTTCGGAGCAGCTCTTGAGGCACCCCCCATTTTGTGCATCCTGCTTCCGCGAGGGAGGAAACCACGCGCTGCGCTGCTTTATTGTGCACTCAGGTTTCCTTTCGAAGGAACGGTTGGACAATAAGCCAGCACTGTAATACTCCAGTCAGTCCCCCAGTGTGCGCAATGGGCCTGTTCGGGGCTGCAGGGCTCTCAGTTCTGCTTTTGAGATGCTGCCAGGATGTGCGTCTCGGAGGCAGGGCTGCCGAGCTCGCTGCGGAGCCTCCGCGCCTGGCAGAGTCAGTGCGTACCCACAGATCCTGCCACACGACTTGGGGAACTCCTCACAGTCCTCCCAGTATCGCAAGGTGAAGCATAACGAATCACAGAAATAAAAACAAAGCTACTGAGAACATCCTTAATGCTTTCTGATGTGATCGTATCTCCCAACTAATTTGTGTAATTTCTTTGTCCTTTTCTCTTTCAACAAAACCAAGCTTAAATTGTTTCTGTTGTTGTGCCCTGCTCTTAAATTCTGTTGCATTCGCACTATTTTACTGTCATTTATCTCCATCAGCCATAGTCATTTTAGCATTCTTGATGTTATCAAGCTTTATGAATGAGATGCTTTTAAACTGTTTTTTCCTCACTGAGGAGGGGCTTTATAAAGATCCACTTCCTCTGTTCGTGTACAATAAATTAAAGCCTACTTCAGAAATGTTGTAAGCATTTAGGCATGTGAGTACACTATCTAGTTGAATCCTTCTTGATGAAGTCATTTATTTACCGATGTTATAAATTAAGGAAATGGTGAGGAACACATGGTACTGTAGTTCAAACTAGAAAGTAGTCTGAGGGAAAAGATACGAACAGTGAACAATGGAGAGAGGAGAGCAGGTATACAAAGACAAGCACCCAGTTGAGTGCAAGTTTGCAATCATGCTGATTATTTTCCTAGGCTATTGCTTCTTCCTGGCTTGCAATTTTTTTATGTACTTTTGATACCAGACATTGTAGGATGTATTCACTTTGCCTAGCTTTACGAGCTTTTCGAGTGCAATTCAGAACAACGGGCCTAATTTAGTTGCCCTAAATCACCCTCTGGAGGAGCCTCTCTTTTCTGATGAGGCATCTAGAGGGTTTTGTTTCATATTACTGGTATCTGGAATTAAACAGTGTGAATATTCCACATAATATACTTCTCTCTCTTTCCCGCTGTGTTTTTAGATAAGCCTGGAAAGCATTTGTCAAACTAAGGGCATCACTACGATTCCAGTAATATTTTGTAGTATAAAAACTCAAGGACACTGGAGTCCAAAAGATAATGCAATTCTAGTTGCAGCAGCTATGATTTCTAACATTCATTTTTACCTTTGAGAAAGTTGGGGGTTTGGGGGGAAGGGGGAGGTGTTTTGTTTTGTTTTGTTTTATCATCGAAGTGGAGAATAAAATACATAGCTGAAGGAAGGGTTGTTAGTGTATTTCCCTGGCTAACGACCTACTGTTCTGTTCATTTGACCAATAATATCATGATAAAAATATCAATAGTTAAATGCTAATGTTACCTGTAACTAAGGCATTTTTGATATTTAGTGCCTGTATAGTCAAGTATTTCAAGGTTAAGAATGCGGAGCTCAAAGCACGATCTTTTTCTCTACCTACAAACAAGTTTAGTGTCGCATATAAGGAGTACGTTTCCTCTCCTCTGCACCGGCTGCCGCAAGGGCTGCTCCACCCCTTGTCCGAACACCGGCGGGCTCGGAGGCGGCAGCCTCCGCAGAGGTGTACCCTGCCCTTTTATCGAGATAAGGCTCCTAAAAGATTTGGACTGAATCGTTAGTGTTTCTCTGCAGGCTGTAAAAAGCAGCGAAGTCAACTGTTACAGCGTTTCTAAGATATATTGTTTCCGTGATAAGCTCAAGGTTTTCCTATGAGTTATTCCAAAGGCTCAAATAATAAACATGCAAATGATATGTCAAGATAGGAAGCAAATTAAACTTTTTATCCTACCTTTAAGAAGTTTGAATTGGAAGCAGCCAACTTTCAGATAATGGCACAATGCTGCAAAAGGATCTGGAGTTGTGGAAGGCTTTAAAATAAAAGAATTGCCAGCACACAAGTATGTTTTCTCACATTTCAGTGACAGATTATTTCAGAGAACTCTCTAGCCCATTTCCTATTTCCTTTGCCCTTGGTCTGCTGAGTAATATTTGCATTTTTCCCTAAAACAGCGTATCTCCTCTCTGGACGGAAATTTCTGATAAATGTTTTCCGTTGAACTTCCTTCAGCATCTACATTAAACAACGTCTTTGCCAAGGATCATTTCCTGAGGTCTCTACTTTCTGCTTTCTGAACAACATGTAGCCTCAAGACTGTGTCGTGCCTGCCCACTACCACTGTGTGTTATTTAGGATTGCAGAAAATCTTCCAGTCCCTAAATATAATTATTTCAGAAATTGCTCCAGAAGTTGTTACCTTACTATTCTGTGGGGGCTAACTAATTTTAACCTTAATTTAATTTTAATTCAATTTTAATTTAATCTTTTAATTAATAGTATAATACTGAATAAAAATCAGTGGCAATTTTGGAACTAACAATGGGGATACTTAAACTGGAAAATGCTGAAACAGGATGATGTTAAGAAAGAAAATTCCACTTAATTTTTATTGCATGCTTCCAGTTTGGTTAGAAGCATCTTCCATCAGGATACAGTTGTGTCAAAATTTCTCCAACTAGTTTTGATCCCTTAAATACTATCTGAGCTGTATAGATTTTACCATTAGCACTCATGACTAAATTTCTCCATGAGTATATGATGGCATTTTTCCATTGCTTCCTATGTGAGGGCTGTAATAGTGGTATGCTGTGTAAAGTAGAGTGTGGGGGTTTTTGAGAAGCTGAGGTGATTTTGATAGAAATGTGTCAGAATACTGTGTGTACCTCTGACTTTTTTTATCTGTTTACTTAAATGTATACTTTGGGGCAATTTTTTAGTATAGTCTTTATGTTTGCTAGGAAAAAGTGAGTAAGCTTTTGGATTTTGACTTAAGGAATCCTTATCTGGATTGAACACTGTTGAGAGAAAACCTTGAAGAAATGTTAAAATCTTGGTAGAACATGAAGCTTTCTGTCAAAGAAGCATTTGCACATTACGTTGCAGTTCAGAACATTATGATGACACATGTGTCTGAGGGAGTTAGTTTGCAGTTTAGCTAAAGTGGAAAATTTCATTGCATAGCTACTTACGCCTTTTATGGACACTCTTAGTGTGCATGGGTGAGCCTTGTAAAAGGTCACACAACTCCTTTGAAAGTGGAAAAAGACTCCTCATGGTTGGTGTGTGTCCTGGTTTCAGCTGGGATAGAGTTAATTGTCTTCCTAGTAGCCCGTATAGTGCTGGTTTTGAGTTCGTTATGAGAGGAATGTTGATAACACCCTGAGGTTTTCAGTTGTTGCTCAGTAGTGTTTAGACTAAAGTCCAGGATTTTTCAGCTTCTGATGCCCAGCCAGCGAGAAAGCTGGAGGGGCACAGGGAGTTGGGTGGGGACACAGCCAGGGCAGCTGACCCAAACTGGCCAAAGGGGTATTCCATACCATGGGACGTCACATCTAGTATATAAACTGGGAGTACTGGGGGTGGTGGGTTCGCCACTCAGGGACTAACTGGGTGTCGATCGGCGGGTGGTGAGCAATTGCACTGCGCATCATTTGTATATTCCAATCCTTTTATTATTACTGTTGTCATTTTGTTAGTATTATCATTATTAGTCTTTTATTTTCTGTTCTATTAAACCGTTCTTATCTCAACCCACAAATTTTACTACTTTTCCTAATTTTCTCCCCCATCCCACTGGGTAGGGGGAGAGCGAGTGGTGCTTAGTTGCTGGCTGGGGTTAAGCCACAACACAGTCAATTCCAAATATGCAGAGCATTACACAGAAAGGTCATCTCATTTCATGGGAGTATTTGCCGTGTTACAATTCGATTTCATCTGATTCAGAATAAAATCTACTTATTTTTCAGTTTGCTATGAAAGGGAAAACCTGAGGTTTTTCAGTCAAAATTGATCTACAGGCTGCTGCAAGTTATGGTGCTTGGATGCTTTCGTCCTTGACTTTGGAAAAGTTTGCCTGATTTGCTGCCCCAGATCTACAGATTTTTGGAAAGGCTAATTACCCATTACCAACTCAAGCTGTGATGTTCTAATGAGAAAGAATAAAAGCTGTCTGTCTGACAGGAGGCAGACTCCAAGGTTTGGGCAAGCTAGACTGCTGCTTTTTTTTTTTTTTTTTAAATCTGTAAACTCCTTTTGTTTTCTCTCTTCATTGAAGAGTTAACTGTGTCCAGAAATCCCGTGCAAATCCAGTTGCAAATCTCAAATGTAACTGTAGTTAGTGTTAGCACTGTGTTTCCTCAACATGCTACATATCATATAAAAATAATAATTCTTTTGTTGTTAGGCTTTGAAAGTAGCTTTGACATGAATGGGGAAACATGACTTTGAATTATTTTTGTGGTGTTTTGATTTTGTCTTTTCAAAGAATAGCTGGTGGTTTTATATTACAAGGAGTTTGGAACTGCACCTGTCTTTATTTGGTTTGTACAGAGCATAGGATGGTGAAAGCCTGATGCAGGATAAAGCCTCTATCTCAACAATTATTAAAATAAATAATAATGTGTTTGAACATTGTTTTTGTTAATAGCCACCTATGTTGGTTTTTTTTTCCTCAGCTTTCTCTGTTAGAAGATGCAGGGTTTGGTGGTGTTGTTCTTTACGTTGATCCTTGTGACTTACCAAAGACTACAGATCTTGCTGATAAAGCTTTTATGGTTTCCTTGAACGGTGGAGGAGATCCATCAACACCTGGTTATGCCAGTATTGGTAAGTACTGTTCAAAGCATATTCAGTTAATGGAGGTTTAAATTCTTTGTATATCATAAGTATGGGAGTTAAAAACTAAACCAAATGCTGCCTGAAATAGAAACTCTGAGTAAAGGAACACTGTGTAATGCAGTATGGCTCAAAGGATGGAATCCAATCTCAAAAGTGCTTTACTCTACACTGTTGGCACAAAGTCTGTGTGCTCTAAATAATTTGCTTTGTTGCTTTTGGTATATGTGTATTCACACACGGAACCATTATTCCTGCTTGCTTATTCGTATCCCATGGGAAAACAAAACAAAACAAAACCAAACCAAACAACTGTGAAGTACTAATCCAGTGGTTTCTGAGCAGGTTCCATGGGATCTGTCCGCACTGAAAGAAGTGTTCTTCCCTTCATTCCATCTTCCACCTTCATGGTGTTGGCATTGGAAACTTCTGGTCTATAGCAATGTAATCAGAAGTTTAAATCTTTTCAAATATAAGCAAAAATAATGTTTATAGTATCTTTGTGCAATTACTACTTGAATAGGGTGTGTTCATTTAGCCTTGTCTCAGTTCTGCCTGCATGGACTTGGTTATCAATTAGGCTTTTCTAAATACATGTATTGTTGAAGTATGGGAAATAAAGAGTTGATTTTTAGGAACTACGTAGTCTTTTATAAGTTTAAGGGGTTTTTTTAAAGCAATGTTAGCAATAAATACAAACGGCAGAATATGACTTGTATGTCAATACAATACTACTTAAATTTCCATTCTAGCAGTTCAGTGAATGTGTGTTCTGCTTCTCTGCTGCCTTTTCAGCTTCACAACCTTTTTTACTATCTAACTATCTGGAAATGTATTAAGCAGCAGTCTATGAGTTTGCGACATGGCTTCATCAAGAATATTTGGTCTGGTTACTAGCTCAGACATCTGAAGTCTGACTTGAATTGGCGCTAAATCAACTGAGGCAATGCTGAGATACTTCATGACTAGAATGGCAGAAAATAGAAATATTTGCCTGGTTGTCAAAGAAGGGTGTTAGATGTTCACAGTATGAATGCCTTGACAGCTCAGTGGGAAAGAAATTGCACATTTTCTCAGTGTCTCAGTGTACCTGACCCAGTGTTCTTAAAAGTGCCCTGGGAGCTGCAGAGGTAAATATAACACTCTTTAAGCTTTATCCTTGCTCATTTCATGGAGCTATTCAAAAAACAGTTTGTAGCTTATCTGTCTGGCTGACTCCTTAATGTTTTATTTACCCTACATGAAAAGTAAAGCTAATTAAAACAGATACACCAACATGAAAATTCCACTTAAGTGTCTAAACCTCATGCATTGGTTTTCTGTCAGTAAATGATCTCATTGGCAGTGTGCATTCCAATCCCCAGTTTGAGAAAAAGAAGCGTAATTATATGGAAAATGGTGATGTAAGTACGTGGATGGTTTGTACTAGAACCCTTAGTGTGGCTTGCCTGTAGTTTTAAACCTCTGTGCAACATTCATAAGCAGGAATAGGCTATCGTGTTCCTAAAATAATTTATATTTTGATCATTGAATGCAATGATGAGCTGGAAGGAGCTCAAAGGAATACTTGAGGAAGCTCTTTTTTATGGTTCTGTTACTGGAAGGTAGATCAGATGGAAGTAATTTCTGTGTTTCTGATGATGATGATCATCATCATCTTTGGAGACTATGAATCAATTTGGTTGGTGGTAACTTATGCCCGCAAATAATAAATACATGCATCTGGACTTTTGCCTGAGGGATGCGCTTGCATATAAGGTAGTTAAACTGACTACATGTAGAGTAAAACTGCCAGATAGCCAGGGTTGCCTCTTATCACTTTGATTCACAGAGTATAACATGCACTACAAGAGATTTTATTGCAAGCTCCTGCTTAAGTTATTGGCATATCTTTGATACCATCTGCACTTCACACATTGCCAAAAGAACTGTTACTATTGGAATCACAGGGACTGCTCCTACCACTGTTTTCCCTTTTACTAGGAAATTCCTAGTAAGATGAGTGATCCAAAGTTGGTTTTGTACTAGGTGAATAAAAGGTAGGAAACTTGTATTTTCATGCCACTGCCTATGTTTCTCACATTCCTTTATTCTGGAAAAAAAATTTCTCTGTGGCATCAGAGTATTGGACTGCTCCAGTTTTTTTCCTAGGGAAAAAAATCTTCAAGAGATACCACTATGTACAGATCTCTTCTCAAAATTGACAACATTTTCAAATAGGGTTCCTGTTAACGCTTCAGAAAGAAGTTTGGAGTTCTCATGAGCTTTTACCTCAAATTTTCTGTTTCGTGAAGATTACATGCTGTGCTTCTGCATAGGAATTACTTTAGAATGTACAGAAATAGCTTGAGGATGGATGTGAGATGCCTCCTACCTATGAGTGGAATGATTTTTTTGATCTCTGTTTAATAAAGGGAAAGAAGTAATAATGTGGAAAGGGAAGTGAACAGCACTTATGTAGAAGTTTCTGCTGCTTTGTTTGATAATTTAATTCTTCTGTTCCTAAGACTCTCCTAATCCTATGTCATATCAGTCCTGAAACAATTATATGAGCCTTTGTGAGCATCAGTTCTGTGTTCATGGTTCTGATTGCCAAAGACTAGTATTGTCCATTTTTAGAAATCTTTCTTCTCTCTTCCTGCTTTTGAAATGAAACAGATCCAGTGGGTGGGACTCAAGGAGTTAAACATATGGGATTAAGAAGCTTGAGAGGGAGATAAGAGACTTATGTGGCAAAAATTATCCTGAAAATAAAGTTTAGAATAATAGCATAAAACTTGAGTGACTTCCCCCACCTACGTTTTTTTTTTCCATTTTGACTTTTTGAACGCTGCAGTTCCTTTCACCTACCTTTGTATGGCAGACACATATTAGATTTCTCCATTGCTAGACTTCAGAGCCATTTTAAATCCAATTTGTTTTCACACAGGAAATGGCTCAGTAAACAAAAATATGGATAGAACGTATTTGTCAATCCTAGTACGTAAATAGAAAAGTGGCATTGTGATAAGCATTAAGAACCCTGCTGCCGAGATAAGGTGCCTCATAATAGCATCCCTATCTGTGCAGTTGTGGAAGAGAAATTATTTCATGAAGAATTCAGACAGCATCATAGAAAATACTGTAAGCTTAAAAATGCTGAGATATAACAGCTGTAAAATATAATCTTACGCTATCAGCTGGAGTTTCAAGTGTAATGTTGTTTTAGAGAATTGTTATGCAGAGGTTATAACAGTAAGGCAAAGTGGTATGTTTGGAAGTAGTCCATGCTTCAGGTCATTGTTAAACAGCTGGTCATGTGAGCCGTATTACAGAGATTGGGTGAAAAATCAGTAACACAGGGGAAATGCACAGTGTCCCTAGAGCTGTGAATAGTGAACATTATTCAGGCAGAGGTATTGACATGAGCATTCCTCAAATATTGCTAAAGCATTTTAGAAGGACAAGAATGCTGGGCAGGCAGGGGAGTGAAACTGAGCCTGGAAGAAAGCAGGGTGAAGGTGCTGATATAATCTTTTGGGGTTTGTTTCTCACTATCCAAATCTGGTTTAACTGACAATAGTTGACACCATTTTGCCCATGATGGTGATTGGTAAGTGTTCTCCCTGTCTTTATCTTGAGCAATGAGCCTTCCCATCTTATTTTATCTCCCTGTCCTGTTCAGTAGCTTGAGTAGGTGTCTGAAAGCTGGCCAAAGTTAACCCACCACATTGTGTTCCTCATGTTTAACTTTTGCTGTAAGTTATCAAAAGAACACCAAATATGCATCATAAAAAGCCCATGGCATTTACCTCTTTAGTCACGTGTCATTCTTTAATTGAGCTTAGCCAGTTCTTCTTCTGTGAACACAAGGAACTACTGCTACTGCTTGGAATATGGCTAAATATGTACATGCTGTGGTGGAAATGTATGCCTACTTTATTTTTAGTCAGCCCTGTGATTCTGTATGTTTATATGCTTCCTGCCTCATATCGGAGTTTGTCCTTACTGTCAGCTTACTCCTATGAAGCAACCAGCTGAGCGGAAGTTAACTAGAAAATAGAATGCTTTGTAACAGTTTTAACCATGCATATGCAACATGTGTTCTAAAATGTTTTGTTATAAATCATCATGACTTTTTACAAGATTTCCTCAGCCCTGGTTTGTCTGTTCTGTTAAAGAACAAAACCCAGTTACAAGGGTAGTTTTTTCTATGCTTGCCTTTGCAGCTGTGGAAATGATCCTGGGATTTCTTTTTTATTTATTTATTTTTCTATTTTTTTCCAAAATTTGTGTTTACTTTCTACTAATAGTATCAGATAAGTGATGTACAAAGATAACTTGGTGTAAAATTACTGTCTACATTCAGGCTGATGGGTTTTTTTTGTTTTCTTTTCCTTAAGGGCAGACTGAAGCTGGGGAGAAAGAAAAGCTTACAGTGCCATGTTTTAATTTAGGGTGTGTGTGTGTGTGTGTGTATATTTACATATACTCTTGATAATTTTTTTTTACTTATGACATAATTTTTGTGGTTGCCATAAACAAAAACCCCCACACCTTATCATTATCAACTACACTGCTCTGATATACCCTGTTATTTTCTGTATGAAACAAAATCTATGCTAATGCAACAGAGAGGTGAATCTTTTGAAAATACTGGCTTTGGAATAGTGACCACAGTAAATAATAATTTCAGCACATTTTCAATAACACTAAGGGCTCAAAAAGTATCTGAGCCCATGATCTGCCTCTTCCGATTTCACAGGATACAATGAAGCAGCTAAATTTGTATTTAAGTACCAAATTACATGCTCTTAGTTTTTTGGGTTTTGTGTTTTTTAGTTTTTCCTCCTGTCTGGCTTTCAATTGGTGTTGCATGTATTTAAGACCGAGAAAATCAGGTGGACATCAAGGTATTTCAGGCTTACAAGTTTGAGTGTATGGATCTCTGTGTTGTATATAAGATATAATTTTATCTTCTATTAAGCTGCCTATAATTTTATCTTGGAGGGAGGAAACAAATTTGAATTGAAAATGCAGTGATTTTATCAATTAGAGTATTAGGAGAGGAGGGGAGAAATTACTACCAATGGTACTGCAGTAGTTTGCTAGCAATGCTTGTATCCTTTATCTCTTGTAAATGCCATACTGAACCATGCTGTCAAAACTTTTCTCAATTTCAAACAGAAAATTACAAAAAAAAGTAAATTTAAAAGAGCAGTGGAATGTACAAGTGGTGAACACCAAATTATTTGAAAAACAGATTGCTTCCTATGCTGCAGAGTTAGTTCAGTGGAAAACATATTGCCTAAAAACTTCCTGATGCCTTAGAAGTTGGAGGGGACTCCTCAGTGTTTTTTACATTTCAGACAGTTTCAAACTACTAAATAGGCTTGAGTCCCTACAGAACATTTTCCAGTGAAGACACTTTGTCTCTCATCCAGCAAAAATAGCATTTTAAATGGTGTCCAGATTAAATTTTTGAAGCTACTCAACTCACAAGTGAGTTTAGCATATTTAAATCTTTCATGCAATCATGATTGAAAATATTCCTGCCATAGCTTTACTGACATGATATTTCAGCTCAACGTAATTCGTGCGAGTGAGCTAATTTATTATGTGCTCATGAAACAGCAAACATCGCTGTATGGCAGTGAGTCTAGCTGGTATATTGGAATTTGCTACTACAAAAGCACAGGTGCCTGCAGAGTCTTGTTGAAATCATTTGTCCTTGCATGGGCTGAGAATCCGGGACAGTGGGCTGCTTTTATAGCATTAGGAAGTTTTCTGAGGACTCTGTTGCACTCCCATGTACAACTCTTGGGAATGGTGAGACCCAAGACAGGATATTGAGGAAATATTTTACTAGATTTATGTGTATGGATGAGAAAAAGAATTACTTTTGTTTGCAAAGGTAGAGGGATGAATAGTTGCATGTTTGCTCACATAGCAATATATAATGATCCATTTAAAGAACCAGCTAAGCTCCGAACTGACTGTCAGCTGGAGGCCAATTTTATGGACCACTTGCTCTGTTGCCAGTTATTTGCTGCTGAACGCCCTTCTCTGAGCATTACTGTGGTTTCTTCTAATCCTGTATCTTTCACAGCCTTTTCCAGTGGCTTCTTTGTGTTTCAGGTGGGGGTTGTTACCTTTCAGAACCCAATTAAGCTGATGTTACTTGACATTTTTTTTCATCCAGCAGTGTTTAGCATATAGGCAGGAAAGTTTAGCAGTATTTGTGCATAAAATCTGAGTTTATAGCAAAAACATGCATAGAAATAGCATACCAATACAGTCACTTTCAGGTTTCTGCTAACTGCAGTCTGTAAACACATTTCTTTGTTCACTGCAACTGAAACACTGCAAGCAAGCAACGGTGGTATTGCTGGTGTTCGGGGATCCAGAAAGGGCTTAGGACAGTAGGTGGTTACCTTTTGAGGGGACTTCTTTCTGAAGGCTCTAAAACTCTGGTTACAGTATTACAGTAAAACAACCTCAGTGCCATAGGCCTATTTTTCCTGTATTTCTAATAGTTGAGTCTAATTATCACCATCTTCTGTTTCAGGTGGTGTATCATACATTCTAAAAAATGATACTTGTCAAAATTTAAAAGATTCTCTCTTAATATGACTGTTCAGGCAGCTTAGATTTAACACTGGCTGTTAATTTTTCAATAAAGAATTAAATTCATTTAAAAGAAATGCTAGGAGGCAGAATATGTTTGTGAATTTAGGCTGACTTTAGTGTTTAGTTTTATATGCAGAAAGGGGATTTTTGAAAGTCATTAATTTCATTGTTAAATTTTAAAAAATTGAACTTTGTACTTAAAAGTTGATAAAATATAGGGAACAGGCAAAAGGGTTAAGTGATTGAACATTTTGAACATAATGGGCCCAATTCGCTATTAGTCGTGCCTTTTTCCTAATTTATTTTGTATATCCAAAGCAAATACCTGTTTTTGGAGATGACTGTGTTTTACTGAAGCGTACTGCTAAGATGACACCTCACAGTAAAAGGCATGCATTTCTAGTAGGTGGTACTGGTTATTAATGCTGCTATAATTGCCAGAAATACAACTGTCTCAAAGTACAGATTCTGGTCAGATTCAAACAATAAATTTTGTCCAGGTAGAAGCTAAAGGGAAAAAATGTCAGAACCAGAATGATTGTAAAGCAGTTTAGGTACCCCTCACAGGAAAATAAAGCAGATAGTGGCTATATATGTATAACTACAGGAATTGTATTTGCTAATGACACTTGGTTAACTTTCCCATATATTTGTGTGTGTGTATGTAATATAATGGCATTTTATCCTCTTAGAACTCCTGTGCACAAGTTGGGATACTACAATGTAACTCTTACATATTGCAGAGTTAACACCTGCAAGTGCACCTGCATGGTATCAAGAGCACCATAAAGTCAGCTGGCTGATTGTTTAAGCAATTAAAGATGTAATTGGTTTTATAATTGAATTTTTTCTAGTGCAGTTTGAATACTGCAAGACAGAATAAACCAAACCATCTTTAATTTGACTTGATCTCTGTTCCAACCCACTGCTTACCATATTCAGCAGCTGCATAAAAAAGATAATAGTACCTCTTCCTACTTTTAGACAGGTAGAAACTCCCCCAGAAGAAAACCTAATCATCTTAAAATAGAGATGTGGAAAATAGTTTTTTGTTACATAAATGTGTACTATCATATTATATAGTACTGTTCTGCAGAACACTAAAAGACATAAGTAATTAATCACAGCTTGGGTTTGGACAATTTTCAGAAGCATTTTGCTTGTACTTTTCAGAGTTTTCTTCCGACTTGCACTGTTTTCCTTCCCTTCAGAGACAGAAGAATGCTCTACCCAGGTGGACTGAGAAGGGGGCAGGGGGTAGAGAGGAGAAGCTGTTGTGATGGTTTAGTTACTTGACTGAGGGGCACGAGTGGTGAAGGAAGCTTATGAGACAACAGGGTATACATTATGTGTACATCAGATGTGGTCAAAACCATCTAAACGTATTGGAGGTGTGATTTCAGTGACAGTGCATGTTCTTTCAGAGCATGGTGTATGATGGAGTGTCTGGGATGTCTCTGACACTGATGTCAGTGAAGGGGTCACAGCCCTTAGCACAGGAGAAAATTGCAGAATAGTTGAGCTTGGAAGGGACACGTGGAGATTGTTGAAGGACAAGCCGCCAGCTCAAAGCAGAGTCAACTAGAGCAGGTTGCCCAGGACATTGCCCAGTTGGCTTTCAAGCATCTC
>JAVJGG010000039.1:20780472-20795254 GCA_035590195.1 Aviceda cuculoides
CTCCCAACGTCCCCCCTTCCTCCTTCTTCCCCAGCTTTATATACTGAGCGTGACGTCCTCTGGTCTGGGATATCCCTGGGGTCGGTCGGGGTCAGCTGTCCCAGCTGTGTCCCCCCCAACTCCTTGTGCCCCCCAGGCTCCTCGCTGGCGGGGCGATATAAGTAACCTTTTTTACCCAGTTCTAGATACTGGATCAACTTGAGTTTTCAGATCTTTTTCTTCTGCTTATTTGTTATAACATACATGAGACCATGGTAACATGTCATTAACACCTACATAAAGTAGTCTCTGAATATTCCCGGTTGAGATGACTACATCATTGATATCTTGGTGTATCTTCCTCTCTGTAGCAGGTATATCGACAGCCCAACCGATTTTTAAATTCCATGGATTCAATATGTTATCAATTTTAGATTCAGGGAGAGCAGTGACATCTATTTGTGCAACTCACTCCCTAAAACGTATGTACTTCTTCTCCATTTTGAATGAGTGACTCCTTTTGTACTCTCTCATTTTTTTTACAGAAAGAAAAAAAATCACTTACAAACTAAATCATTCACACATTCTAGATAGTTTTAACATAACTCGAATGTGCAGCAACAAATAAGATTTATTGTATAATTTACCTAGCAGTATGTCCCTTTAAGACATCATTTCTTCATCAAGTATTAAGTGGGCTTATATAATATATTATATATATTGTATACATAATATACAATATATATAATATATATTGTCAATCTACAAGTATATAATGTCAATCTACATGGTCTGTATGTTGTGTAAATCATCTTTTTCTTTTTCTTTTTTTTTAACACCCTGTGTGTGTGTATAGTAAACCAGGATGACTCTGAAGTAAAATGCTATGGAACAAGTTTAGAATTAATGCCAAGTCATGATTAATATTAAATTCATATTCTTACTTTTTCATATCAAATCTTCTTCTTGCAAGTTGGCCATACATGCAAGCATAATCACACATGCTCTGGGAAAGCAGATGAACTAGAAACAATTTGTGACTTTGATGCACATATGCCTGTTCCTTAGCCAAGCTGCATTCGTGAGCCAAGAATAAACAGAGAAGAGGAAATGGATAAGGAAAACAAATTCATAGCAAATCTAACACTTTAGGTTTAGAACCAGCATGAAGGTCAGATGATCAGCTGTATTTGGATCCATAAAGTTATATAAAAGTCTGCAGGTGATTTTTGTGACATTATTGTAGCTCTTCAGGAAATGCACAAACGTAAGGAACAGAGTATCTATGACAAGTTTTAATGTTTGCATGATTGCTACATCATTATACCTTGAAATGCTCCCTCTTGAAGGAATACGTAAAGGTCAGGATGTAAAAGAGACATTTCCCCGAAGAGGAATAAAGGCTGGTGGGATGTTTGAAGGGCTCACAGAAAGAATGAACAAGTGCGTCCCCAGCTGAATGTTTAGCCACCATTTCAGTTACACTGATCAGCTTGTACCAATTTAGATGATAAAAATGAATGAGTTGCACGCTTACCAGACCGTGCGTGGGAAGAGGCGATGGCTACAGATGCGTGCTTAGTACTGAAGGAATCGCACTTTGCTGCTAAAATCACGTGAAGATTGGTTTTACTGGACTTTTGGTAGTAAAACCTGAAGAAACTCAGTAGACAGTAGCTCCTATTCAGATATTTATATATATATATATAGCCAAGCTTTCAAAGGACTAAGTTTCTACTCGGACATCTAAACACAATAGCTAATTTTTCCATTATTTCCCTATTTTCTCATCTTTTAAACAGCCTTAATCAAAGGCCTGGGCTTCGGATACATACAAAATTTCTGAATGCAGTGGTCTTTTTCAGTTAGATGAGGGTGTTTTATAAAAGTCAATGGTTGATTAAAAATACATGTTTTCAGTGGCTGGGGGCAAAGCATAATTTGAATTTTGTATTTCCTGTAATACTATAATTTCAAAATTAATGGGCTAGATAAGGCCTGAAAGAATAACATGGAGCTAAACGTTACTAGCATTATGGGGATTTGCACTCTAAGACCGTTTCTTGTTAGATCTGTCCACCTTTGCCAAACTTCATCCCTTACAGAGATTGAGAGTTAATACAGCTTAGTTTAAAACTAACAGAAATGCTGATTAACAGGAATATTACGTCTTTCTCTGGCTAATATATACTTTTTCAAAAAGGTAGTATCCCCTACTAGAATTGAAAAATAGCGGAAAACTTGTTTGTCTGTATTAAAAAGTGTTCTTAAAAAAACAAACAAAACAAAAAACCACCCAAAACCATTGTGAATAGTAAGTATTACTGACTTACTGTAAGTCGGGCCAAACAATAGCATCTGGGGGTGGAAATAAAGATGCATAAAGAGGAGAAAAAAATGTTCTTATTATTTTCTTATTACTCAGTACAAATTTTACTTAATTTTTCATCTATTTAAATGTGGCTTATTGGAATCTGCATTTGTATTTTAATAGTTTACAAGAGCTGACATGAAACAAGCATGAGTGATAACTTTTATGTAGTTACGTACCCTGTTGCACGTCATGTAGACCTTTTCACATTTAAGACCAAAATGCTACCATTGCTACTAATTTATTAACAGTTTCACTTTCACCATGTAGAGTTAGCCAGTATTTTTGTTGAAATTGTCAAGTTTAAATAATTTTTAATAGATCACAAAAACGCATACATGCCAACACTGTAAACGCAAGTACCTTTGTATTTGGTCAGCTTACTGTCTATACAAGGAGTACTGCTTCTTGATGTGGAAACAATAAAGTGAATCAGTTCTCTTAAACATTTTAATTGTCAAAAATCCTCTATTAAACATGGTGCCTATTTAGTCTTTTTCAGTTTTCTGTAGGTTTGGAATAAGTCATCTTGTATTTTGCACTGACTGAAAAATGTAATTTGACGTTTTTAAAATTAAAATCGTCATGGTATTTAAAGATGAACTTAAGCTCTACTAATTCTATTAAACTGCAGAGTGCCAATGAGTTATAAAGTCTAATTAATCATTTTGTCAGCTTTGCCTTCTGAAGCTAGTCAATATAAATTTGAATAAATAGGAAGCTGTTGACCCAGGCACCTCTGGATGTTCTGAATAAAGATGTGCCAGTTGTAAAATACTCGAAGTACTACATATTTTGACTGCACACAGTGTGCACAACTTACAGGCTAACATACAGGCATGGTGGTAAAGTCTTAATCTAAACTATTTATTTGTGGTGATAAATAATGGAATATGTGTAGTAATTTCTTATGTGTTTCATCTAGCCACAGTGGTTTTGAGGATAAAAACTTTTTAGTCAAAGTTTGTCGCTGACACTGCAGTGTGACATGTCACATCAGGTTGCATCAATAGAGCCATGTTATGTAAAAGTAATGAAATGTGACTGATAGAACCCAAGATTCTGTAACATACTGTAACATAATGTGTCAGCATTTCTTTAATGGAGCCTTTCAGGAATGCTTTTTGGTAAAATACCTTAAAAAAAAAAAATTGTTACAAAAAGTGATGAGGAGATATAAAATATCCACACTCAGTTCCGGCAAGCAACACATGAAATAATTTTTATTTAGATTATTTCCAGTGATTCCATAATATATATATATCTGATCTGTAAAGTTACACCAATGAAGTATACACATCATCCCAGATAATTCTGTAAGTGTCTTTTATGAAACCGATTTCCTGATCCTGCACAAGAATAAAAATTTCCCTGTGCTTGATACAAGATTAAGTTTTCACGCCCATGGTTTTGGAAGTTGTCTCTAGCAGAAAAACTTGTATTTCCCTAATATATTGTAACGATCTGGGAAACCTCATTTTCATTAAAAATAATAATAAAAAAAAAAAAACAACTATGTTGCTAGAAACAAGATGATTATTTACTTTTGTAGAGGTCAGATTGCATCTTGTTCTTAATATCTCGCTAAGCTTTTGAACCTGAAAGCAGAACAGCATTGTGTGAAGGATGTGACATATAAAACACCATTGCCACCGACATCCTTCTTCTGAGGATGAAAGACAGTGAACTGTTTGTCTTCAGCAGATTAACAGGGAAGGTTGTTTTTGTTTGTCTGACTGGTCAAGGACAATTTACAGTTCAGTTACTCTGAAGGAAAGACTTGTTGATTTGAGAGCACTCCTATTATAGCTCCAGGTAGAGGATGATAGATTTAGCCGTCATTGTGATAAACCGCAGCCTATACGCTTGCAATACACAAAATAAATAAAACACTAGTAGATCTGTTTGGTTCAGCTACTTAACAGCAAGTGCTGGCATGTAGGTGTAGGCTTCTTTAGTGAAGGTAGCAAGGATTTAAATGTCCCCTTTAGTCCAAACATATCTTGGGCTTTCTGAGAATATATATACTTGCTAAGAGGGGAGAAAAGGAGAGGAAAAAAAAAAAAAGAAAAAGAAAAACTTTTCTCTGTAAAAATGACTTTTGAATCCCAGTAGGTCAAAAGTAAATTTTATATTTCCTCGAAAATACTCCTACTTTTCTTTACATAGTTAAACACTTGTTTTCTCAATTTTTTTTCTTCTCTTTGAATTTCTGAGTCAAGAGGTTTTTAAAAATCTAGTTCATTCCTTGCCTGTGGAAGACTGTTCTCTGTAGAATATGCTCTGTTGGAACAACCACTGTGACAAAGAGTGCACAAGTTTTCTTATAGGTTTAATTGATCTGGTGGTTCAGATGCTTACTATCTGGTTGGATATTACCCTTAATAGCCATTATCATTCCATTAGAGCAGTCTTGTCAATTTTTAATTGCTTATCATTTCTTTTAAGATATATTCAATATATAGCAACTCCTGTTTTATTTAGTAATGGGAATTGTTTGCTATGCCACTAAGCTTTAACTAATAGGAATTTTCTGCTGTGTAATGTTAATTTTTTTTTTTTTTTCTGTTGGTAACATGAGATAAATCACTGTTAACAGTGCTAATTCCACCATATTCTAGTCAGTTATACCACTCTACAATTTACATTTTAAATTAAAATTCCTACACTTAAGAGGAACTATTAAAACTCCAGAAATAAATTAACAAAAAACTATAGTTGCCCTGCACTTCGCTGCACATCTAATTCCATGCTTTCCTGTGCAGGGAGGCTGTATAGGCTGATCTTTAATTTTCCAATATGTTGTAGTGCAAATAACATTAATACTAGCATTTATATTGTACCTGCATACCTGCTGATTTTTAATTCAGTGACATCAGGAGTGGAAAATGGGGAAAAATTTATGTCCGTGGTATTTAAAAAGCAAACTATCCAAGCAAGAACAAAGCAATTAAAGCAAGCGTTGGTTGTATGTAAGACATGAATAATACGTGCTGTAGAAAATGCTATCTGGAGAGAAAAGAACGAAGCCAACTGGCAGTTCTGAATCTGTAGTTTGCACCGCTGAGTGCTGCCCACAATAACCCAGTGCGTCTCTTTGTTCTGTCTGGTGGTTAGATCAAGAATTTTCATATTCGTATTTCATATTATTTTCATCTTGCAGTTCAAGCAGCAAAGATGAGATCTAGTTGGAGAGATCATATGTTCAGCTTCAGTACACTTTACTTTCAAAAACAGTTACATGGGTTTGTGTTTTTCAAGATAGGTTTGGGGTTTTTTAAACATTCAGATTTGAAAAAATACTTGGAGTTAATGATAGCACCTAAAACATTAGGTGAGTTTCCCTCTGTATAATGACTGCACAGATCTTTTGTTGTTTTGTGTCCTTCCCGTAGCATGATTTTTGTCCTTGAGATGCATTTTTATCTATTTAAATACTGTGAAATCACCTACTGATTCAGGAAACAATGGCTTTCTGAATAAGCCCTTTGAAATATAGGGAGCTGGCAATTCTACATGAAGTACTTTGACATACGAAAAGCATGTGGAAGTCACCTCTTCTGCTCTCCAGAAAAGGGATGAGAGCAGAAAATGGACTTTCTGCTTTATTCCTATCTGAGCTTTGAATGGAACAGTTTAACGTTATTAAAGGAAATACTACAGAGTGATGTTGGATAGCTCTTTCAGCAAGGATGGACTGTTTGTTGTTTCTCTGATATCATTCTGGGCTTAATGGTGATATTTCATTACCAGTCATGAAATACTATTTTATGAGTATTTTTCTTTGCTATCATGTGGACCACACAGAAAAATACCCATCACTTGTAATAATAGTAACTATTCTAAAGAAAAGGAGGAAGGGATGATATTGCAAGTAAAATTCAGTTTGACAGTGAAGAGTAAACCCAGTGTTACTGTTGGTTCGTTGGTTGTTGGGGGGGGGGGGGCGTTTGTTTGTTTGTTTTTGAAAAAAGCACTTATTGAAAAGGTCAAATTAAGAAAGCACTAAGTCTATGTGACAAATTAGTAATTAATAATCTGATAAAAATATAACAGTAGTAGGTAATATTAGAGGAGATGTAAATGTTATCGGTAGAACTTCAGTGCAGATAAGCTTGGTTCTGGGAGACAGAAGTGTGGCACAGCTATGGTTTCTGCAGATGATTTTGGTGCCCTGTGTCATTTATTTAGTAGATTACCTACAGGGAGGGAAATGAGGACTTAACACTACAATGTTCTTTATCAGCTAATCACTACTCTTTCAAATCAAAATTCTGTGTGGAGAATACTTAGAAAGTTTTAATACTGGCAAATTTAATCTCCTCTTGGCTTTAAGTTTTACCCAACTCTGTTCTTCCTATTGTACAGGTTGATTTTTCTTTTTTTAACCTCTTCGCTATTTTTTTACAACTATTTTTTACTGAATTTCTTTTGAGTTCTTGAATAACTTGTACTTATCTGTGCTCACAGTAAACTTAATTTGCTGCACATGCGCTTGCTCTGCACAACAGTATAGTAATTACTTAAATAGCCAATGAAAAAAACAAACTACAAAACAATAAAATGCATGCTATATTAAATAAGGTATTGAATTTTATGTGACTGCACAAGGCAGCAAACTCTAAAAATTGCTGAAGAGTCCAATAACCGAGGTAGATAGCCTTACTTGAAGGTATTGTGTCTGCACAGACCTGTGGAGAAACAGAAACAACTTGCTTTGTATGAATGTGAAATGAGATAAAGTTTTAAGCTTGCAGGTACTTAATAAATACACTATTACTTGTTCTAAGAGTAATACAAGGGAAAAATAATGGAGATTCCAAAATGGGCTTATTCTTGTCCACTCACTTGCTCCTTATAGTGAGAATGCACGTAGAGGTATTCTTAACTAAGTTATGCAGTTCACACTTGAACCGTTGCCTATCAGATATTCTTAATGACTTTCCTGAGCAGTACAGCAAGCTTTAAAAACAGCTTTGAAGAATGGAAATAGTGAATACATTTGAGGTAAATGTGAATTGTGAGTAGGACAAGCAGAGGACTAAGCCCCCCAGTCTCTCAGCGGTTCAGCTGCCAAACACGTATTTAAGTGTCTGACTCCTAAAATTAGTGTTCTGAGCAGTATTGAGTGTCTATTCCAAAATTTTCAAGTCAGTTTTTCCACTGTGGATTTTCTTTCATTTAATTTAGAAGTCATCTGAAAATCGGGTGGTCCAAATACCACTTAAAATGGGGGAATTTCTATATGCTTGAGAGTCATCCCTTAAAGTGTAACTCAATAGCAAATCAGTGTGTAGTTGATGACAATCCAAAAGGTTTCTCACCGTTCAGCTGACGTTTAGAGAATTGCCACTGTACAGTGAGACATTTTGGTTGCCCTTCCAAAAGAGAAACCTGTATGAGTGATATGATTTGAGAATAAGGTGACTTGGCAACACCGATGTGATTTTAATGGAAGAATTAGCTAGAAATGCGCATGCTGTACCAATTGCATGAAGAGATTGTAAATGCTTTTTGGTTGTATATAATTTATTGCTTTTCCTTGTGAACAAGTCCATCTCTGCATTCAAGGAAATTAGGGAATTAATTTTGTGGAGGGAAGAATAACAAACAAACAGAAAACCTTTATGCTAGTACAGGAATATTCACATTTACAAAGTTGTGCAGGTTAAGCAAAAAAGTTTCTTCTTTTCCTACTGTGATTTTTCATTTTGCACTACAGGCTTTTAGGGTTATTAAATGTCTAGATTTTAAAGTGTATTTCATCTACTGAAGCAGTATACAAGAGCCAAATTCTGGTTTTTGATATGCAAGCATCACTCTCACTGATTTCATTATGAACTTTTCATTTATATTCAAGAAAGCAATGTTCGACCCTGCAGTGGTCTGTTGTATAAGATGGAATTGGAATTCTAAATGTTTCAAAATAATTTTAATGCAGAGTAACTGGAAAAACTCTTCCTTTCTAAGGAAAAAAAAAATAGGTATTAGCTAACCAAGACCATCTATACACTTCAAAAAAGGGATTCAAAAGCCTCCATAGGGCACAACATGTTCCAAATGAGATCTGAAAATTGTAGAGCGAAAACGGAACTCAAAGCAAACCTCTCAAGTCTGTGAAACATATTCCTGCCACCCCTGGCTCAGCCACGAATAACTTGCTGTGCACGTGCTGAAGCGTGCCCTCCGCAGCTATGGAGTTCCAATCGCCTTCACAGAACAGCAGGGAAAATAGTCTGTAAACTAACGGGTGAATGAAATTAAGTCGTTGGCCTGAAGGAAAGGAAGCAGAAGAAACCAGTCATGAATGATGGGACATCATCTGACACCTACCTTAATTATTCCAGTCCCTTCCCACCCTTTTGGTGATGCCAATCCCTAAATTATATTGCTCTCCTTTACTCTGTCAACATCTTGAAATACAGTGTTTAAACTGGATTTAGTATTTCAGCTCAAGCCTTATCAATACTAACAAAGAAAACTTTATGCTTTCTCGGGGCATGTTGTTGTTTATACAACACAGCGAGAGATGGGGCAATTGTCACTGAAATTGAAAAACTTTTTCAGAAGAGTGGCACTTTGCTGCTGCATGGCTTGTAATCTCCCGTAACCTGCGGATGTTTTCCCCTGAGGATCGCTTATCAGTTTGTTCCCAGATTGGTATTTGTCCACATAACCATTTCTACTCAGGTATAAAATCTTAGTCGTTTACTGAACTGGGGGGAGGACTCAGATAATTTTCCCATTTTTTTAGGATTTTAAATTCCAAGCCTCTCTTTCTGTATACTTGTGGGCACCTCCCAGCTTTTTGTCATTTGCAGATGAAGTAAGCTTTTTTCAGTGCTCCATCGTAGTGTTGTGTTATTTGTGCTTGGTTTTTCTCAGACTAGAGGAAAATATATTAGCATATTTTGAAGAAAAAATTTAATAAAACATCTTTCTTTTTTTCATACATGAGGTTTTCAAATGGACAGTTTAAAAAAATGACTGGATGATACAAGCAGTCTGTGGTCATGTCTTTAAATCTCCTTTATTGTTACAATTTCCTCCATGGTGACTGACTGTCACAGGTTTGATAATATTTATTTGAAATTCTAATTATCTTACAGCATAGCTATCAAGAGTGCAAAAAAGAAGTAATTGCATTTGAGTCTGTGAGCCTGTCAGTTTAAAGTTCTTGGTTAAAAACAAACAAACAACAGCAAAAAAGAGAAACAACAACAAAAAAGAGGAACTGGAGGACTTAAAAGATAAATTGGCAAAAGGGCATCAGCTGATAGCTGGATACAGATCTTACTTCATCCGGTTTCATGCAAACAATGCTGTGCCACTGTATTTATTCAGTTCTAATGTAATTCCTGAGTTATTTGAAGCAAATAAGGTTGTACCATCAGCCAGCTTGGAATCAGATGACAGACAACAAAAATGAAATACAGGAAAATAGTCTTACTGCTTATCTATTTTCAGTTGCAAATAGAGAAAGAGAATGAAAAGTGTATTTTTACAAATAGATTTCTTTTTTTGCAATAGAAAAACTGATATTTTTAAATTATTGTCACACAACATCAGTTTATTAAGCATTCGTCTCTACTCTTCTGAAGGCAAATAATGCTACCTGTAAATTTTCAACAGAGTTTTGATCCATTATGGAGAAGAGTGGTTTTCCAGATGAAATCATAACTTTAAATGTCTGAATACCCTAAACTGTTATTGCAAATAGTTATAAGTAAATGTATGTTCCCATATATATTTAAATTTTCAATTTTGTTCCTCAGAAATGAGGACTATATGACACTGGAATGAAAACTGTCTTCTCAGTAACTGAGTTTTCCTTATAGCCCAAAATTTACAGATAGTTGGTCTTTGGCTTCCCCCCCCCCCCAACTTTGAAATTATGTTTTATGTCCACTAGGGAGCAGCAAATGACATTAAAAAGTTCTCATTACTTGATCTCTAATCCAATTGAAAGTGTAGAAGCTGGATGAAGATTTTTTTTACATTCACTAAACTGGCAGGTTTCAAACGCATTCACTTTCTGTTTGAACAGTTGTGATTTTTTTTTTTTTTTAAAAAAAACTTCAGAGTAGCCTTATCTCTTTTTCTCTTTTTAGCTATGTTCCTTTTAATTCCCCCTGTATAAGGCGAATTTTGGTGGTTAAAATGGGTTTTCTTTCATGTTCAAGCTGCTGTACAAGGGTTAAGGATGGGCCTGAATGCTTAAATTTGCCTAAGATGGAGGCTCAGTATGATTTCTCTTTTGCTCTATTTTTAATTTTTAAATAGTATCTTTGTTATAAAAGCACCTTGAATTAAGGAGTATATTCGTGTATTGTGAATATTTTAGATTTTATTTTACACGTCATTCAATTGCTTATCCCCCTACTTGTCTTTGCACCCTGAAGAAGAAAATGAAGATTTGTTAGAAAATGCACTAAAAACAAATATATCACATCCATGGGTTTTGGTCTGGTTAAAGACTAAACACATGCAGATAATATAAGGAGAGTGTATATACACCGAGGAAAAGAGCAAGCATCTGGGATGGCACAGTGTTTCTTTTGGACTAATGGGCTAAAACTTAAGAAAAAATTAAACTTTTTTTTGTGGCTGGCAGCTGCTAAACTATGGCATCATTTTCCAATAAAAGTGATGGATGCCCTTTTTTGGAGTCATTTAAGAGTGGACAGAGAAAAGCTCTAAACAATATACTGCAGAAAATAATCTTGCATTGACAGCAAGAGAGGCTCAATCATCATATTTCTTGTTCTGATCTCGTCCTTCTGTCACTTAACTGGAATATGTAAATGATAGATATTAAAAATAGGAAATTAATTTCTGGCCTGTGAGAAAGATGAGCGTGTGATGGTCTTTGGTGGTGTTTGGGACTGCCAGCAGGTTTTGTGACTGCTTGAAAGAGACATTGGCTACTGTATTGAGAAGCGTCCGTTGCTTTAGCGCAGACGTAGCGAATGCAGGATACAGAGACGAGCGGTGGTTTAGGGAGAGCGGTACCCTGCGCCCAACCCCCATCACCCTAGTGCTGCGTCCTGCAGAAATGAGAGAATAAGGTGGCTGAATTTAATGAAAAGACATTGTACTCTTTGCTGTCTGGTGGTTCTTCTTTCTGAGCGTGTTTCTGAATACTGCTATTTACTAGCGGTATATTCTGAAACATAGGTATTTGGCTTATGTTAAGTCTTCAGGTGATTTCTTGGGTTGAGAAAGACACAACTTTGTAGAAATAACGCTGGTTATATAAACATGTTATTGTTCTTTTATGCACTTACCTTTGCAGTGTATATTGCTGGATGTTAAAATATACCTTTAAAGACTAACTACCTTCCCAGAAAAATATGAAATGGTATTTTTGAAAGATAGATTTTTTTTTTCTGTTTTTTATCAAATACATAAGAAAAAAGGGAAAAAAGGCAAAAAAACCTTACAGTAACTATGGAAGCTGGTTCCTTTTAATTTTTTGTGGACTGGAAAAACACTGTGGAAGTCATGTTTTGAATATCAGCACTTCAAAGGTGATGTACCTAGTCCATGAGGCAGCACTGATGGCATATTTTGTCCTGTCTCCCTGGTACATTAGGCAGCCCTAAGGCAATTGAAAGGCCTGTTAGGATCTCATCCACCTAACCTTCCCGTTTCTGCTTCTTTCTCGTGTCTGTCATACACAACAGGAAATGCGGATAATTTAAAGGTTTCCAAAGCAATTCAAAATCTCCCTCTGCTCTACCCTCTTCTACCTAGCTTATATGCTTAACTACTCTGACTTAACTGGAGGCAATGCGTTTAAAATTGTTGAACATATGGCAAGAGATATACGTAGGTATATATTTTGTCTCCGAGTAACATGCTGCCCACCAAAGTGAAACCAATGGAGTAGTGAATAGGCACCCAGTTTTACGAAGTGTGCAGAAAAGGATCATGGCCTGGAGGCCATCAGTTGAAGTCCATGGGGAAAATCTAAATTGGTCAGATCGAATCCGGCCCATAGCATCACCTCCCTTAATGGCGTAGCTCCTTTCAGCTTCAGCCTTAACAGCTGGGCACTTCGCTTGCTGCTTCAGCAGAACGTACACAGCAGGCGCGAACCCACCCATGGCAGCTTCACACATTTGGCTGTACGTGACAAGTGTCGTACAATGTGCGTGTCCTCGGTTACCTCCGCCTTGGAGCGTAGATGGCTCTTAATGGGGAGAGAGGGAACGTGCTGCCGAGTTCCTGCTTTGTCCATTGGGACAGTTTGTTTATTTCTATATAGACTGGGGAAAGGGGTAGCTTAATGGAAAATGAGAGTATTTGGGATCAACAAATAAGTAATGAGAAGTTACTGAAAGTATTATCAGTTGATTCTTTCCTCTATGGAAAGGGAAAATAGATACTCAAATGTATCAGTTTTCATATGCCATGCATGAAAGTGATTGGGATAAATTACATTCACACATATTTTGATAGACAGTGAATAGATAGATAGTGAATTCAACTCTTTATCGCTAGCCATCTGTATCCAAAAGCAGGAGTATTAGGAGCATGGTAAATGACTGTTTTGGGATGCAATTATAATTTAATAGAAAGGTAAATACATGGAAAATACCTGAAAGCTGACAATAAGTTTGTGGATGTATTAGGATTGCAATGAATATAAACTATTGTATTCCATTGAATTATTTATGGAGTTCCAGGACATAAGATTTCTGTCATTCTGTTGACTGTGTTATAATTAGAATAACTCTGGCATCGACTTCAAGTTGCATACAAACCAAAAATAAATAAGATCAATCATAAGATCATGATATTGAGTGAAAGAGCTAAAGTATGATGAGTTCCTAATATATGAAAAAAAAAAAAAAAGCTTCAGCTGCTGTGTTAAGACAGAATGTTGAAGGTGTTGGAATTTTTCACTGACACAATGGTACAGATTTCATAAAATATTTAAATATTTTATGCTTCATCCTTGTAAATCTAACATGGAATCATCAGTGACTATTCTGGACAAATTTGCACATTTGTCAGTGCCGCTGAGTAGCCTTAATAACGAAGCTGTGAACTCTGATGAACACTAAAAGCAGTCTGTGTTCTCAGATGCATCTTCATAAACAGTAGTAATCTCTGAAGTCTATTGGAGCATACTCTGTAACTAAGGGTAGGATTTTGCCCCAGCACTTCTAGTAAAAATATTCTCCCAGTATCTTTTTTTTTTTTTAATGAAGATTCTTTAAGTGTAGAAAACAATCTTGTAGTAACTTTTGTTAATGCATACCTCTGGCCTTGAGAATTTGAATGGATTTTTCATCCCTCCTAAGTAGTCATCAGTTTTCCTACAACTGTTCTCTGTGTTTTTCAGGATTACTTAGTGTCAGCAGACTTCCATTCTTTTGATTTGCTTTCCTAAGTAGAACTTCTAGTAGAAATAAATTACTCTATAACTAATCCAGCTTGCATATTTTATCAGCATTCTTTCCATCATTTGTTTTCTTTGTATTTATTTTAATCTTGCCTGTTAGAAATAATATAGTTATTTAACGATCTATCATGTGCAGCATCGTTTGTGCCACTGAAAGGTAATGTCTGTCTGAATATGGAAGCAGGAGGAGGCTCTTGTTTGGAGCAGTTGCCTTTTGCTTCATTTTTATCTAAGGTTATTCCCTTAAAAAAAAAAAAAAAAAAAGAAAAAAAAATTATACACACCGGTGAACCAAAGAAAGCATTGAGACCTTAAATGGAGATTTGTTTGGTTTTTAGAAGTGCTTTATTTTGCACCGGTTCCATTTAGAGACCCCAGTGACATGCCTGCAGTATGGTATGACCATGCTGTGAGTACTTACTTATATGAAGTCAGTATTTTTGTACACATAATGAACATCTGTTGACAAGACGCTCAGAGCAACAACAACAAAAAAGAAAGGGGGGGGAGAAGAAGAGGAGAAGGAAAAGCAAAAGCCAGTAAAATCTTTTGCATGCCTGCTACTTTTATGGCTTAAAATATTTTTCCTTCAATCAGTGCATCTAGGGAAACTTTTTTTGATGTAACAATCAATTTTTAACAAGGAAAAAAGTCTGAACTCATAAATATTGTATGTATTAATTGTGAAGCTTAATGGAACATTTTGTGTTTCTGAACAACTCGTTTACATAATTAAAATCTCCTTTGATCTGTGAGTAAATGATTTAATCTTAATGCTCATTAGGCTAAATGGGTCTTCTATTCAATTGTATCAAGATGGTATGGAAAATTCTCAGACCTTTAGAAAATATTTGTTAGTTATTAGGTAAACACAGAAACCTATTTGCGAACAGATATCTTTTATCTCTACAAAAGAATTTGAGTCTAAAACTGATTCAGGTTAAAGTGGGTTGGTTTTTTTTTGTTTTATCTGACATTTTGGTTTCAAGAGCCGTTGACTGAAATATGTCGGGGGGTGG
>JAVJGG010000039.1:20801178-20814265 GCA_035590195.1 Aviceda cuculoides
CATATTACTATAGCAAAATGTAATTTCTGAAGCTCTTTAAACACCTTTGTATTAGAATTTCAAAGTCTCTTGTCTTTTTCAAAATACCAAGGACACCAAGAAAAATTTGAAAGTAACATTTTCCTGAAATGGAGCTGCATATTTTTCTACAGCACAGCACCCTATTAAAAGAACTTGCAATATTTGGGGGATATTGTGATAAAATATGGACTATTTCAGTGAAATTACTGACACATCAAGAACTGATACACTGAATTTCAGATTACTTTTGAATATACAACTATTTTTAATCCATAAAGGCAGGGATTATGATGGATAAATAGCTTTAGTTGATACTGTATCATCATAGGTTGCTCCCATTACCTCTTCTAATAATTCATTCTTTTACAAATGACACCTCAGACTACATGTATGTATACATGCGTATTATTCAACTTGACCAGCAAGGTTCATTTCTCATGTATGGATGAAAAGACAGGAATTAGATTACAAAATGGTAGTATCTAGGAAATGTTTTACTAATGTGAGGGCCTTGTAAAACTGGCAGTGACAATTCACAAAATAATAATGCGTGGTAATCTTCCATAAATGAATGGGAATATGCTGAGAAACTTCAGGAACACACTGAAAGAAAACTAGATATTTTGCAGGATTTGTAGCAAAATTAAATTAGCTTAGCATTTTTAGGTAATAGTGGATGTTGTTTTAAAATGTGACAGATGAAGGGTATAATGATCAAGTGTTTGTTTCATTTTGGTTTTTTATGAAACCAATATATTTGTAATCACTTCCCTTTTTTTTTTTAATTTAGTCATGGCAGCACAATTTCTTTTTCAAACAAGTTTACAAGGGGGCTAGTCTGCTGTTGGTCCCTGGTATAGGGCAAGAATCCTGGCAACATGTTCAGAATATGCAACGTAATGTTCATGCAGGCTATATCTGTTACACTGGTCAAAAGCCAGTGCTCAGTTTGTAATGGCAAAGAAAGCCTTTCCCTTTGATATTGGAATACCCACTTCTTTAGCCCGATCAATGCGTTCCACACAGGCACTTTGTGTAACACAGCTGTCAGTGCTGGCGGACAGATGAATCACCTTGACACTTCCACTTTACTACAGCACCTAAATCAAATGCATCTGTAAGGGTAGGCTATAAACTATGCGTCACCTCCTTGGGAGAGATGGAGAGTGAGTGATGCAGATGACACTGACATTTCCCTCATAAGAAAAAGTAACCCAGGTAGACAATGTTTAAACCAACACGTGGATGAGACCTTGCTGAAGTTTTCTTTTGGACTGCTCCCAGGATTCCTGACTGCTGAATAGCTGCGCTTCTCCAGAAACTATCAGCCAAATTTGTTTCCCCTCTTTGGACTCGTCCTAATGATTAAATAAGACTTTGTTATAATGGCTAATCTGTAAATTAATTCAGTTCAATACCTACCATTTTACTTAAATCAGAAAAAGGAGCAAAGGGGAAGAACATCAATATTTTAACAGGCGTAGAGCACAGAAATTTCATAAATACATGACCCATTGGTATGTAACAAATCCCCACAGACTATACTGTGTTGTACAGCTTTACGATTTAAATAATTGACTAAAAGAGCATTCCTAAAACAAAACAACCTTGCTTAAAGGATTCCAGAAACAGAGATTAAATAAAAATAAAATTTACCTACATGCCACTTCATTAAAAAGCTGATTTCTATTCAGACTTCACAGACACACTGAATCCTAGTCTAGGTTTATAGACCAAGACTAAGTTTGTGCAAATTAATACGTTACAGGACATATTTCTTTTAGCTGTGAAGTATTTTAATGTTAGGATCTGTATGGGAGAACATTTATATTAAATATGTGTTTAACTCTTTCTAAAGAACTGCTTTAAAGCTGAGAAAATTGACTCATCTAAAGCAAAAATATTTTGGCACTTGAAACTCTACTGATTCAGTTGAGGAAAATCTTTTTACAGGAAACCAGATAGACTACAATTTTCTTTTTAATTCATATGAGCCAGTGGAGAGTCACTTCTTTTGTACTTGTCAGATGATTGAAAGAAACTCATTAGTATTTACATAGATTCATAGGAGCCTTTACAAAATAAAAAATGAAACACCTTTCAAAACAGAAACTTTGAAACACTTGTGACAAAGGTATCTATAGATATTTTGTAGGAAATTTTGAATTTTTAAAGAAATTAAGTTTTATATTTTTGTTTCATTAGAATTCTACAGATAAGGCTATAACTCCTTTTTCTCATGTTTTATCTCTGGAACATCTGAACCAAATCAGAACCACCTATGCAAAAGAAGAAAATAAACTGTTCCCTAAGAATCTTTAATGAAGTAGACCTAGGAAATTTTGACAGTCTGTATCAGAAAACTTTAAAAGCCCACAGTTCATCCCTTTGGGGGAACAATGCTGTCTGATAGCTCATGAGGAAAAACCTATGCAGTATGTTCATGGTAAATATGTTTGAAATCTGAAGATGATTGGCACTACTATGAATTTTCCTAGACTTTACAATTTGATACTCTGTTTCCATTCTCAAAGGCATTTAGCTACAAGGAATAATACGCTGGAAAATTAGTATAGCACTCAAAACTTTGAACAGATTATTATAAATCCTTATTATACGGTGTGGTGTTTTCCACCTCCCAGTAAAGGTCTGTTAAAAAGAAGGAATTGCTGGTCGTCATAGTAGTTTACGTAAAGAGAGCATAGTTCCTTTGAAAACTGATAGATGTACAGTTTAAAGGCCTTGTATCAATTTGAAGGTTTTGTACTTGTCACTAATGGCCGCTGCTGACGTGCGCTCACTTCAGCGCTGCGCCGTGGCGTGCTCCTCACAGCCCAGTGTCTGCGGGCCCAGTTTGTACTGGGCCAGCTAACCGCGACAAGCAGGCGAGAAGATTACCGAGACTAAGGCCATAGCCAAGGTGAGGGACAGCGAGTGGGGTGGGGGTAGAAGGCCTTATTTCATCTCTGCATTGATTAAGTCTTTTCATCGATGTTATTGACCTAGCGGTAGGTATAGTCTCTTTTTACTGTACAGTCTTTTCTTAGTTCTTTGAGGTCACATGAAGAAGAAAAATCAGCTTCACAGGTGCATGTTATTAGATACACAAAGCACTTGTTAACAGAAAATATGAGATAGCTCACATTTATCAAAATTATCCCTGACATTTCCTTTTGCTCAGCTGAAAACAATATCTAAGCTCCCAGAGCAACATGTAATGTGTGAGGGGGAAGAGAAAAGAAAAACCATGTTTTTTTGGTTGTTTTTTTTTTTTTTAATAAAGGACACCCAAAGGAATATGTGGTAAATAGGCAGTATTTCTGGTAAACACCAGAGATGTCCATGAGCCATATTTTATATGTGTTTATTATAATGAAGTGGATTTTTAAATTTTCTATCTATGTTTCTAATATATTGATAGCTAGGGACTCTCATACATCTGAGAACATGAAAATCATAATCCTGGACAATCCTGAAAAATGCCGTTGTATTATTCACAGAGTAGACATGCCATAGGCAAGGGAAATACCCCCAGATGGGAGAAAAAATGGCCAAGTTTGTATCAGCCTTGTGGCAAAAGAGACTGCTTTTTAGGTATAAACAAACCAGCTTCGGTCAACTAGTGATCCATGTACTAAGACCGCAAATAAAGGTGCGGTTTAGTGATGGTTACGGTGATCGTTTTGTCTGTTATTTACCAAAAACTCAGTCCGAAAGAGACTTTTTTTTTTTCCTCCCTTAAGACTGCTATTGTGATGCTAATAGGTATCTGTGTGTACTTTGCTTGTATGTAATTATATGGCATCACTAAAAAATTTATCTTGGACAGCTCATTCTCAAAATGATGTGTATCAATAAATAAAATACAGTACCTAAAACAAAAGAAGTTTTGATTGCAGAGAAAAAGAGAAGATAAGCTTTAAAAATAAGTCCTTTAGTAATTGCATGATGTATTAAGGCTAATAAATCTGCTTAATTGTCACATTTGCCTTAAATTAATAATTTATATCAACATTTGGTGTGTGCAGATATGATGAATATTTTTGTTGCGACAATCCTGGAAAGTGGCACTTTGAACTTTTTAAAAAACAATTATTTGCAAGCCTTGTCTGCCTTTCCACATTTCTGGTAGGAACTGAATAAACACAGGTGAGAAAATTTCACAGAAACCAATAGGCAGCACAGAGCTTAAACCCAGTAAAACTATTCCAGTATATTTATTGCAGTAATAAGGAAGATGAGTTAATAATATGACAGGTTGTGTCTGTTGCTATGGTGAAGTAACTCAAACATCTGAACATGCCGTCGACACAAACTGTTAATCTGGAGAACTTTACCACCTGTAGGCTTCCTGGTGACCCACTTCCATGGTGCTGGAGAAAAGCTTCTCCAGCTGACCCCAACGTGTCTTCCTGGGCTGGTTGGATTCACTACTCCAGCTGCAGTGGTGGCCCCTGTTATACCTAAATCTCTTTGCATTCTCTTTCCATCTCATGCTCTCACCATAAACACAGTGCAGATACTTTTTTTTTTTTTTAATGTTTACATATCATTTAATGTAAAGTAAATGCAATACTTTAAAAATAGTAATTTGTTTATCACAGGTTTACTCGAAACCTGTTTTGAATGATTTGTACATTACTGCGCTTCCTTCGCGCTGGCCTACTGAAATTCATGGCTCTTCTGCTAAATGGCCTGACTCTTCTCCTGCTGTTCCCCTCCTCCTCCACCTCACTTTACATCTTAATGGTGTACATCTGTTACTGGACAGATTGCACAAGATGAACATAAGGCACTCTTTTCCAGGGTCAACTAAATTGCCAAGCTAGGTCCACTTAGGCTATTGAAATGTATGTTCAAAATTCCAGAAATTCTGCTAATGACAGATATCTCTGTCATATTATGCTGCATAATAATTATACTTATGCAGGCCTGTGTGGGGTCAGAATAAAAACATTGTTTCAGTGTCAGCTTATATATTTGTGTGCGTTAGTAATATGTGTAATAATATCAAAGGTTTTTTTTCTTGTGATCTGAAAAATGGAGGTTTTAAAATTTTCATATTCAAATTTATTTTGCTTTAGAATAACAAATGTGAAGTTTGGGAAGTTTGAAAACAGTAGTTTTGTTCGGGTGATATATGTTCTAAAGTGTTACTCTAAAATGTTCTGGCCATGTTTAAGAAGTCAATAGATACTAACAATTAGGAAAAGATATGAAAAACCTGGGGTACCTGTTGGCCCACATTGCTGTTCTTTGTATATATGTGTTTTCTAGGATTTTTTTTTTTTTTTTTTTTTTTTACTGTGGGATTACTGTATAGTAACAAGGCACTGATTTGTCTCAATTCTGCACAACTTGGAGCCGGACAAGGAACTGTCGCAACACATGGCTTTCAAATGAGTTGATTGTAGACATATTGTCTGTCAGTCAAAACTACAATATTGTAATTAGAGCAGGCCCTGTCTCTCCATACGTGCTTCAGATGGCAATGAAATAACCTCAGCAGTGAGTTATGTGGCTGCTACAGTTCACTACATAATAGTATGCTACAGTGTTGTTCAAAGCTTATATCCCACTGTACTGTAAATTTTAACTAATTCACAATTGGAATTACTGAAAAAAAATCATATTTTATTCTGTCATCCCTGGAAAGTCTTCATATTTTTGAAAGCTAAAAAAATCGTAGGTATCATATTTCTCAGTAACAGTATACCAAATTCATGTCCATGTATCAGAAAAGCCTGAGATGCTGAAGGAAAGCAAAGCCCTCTCTGTTTGTCTCTAGATCCTGCAACCAACTTAGTTAGTAGGTCACTCGACATTAGATGGGGTTTATTAAAGGTGCTGCTGAAAAACTGATTTTTGTGCTATAGTTGCTAGGAGTCCATAGGTGTAAAGCTTATACAGATCTATTTCAAACATGACCCAATGGGGAGGGATATTCAGAATTGTCAATGGAGTACAGTAAATATGTGAGAGAAAAGTATTGTCTGGATGTCCCAGAAAAGAAGCAATTTTCTGGGGGAAGAGAGAAAACTGTTGTCATGAAATGAAGCTCCCCGAGGCTTGATTACGGACGTTACCCGTCTTACTCGCTGTTAGCCGGTTCGTTACCAATGTCCGAACGGTCCCGTACGTCCCACCCAGAGGCCCAGGCGCTGCGGAGGTGTTCGCTGTGTGCCGGCCGCTGCGGCCCCGGCGAGGTGGGACGCTCTGCCTGGCGCCTTCCCCGAGCGGCTGCAGGCTCCCCAGGAGCGCCCAGTGAGCGCGCTGGGGAAGGGAGCGACCCTACGGCCCCTCTTCGGAGGTGGCGGAGGGGTCTCACGGGCATTGCTGCAACGTGAAAGCGGATTCACGTCCGCGTTCTGCCTGACCGGGTCCGGTGACGAGGGTGACGGGAGGAAGGTGTTTAGTTTAAATAAGGGTACCTTACTTAAATAATTGGTACTTGACCGATAGAAAGTGAGATTAAAACAGTAGCGTTACACTAGTACAGCTGACGCTGGTGATGTCCTTGTTCATTTGCATAAAACTTACAGAAAAATGCTTACGTTGGATATTTACTGGATCTTGTATTCACCTGGTAAAAAGAGAGTAGGGAGCCAAGGAGGTCCAAAAAAGTCATACAGAATAAAAGCACAAGCTTGAGAAATTGCTAATGGATTAAAAAAAAAAAAAAAAAAAAAAAAAGACACACAAGGACACTTGAATTACAGTTCACACTGGGCACTTACTGGGACATGTTAACTTCTTTAGTTCTGTGAGCAGCCTGAATGCATGTCATGGACACAGTTAGTGGCATTGCTAATGAATCAGTCTTTTGGGTTTTGTGATTTACAGGAAAGTTATCTGAAAAGTAGTGCCATATGGAATGATGCTCTATTTGTAATTCTAAAAGTTAACAATTCAGTCTCCTGTAAATACTGAGTCTGTCAGGGATTTCTCAAGTAGTGTGCAGCATAGAAAATATCGACTTTTATTTTTCTACTCTCAGTTATTTTATACAAATCAGCCCTGGATTTACTGGTAGAGGACATAAGAGAGCAGGGAGGTACCAAGGAGAGAAAAGCTGTCTCGTTCGTCGTCAACACAACTAGCCATTTCCAAAGTGTTGCCCCAGCACAACTCCATCCCCATCTGACCAGGGCTGCACCCACCTCTGCAAGTCAAAACATTATTAATATATTCTTTTAAAATCCCTATATGATGCTTGTGCTTCAATAGTACCAAGTTCTGCATCTCTACATTCATTATTAAGGACTGAAACCTCAATTTAATACCTCCGTAATAAAATCCCTTTTTTTCTGTCTTTCCTGTGGTAGAGCAGAGCAAGGGCAAGGCCTCCATCAAACACTGCAAGGGAAAGAAAATTCTGTTTTCTTTATAAATGATAGCAATAGTTTCAAAGCAGCTTTTAGGCAGTCAACAAGGTGGTTTTTTTCTTTCTGATATATTTGGAAACAGAAAAGCACATAAGGACTTTTAGGTTTTATTTTAATATACTTATTAAAGTTAAGATTTTAAGTTTTTCTTGGCCTGATAATTGACTTGTAAGTCTGGCTTCTAATATCTATCTTTTTTCCCAGTGAGAGAGGATCCTCAGCCATTTTTAGTCATTAGTAATGCATGAATAGGGGGTCTTTAGCCCTGCACTTAAAAAACAGATGTCATCTCTGGTACTCTAAAAGTATATTTGCAATCAGAAAATAATATTTTATACTCTACAAGTATGTTGTGGTGGTGAAGCAGGTGGTGAATGGTGACAGGAAAATCTCCATCCCAGCAAAAGCCCAAGCTTCCATATTTGTTTTGTATAGATATCCACCTGTACACTTTAATGTATGTGGCTATCTAAAAATGTGATTTTGCGCTAAAGAATGAAACACTGTCTCCCAAGCCTAGCTCAGTGTGTCAATGTCCACAACAAAAAGCATCTGCTGCTGAATCGCCTATTAACTTCCGATCCCTGTGGTAATTTACTCTCAAAGTGATAAGAACCAGTTTTGGCCATTATCAGTTGTCCTAATTGTTCCAGGCTCGTGGAGGACTACGTTTCAGTGCCTGTTCAAGCTGCCTCTGGCTGCTTTGCCAGGATTAACCCCTGGAAATTCCCTACCAGGGCAGTCAGAAGAGGTCAGAAATAGAGCAGCCACTCACACTGACACTTGAACAGATGCTGCTCTTCGCAAAGGCATTTTCCTACTCTTTTCAGTTTTGCCAAATAACCATTTGTAATTCTCTCCCTCTGTAATACACTTCAGAGGGCTGCCCACTAACTTTGCTTTTTAATTTTTTTCTTAATTTTTTTTTTTTTCCATTTGACAAACATTGATTTCTTGTCTTGTTTCTCATGGGACTTGAAATTACTACTGGTAATACCATCGCAGTGCAGGAAATGCTCATATATACACCTCTGTAGTATGACTCCGTTACCACTCAGGGTCAGTATTCATTATTTTATTAGTAATGCTGAGGTTAGAAATTGAGATGGGATGGGGAGGAGGGGAAATTTTCTGAGCGTCTTAGAAGAAGTAAGATTTCTGTCACCAATTATTTAATTAAAATAGGATATTTATACTTTTCTCTCCTGAATTCATAGTTGGCTTAAGAGTTTCTGGCTTACCTGAAATAATTTCTTTCATTGTACCTTAATCTATCCATTAGTTCTTGTTCATGATTGAAATGCAAGGGTGCATCTCAATCTCAGCATAGAAATTAGTGTAACCTTCCTTCAATTTTGAAGTTGACAAGAATTTAACTATTTTTTAAAGTATCTTTTTTTCTTGCGCAGCTATTAGTTCAGCTCTCTCCAATTGGGCTTTATGTGATGGTTTTAGACATAACAGCTTAAGTTCGAGTTGCCTTTCTTCAAAGATTTGAAAATGTGCACAGATCCTTATCAACATAAATTAGCATGGCTATGCCTTCTGTTATCAGTTATTTCAACTATATGAAACAATCTGTTTCTGTTTTAATATAAAATAAGATGGTGTACACGTTTACAATACATATCGCTACCAGACATAAGCAGGAATACCTGTTGAAGGGCCCTGTGAGTAAAGACAGCCTGTTAAGGATCTTTTTATGCATGAGAGGAACATCCATATAGTCACTGTGTTTGCAGGAATGTGTGTTACTGGTTTGGAATACAAAACAATATTTCTGCATTGTGACATAGCCCTTTTTTTTTTTTCTTTTCCTGAGGGAGACAGGTTGAAGTGGTGATATCATGTCATTATAATCCACGGGAATTTTGACAGTAATTCAAGGGATTCATGATAAGGCTTACACTGGAATCAACACAAATGAGAAGAGGTAGCAGGCAAGAAGTGTGTATGTGGCTACATTGGTATTCTCTGTCCCTTTTCTTTATAGAAGTCTTGGGAAAGGAGGTTGCTGACACTATTATTAATCTTTATCTTGTGCTGGCACTTAGCTATCAGAATGCCTCTGACATTTGATGGGGTCTGGAACAAATTCTTTTGTTGTAATAGAATTTTTATGTCTCTGACTAGTCAAGGAAAGAAAGAAGGAATTTTGTGAGCACAGAGTAAATATAAAACAGAACTTTTATTTTTCTCCAAACTTTATTTTGCTTTTATTTTTGCTTTATAGCTAAAGGATGTCAGCAGCTCAGAGCGCACCTTTCCATCAATATTCTTCACTCATTTTTTGAAATCTTTACTTCCACCCGTGATTCACAGTTTTCACTCCATGAGGTGGTGTGTCCCTGCTCACTGACTGCTTAACAACTTAAGTGTTAAGAAGTGAGGTATAGAAGAAGCTGTACTTTCTTCAGTTATCCCGAGATGTAAAATATACAAATTAGGAAACTATTGAACGCTTATGCATAATGTCTGCACTTAATATATGTAATCTTGCCTGGTTACTGCCTAAAGAACTATGTCAGGTCACAGATGGTCACAGACGTGGGAAATAATATTGCTAAAATGCAAGGTAGGTGGCGCAGAACGCATGTGTGTTTTGACCATTGACGTGCTTTTATAATTCGTAGTACTGGCTGGGGAATCCCTTCCAAGTGTGCTCTGTCTCTTGCCCCATCTTCTGCTGCAGTGGAGCCAAGGTGGCCACAGAATGCCCACACAAGGCTTTCTGCTTTCCTGGAGACACTGCTATCAGGGATGGGAAACGAGGATGTGGGAGCAGAGGGAGTACTTTCATTTGCTCCTCCTTTTTCAAACCCACATGTAGTTAGTTACACACAAGCGAAAGCACCCTGAGGGCTTCACGATAACTGAACGCAAGACTGGGAGAATGATGGACAAAACCACATAGCTACAAGCTGAAGTGGAAAACGTAGGTCCTGTCTTTTGTTGGAGTACCTTAAGCCTTGTGTGGGGAAAGAGGTATGGGTATGGTGGGCACGAGCTGCTGAAAATTAGACCTTGCGTATGCAAGGAAAACACACAGGTTCTCTCTCCTGGATCATCTGCTTTATACTCATCAGAAACAGCACATCTCTCTGCTAGATAGGTTGTTTTACAGTAACAGTCTATGTCATAAGGTCTTCTGAGGCAGATGTATATAATGACTTAAAGAATGAGTTAAGGCCCTGCGGAATGGGCAGGAATAGTGGAGGGAGACAAGAACCCACATAGCGCTGCTCCACCAGCCTGTGCTAATGATGGGGAGAGCCCAGTTCAGCTCCCTTCCCTAAACCAGTCTGTAAATGGGCCCATATCTGACACATGTTGGGGAAATGCAGCGTGGAAATCATCGGGTAAGCGCAAGGGGGTAACAGTTTGTGGCGAAAATAGCTGGGCACATAGGACTGAAAAACTGCTGAATTTACTAGTAGGATAAGGAGAATAAAAGGAGTAGAAGCAAAGGTAGACCTGTATTGTGAGTAGAACAGAATCCTTTCTAGATTAATAAAGATACATATTGTTACTATAACTTGTTTCAGGGCATGGATTCCTAAACAAAAAAGAGTGTGCATAGATTTGTATGCCTAGACGTTTCAGTCTAGATGCAAGAGACTATGTTGATTGTTTGGTGTTTTGTTTTTTTGTTTTTTTTTTAATTTTCCGTATAGGAGAAATGTTGAGACATGATACTACCTGAGCTCTGATGGTAAATGTGTGTACAGAATGGTCTTCATGTTTAACTTTTTTTCCTCCTCCATTTATTTTTATACAAGGCCCCAGTGGAGGCACCTGGAATATTACAGTTAAAGACAGCCACAAAAATTTGATTATGTTTAACAAATCATTGCTGTGCAGTAACAAGGTAAATTGGGTCCATAGACATATTTTTCCTAGCATTTAGGAAATCTGTTGATAAAGCAAAACATAAAAGAATAACCTGCAAGGTCTGTAATTTTGATACTTTATAGTAGCTGAGGTATGTGAATAGATAAATTATCTTCTGAGACATCAAAGACAGAGGTATTTGTGAGTGGGTAGTGGCTTGGGAAGGAGGAAAGCGATTAGTGGAGTGCTACAGGAGATCAGTATTAGGACCAATTTTGTTCATTTTATAATCCAATGGTCTGGAAAAAAAAGACTGCAGTCAAGGGGTAGCGCACACTTTGGTTTCTGTGTTGGAGGGGAGTGGCAGGCCATGAAAAGCAAGAGGTCATGCAACCAATTCAGAAAAATTTATACAAGATGTAGAGACAGATAAGCAGCTATCACTTTAGTTAAGAGCACGTAAGTCGTGTTGAAAGAGACTAAGGAAAAGCAAGGAAATAAGGATGCACAAAAAGGCTGACAGAAGGCTCTTGTATCACTAGGCAGTGTGGGTTAAGGAAAATATTTAAAATAATATTAGTAACTTATAGTGTGTATGATTTATTTTGTTTTAATTTCACTTGTTCAGTGAAGAAGTCAGCTATTTAAATGTCCATGGGTTTAAAAGCATATGTAAAATTAGATTGAAATGTTTTCCTAAAATAAAGTATCTTCAACTTTTAAGGTGATTTCCATATGCAGAGCCTGGGAAAATGGACAAGGAATCCATGAACAGAGTCAGGCCTTGTGGCTCATGGGGTTGTGATATTGCCTGGAGCCACCTGCCAGCACTAATACAATAGCCCGGGCTCTGTTCTGTTGAACTAACTGTTCAAGCAACTAGATATTCTGGATTTGTCGAGTCATTGAGAAGGGCGTATTTTCTTGTAATTGCCCAAACAATGGTAAAATTGTTTCCCTGCCCAAGTCTACTTGACTGTGATAAGTTCCGAGGTGCCGAATTTCTTTTCCATGCCATACAATAGAGGTAAACTCAACCGATGTGTTATTTTGTAAGGCTTTGTGCAGGCAGGGGAAAGTTAAGGATGCATTAGTGCTTCTAGTAAAAAAAAGCAAAGCAGCTTGTTTTGTTCACTTCAGAGGCACGAAGCCACTTCAGCTGGATCTTGCAATGTTACTCCCAGAGTACTTGCCAGGCGTTTGCAGAATGGAAATTGCTTTACAGGTCCCTTTCATAATGAATATTGCATTTTCATTTTGAACTAGGACTAAGAACTTTTAGTTCTTACACTGTTGAACGATTTCGAGTATATATATGAATTATAGTTACACATAACAGACTTGTATACTTATAGGTATATGTGCACTGTTTGTAGATTATTGTTGGTAAATAATTGCCGAAGGAGATGTTATAGAACTGTAGCTGTCACATCCAAAGCCAGTATACCAGTTTGTGCTCTGTGTACTCACTAGGCAGCATGTTTTGATGTTCTGGAGCTATCCTAATACTGTGGACTTTATCTAAAAGATTAAACAAGTGGCACGCAACATCTTGGAAATCACGGGAAGGCAGACCCTTAGTAGTCAGTCAACCGTAGTCTCGTTCCAAATCCGGGACCGCCAAGACAGAACCGTGTTACGGAGCCAGAAGGAGGGACTGGCTCTAGCGGCCCCTCTGGTGCAAAATGCTGAACTGCGGACGCCTGTACTGGAAAGTAACTACTCGTAGGGATCATACAGGGGCGAAGTCTCTGCAGAAGCAACAAAACCCGCTATGGTCAGCGAGAATCACCAGAACTTCCCCTTTAAACAGTCCAAAGGGCCCCTGATCGCCCCCCCAGCGGCTGCCG
>JAVJGG010000039.1:20814510-20921301 GCA_035590195.1 Aviceda cuculoides
TCAAATCTCACCGGCGAGCAGGTGCCCGGAGCCCGCGGGAACGGCGGGTGCGAGGTTGGGGGGGGGGGGAGTGGTCTGGGCCGCTGCCTGCAGGGCTGCGGGAGACCTCCGGCGCGAAAGCGAATTTCAAAGTATTACCGTGTTTTCAAAGGGCTGAAATCTCTCGTTTCTGGGGCAATAGGTGCAGCAGGGTGTCTTGGTGCCTGCCCGGGGACCCCCGCGAGCAAGGTGTGCCCGTCACCGAGGTGTCCGTCTGCGCGCTTCGTTTGCTCTCTTCAGATGTTTTAATAAGTAAGAGATAAAATACCAGCGGAGAACTGATTCGATTTATCATTCATTTTGAAATATCAGTATTTAGTTTGCAGAAGGGCTTAAGGAGGTTCCAGTACCCAAAGTGTGTTTACTTTTTACTTGTATGTTAGTAAAAAATGGTAATTGCCAAAAGAGGAAAAATGTCTCTACAGCACTTGTTTCAATTAACTAACGGAGCCATCATTAGAGAAACATTAAACTTTAAACTTGCAACGCTTCTTCGCTGAAATAACATCATCTACAAGCTGCTGCTATAATATTTTGCTTTAATCTGTGCAAGAGTTTATTATAACTGAAATTTAATTTAAAAAAAAAAAGCTCTAAGCCAAGTATCCTGGTAGGAAACTACCATAGTGCTTGAGGAGATAAAACTAATGCTGTCTGAAATAGGGACCATTTATACAGAAATCTCTTTCTGACAATTAAGTAGTCTTAGCAATTATTCAATGTTTTTCCATTTTTACAATTCCCCCCCCCCCCAAGCTTTACTTTTGGTTTAGAAGGAAGTTTTTATCTTTGGTAACTAATGGGGGATGGGCAATTTGCTATTACTAAGCTATTATTAGCACAGAGTCACTTTCTCTCATTTACTTTGCCTTTAATTTTTTCTGATATATTTAACATTTGCATAATTTGTTCAACATACTTACTTCAACGCAAGCATTTTTTTACTTACAAGTGTGAGGTATATATTGATGCCTGGAAAGATTGCAGTCTGATCCTCATCATAAAAAAACTCAAACACAAAAATTAATCTCCCGCTTTAGAGAATATTGGAAATTTGATCATGAGAATTACTGCTTATTCAGTTGTGTTAATTTCTTTTTAAATCAGTATGAAGAAAAAATGCATTAATTATTACATAGTTAAGGTTTTTAGGAAATGAGAAATTATTAGCTTAGACTTACTTTCCATGGCATGTCTCTCATACTGAATAAACAAGAATCCACATAACTAAATAGGAATAAATGAAGTTGCCATAGTCTGTGAGTACCAGTGCCAATGTTCAAAGCCTCCACAATTTACTTCTCTTAACGAGCATTATTGAATATTGACTGGTAATGAAGAGTGCATCTTTTGGCAGGTTAGAATGTCATGACGATTCATTTCATCTTTGTCCAAATAATGGTGCATTTTAGTTTTGGTGATATCTGGCTTCTGAGACCAGTAAATGCCTTTCCTAGTAGATGGATGGTCTATGTCAGACTCTGTATTCTCCTTGTGTTGTAGAAATCTGGAGTTATGTCATATTATCAAAGAAAAACAGAAAAGTATATATTTCCCAAAGAGGCATGTAAAGGTTTGTAATTGTTTTCATCTTTTTTTATATTTCTTTTTCACCTTTTCAGTGCTATAAACTGTGATGGCCTTCTTTCAGCAAAGGTTGAAGGGATCTGATTCATTTTTAAAGTGTTTTATTTCTTACTTCCTATCAGAGCAGGGAATCAAATAGGGCCATTTTAGGAATATTTTTCCTGGTGGCATTCATTGCCTTTTGACTCCCCCTGAGATGAGTGGGCTTGATGCACTGAAGAATGGGGTCCTAGTCCTGTATGACTGAAGGCAATGAGAATCCCGATTACCCCAATTATGTGTATGAGGGGATTCAGCTATAGTGTCTCTAGTTGAAAAATATAGTGTCTTAAAAATATAATTTTCTACAGGTATTTCTCAACTTAACCAACATACAGCATCTTTAATACCTGTTTTTTAAAAGACACGCACTTTAAGCTCACTCCTGTGAGCAGGGCTTTGGGAGTGTGAAACAACCTTCTGCAAGGTTTTAGACACAGAGAGATGCATGTCCGTGTCAGTTATTACATAGTTTGTGCAGTGCTAGGTGAGGCAATATGAAATTTCTAGGGTTTGGGGGGGTTTTTTTGAAAGGAGAACCCGTTGTACTAGATTATAGGCAAACTTCGTTGTAGAAGATTATTCCGAATAGTTTACAGCACACTGTGAAACTTGTGTGAAGAAAAGGTATCATCCCTGAGTGATGTCTGTTGTTTAAGTCATGGTCTGCTAATGCAAGTGTCTTGGTTCAGTTATGCTGAACTCACATTTACCTTTTTTTTTGTTGCTTTCACTGTTGTCACCTTTTCTCTGCTGGCTTTGAGGATATGCTACGTACACTGTTGTGATTTTTATACTCCAGGCCTTCTCTTTTCTCCAGTCACCTTTCCCACTGCTGTCATGCCCAGTCTTGCTGTATGGCCAGAGTCTGCCCATCAGCTTGGCTCAGCACTAGGGACTGCTTGGGACGTGGACCAGGATCCTGTTTCTAGTCTTCTTGATCCAAAGTCATGTTCTTCACCCTTTCTTGAAAATGTTTAGTAGCTAAAGGTTGCTGTAAATTACAACAGTAGAAGATAGATGTACTGGATCTCATCTGTTATGCCTCTCCTCTGTTCCCACTATTCTTGTCCCTTTCCTCCCCCTAAATGTGAGAACCCCAGTAATGTCAGTGTTGTACCAGCAGGCAGTACCCTTACAACAAGGGAACACCTTTCTGGCTGTTTGAGGTCCCCACTGAAATTCCAAGCACTTGTACCAGCTTGGAGAGGCAAAGAATCCATGGCCAATTTGAGAAGGTGGCCTTGGTTTTCCTTTTGATATATTGCTCTTACTTTTTCCTCATACATTTCTTTTTAAGATGGGGAACAAAAAAAAAAAACCCAATCCATTTACCTGTATGTTCAAATTCTTTTGAGTGTCACATTGGGGGACAGTTACTAAAATATGGAAATTTTTTGAGAGATAAATGTTGCGGGGTTAATAAATACCTGAATGGTATCTTCATAATGGATTATCCATGAACATATATGAGATATGAAAGTGGCAGGATTTCACTGCGATTCTTTTGAGTTAGATATGTTTGCATTTATTATTTGAGTAACTTGAGGTGTTACATATGTAACAAGACAACTGTAATTTGACCCACTTGTTCCAGTCATTATTGTGTTTATGTCTGCCAATTTACCTAGCTCAACTTTTGCTCAGTTTTAATATCTACAGTGTGTTTTGTTTTAATTTGCTATAATCTGTAACTTGCAAATGCATTATTTTTTTTGTCCTTGTGAAATAAAGCAGGAAAGTGTATGTTGACAAATAAAACCTGTGAGCTAAAGCCATACAATACCAATGCACATGTGTTATCTGGCAAGGTACATGTGCTGTCTTTCACTGGTGTCTTATGAAATGTTGGGCAAAACACAATAGTTAGCAATTTAAAAAAAAAAAATCCCACTAATCTGCATGCTCCTGCTTTCATATCCAGCTTGAGATATCTGGAGCTATATCTTTAGTTTATCCTGTATTTGCAGCCCCCCAGATACAAACTAAAATAGGGTTTCAGGATGTGGAAGTCAAGTTTGGTTTAAAATCATTTAGCAGCTGTTTTCTCTGTTGTCTTTGCTACTTCCTTTTTCCCTATTCTAAATCATAATTTGTGTACGATGAGGCCAACACTGTTAAGAGTGCTGGTTTAGAAGTCTTTATTAGCTAGGAAATGCTATCGATTTTTTTCTTTAAAATGTCTAGCTCTCTGCATTCAGGTTTCTCATTGACAATGAGATCTATATGCTCTGCAGTGTTGCAACATAAGAGCTTGGCAAAACAATTGTTTTGCAACTGTTGCAAGAACTGTGGAAAATTAAATGTTTATTACAGAGTGAGGCAATACTATTATTCATATTGTAGTCATATGAGGCAATGCAATCTTCTGATTTTGATGAAGACTTATGGAGTCTAAAAATAACTCATCCTCAGTACAGAAAAATATGTGAAAATATACAGTCTATCCCTTAAATCCACAGCATTAAGTTAAATTAATAGAAGAACTTGTACAGTACGTGATTGAATCCATGAGGGATATAGTGTGATATTGTATATTTGCCTAAAAGCTCACTCTGACAGCAAAAACAATGTACCACAGTATGTTTCTTTCTTATCTAATGGAAAGAATAACACACAGAGGCTCAATTCTTGTAATGAAAACCCCCACATTAATTTTATTTTTTGATGTGTCATTGTAATTCAAGAGATGTTTTTAATCTCAGGATTGCTAGGGCACAATAAACCATTTAAAAAGTATTTGGCAAAGATCCCTGTGCTTAGCAACAGCTCTTTTCATTTAAACTGTTTTTTGAACCAAGCTATTCAAAGCTTTGTTCCACTTATTAAAATAAAGTATCTTACTTCAAACAAGTATTTCAGAGAATATAATCAAGAGGACAGCATTCAAGTACAATGCACAGAAAACATAAAAGGTAGCAGCATGAAAAACTCAAATACATTGTGTATGTTTCCTTGTTTTTCATTAAAAAACCTATATAAAAATATACTCCTGGTTTTATTTTTTCTTTGTGCCATTATAGGGCATTTAATACTCCATTTCTTACCATGTTCTGAAATTCATTACCAGATTTAAAGTAAAATTAGCTGTGAAGTATTTTAGTGAATGAGATATTGCATTAAAATGGTGTATTTTCTAGTCATCTAGGTGATATAAAACGGCACCGGAGAAGCTAAATATAGAATAATGTCTATTTATTTTGCTGCTGGCTTTGTACTCTTATGCGAACTACAGTGTTAATAATTGCACAGTATAACCGTGAAAGCTCTGCTTTCCAATGAGGTATACTTGTTCAGCTTCAGCTTCATTATATAAGTTTACATTGACAATTTATTTCAGATTTTCCTGAATATCGTTTTCACTTTGGTTTAGTTCTGCCTTTAATTTTGTTTGCTTTTTGTATCAAAAGCACTGCCAAGATAATAACAGCTCCAGTAACAATGCAAATGCAGTTTCCCTCCATAAGTGAATGGGTATGGTTCATTCGTCAATGGTTCCTATTTCACCCACATACCTCAGAAAATAGGGAAGGATGCATCACGCAAGCATCCTTTCCTGTGAAGAGGATCTGAAGTACAATGTTATAGGGTGTCAGGTGCATTTTAGAGTCCTAAGACTCCTCAGTTCTCTCTGAAGTGAAGAGAGGTTGAGGTGAGCATTAGAGAGGGCCGAGCATAAAGAATAATTCCGTTTTGCAGAATATTTTGCTATTTTAAAATTGTTTTGTTTAGAAATGAGAACCTCAGACTTGAAAATTCCCAGTTAAGAGAAAGCCCTGGGTCTGTAGCTCTGGCGCTAGCTTTGACCTGCTTCCTCAGGCTGTGGTTCCTGGGGTTACAAACACAGCCAACAAACCTTCTACCCTGCCACATGGGTTCACAGGAAACTATCTTGACCATCCTAGATGTAACTGATAAAATTTTCATGGCCCACTAGAGATTTGGGGATAAATACTTGGAAAGAAGCTTTGAATAATGGTAAGTCCGTATAGATAATGCTGTATAAGTTTTTCAGGATGGCCACGACTGTAACATCACTGCAGTTTTTAATCTCACATTGTGTGGGCAGAAGAATGGTTATTTCCAAGATGTTAAAAAGCTAATCTATTCTGTTAAGGTTTTGTATCTTGCATAGATATAGCTTCTTTCTTTTTTTTTTTTTTTTTCTTTTAATTTTACAAACCAAGTTGGGAGCCTTGACATTTATTGGGCCCCCATATTTTTCATTTATATTCTCTCTAGTCTTCACCATCTGTTATGACAGTAAATAAGTTTCAAATAAGCCATATCTTCCTCAGCATGAGTTGCTTTTTCTGCAAAAAAAAAAAAAAATTAAAGTTGCAGTTGGATGTGATATTTGAAGTCACAGCTTGTCTTCAAATATTTAGTAGCGTATTCCTGTGCCAAGGGATATCAATCTGCCATTTGCTTTGCTTACAGTATAATAAAGATTATCCATTCCCTTCTTTCATAGATATGTCAAGGCTTTTAATTACTATAGTTCAGGAAGTAGCTCTTTCCACAGGCTTTTTCCATTTTGCTTTAACTTGATACCGTTCCATCTTATCTTTTTGCACATTAAATTCCAAAAGGAGGATATAGTGTCTGACTTTGGTGGATGAACTGTGATCTTCCCTTACAAGTAAATTCCTTGGCTATAACAACAGCCACTTTTATTGTTGTAAACTTCATTAGTGGTTGGGTGGGTATTTCAGATGTTGGTACCCAACCTTAAGAAGTTCAGCAGAGAACTTTTTTTTTTCTTATATTATATGCAGGCATGGGGGCAAATCTGAGGAGCCACATACAGTTTATTTTTTATCTTTGTCTTATGTTATGGAAGTATACTCCAGCAAGAAGGGATGTGACTTGGAAGTCAACTTTGTACAGGCATGCCACTTTGCTTTCAGATCTTTCTAAATTTGTCTGCTTCCTTGATTATGAATATTGCATCACATGGAGGCATTTTCTTTGTCCTTTGAGGACAGTGGTGTAAAATCACAGGTGGTTTTTATTGATTGTCTAGTAAACTACAACAAATGTTTCCTTGAAACTTTCCCAAAGTAGCTCCTCTAACAAGGAAATGCCCCAAACTGAAAGTATTGCTAGAACAGTAGATGTTAATGTTTCTTGTGGAATGTATTTTTTACATTCATTTAAACTGTTCAACAGGTAATCTCTAGCCCATGAGCTTCCCAGATGTATTAGCAGGTATCCTGTGATAAATCAGTCGTCATAATTGCTCCTTCTCCCTTCCATCCCTCACGTAATATTCTGTGGTTCCAACCATCCCCATACCAAAGTATCTTTTTTTGCATCCTCCTTTGATACTTCTGAAGGCTGTAAATATATTTAATAGGTAAATTTAAAAATCTGCTTCTTTCATCAGTACCAATGGGTACTTTCAGAATGGCATCAAAGAGGATATTATGATTGAGCACCAGCTTTGCAAAACAAAAGGAGTAGAGGTTGACTGCAGTGTGATTTATGTGAAAAGACTCTGGCAACTTCTGCAGTAGCTACAACATTCATTATGCAAAGGTACTTTGGAGTAAAGAAAAGAGGTTTTATAGCATTAAAATAAAGTCCGTGTTATAGTTGAAACTGATGCACAACCAAGATTAACCCTTTTGTTTGTAAGAGGATTTTGCTATCATTTTGATATTCATAAGCTTCTTACTATAACAGTAAAGCTTTTATTTTTATGTATGCAATTGTTTTTCCTTTTCACCTGTAAACAGAGTAATTGCACTTTTTTATGATTTTCCAGTATTAGATTAATTTTATAGCATGTTCTGAAATTTCATTCTCTTTCAGCATCAATCTTTGTTTTCTTTTTATTACAGAATTATACTTACAAATAACATCATTTCATAACAATAAACATAAAAATATAATGCAATATAGCAGTTACAGGTTTATAGAGTAAACATTTCATTTGAAAGAAAATTCCACTAGCTTATGCTATTATTTCACAAAAGTGGCAAGGTCAGAAACTCCGAGGGTTAATAACAAAGCCATTTATATCCTCAGATGGGGGGACAAGTATTCAGGGATCCGTGACTACACTTGTGAGAAAACACAGAAAGAGGATATCTTGTCTACAGTTTATCTTTTTTGGAGAAGGGGTCTCAGGTAAAACACTGATTTTCAATTTAGAGTTAGCATACAATGTAGGCTAAATTGTATCAAAGCTAAATGATATTCCACAGAATTCAGTTTCTTTCACCTTACATTGCTGAGGGCCAGGTATTCAAAAGAGAACTAAAAATCTCCCCACTCTACTTTTGCAGACTGAGCACACTTCTAGTTAGCGTAGAAAGATGACAGATATGAAGCCAGATGATTAGTACAAGGCAGGAGCTGTTTAAGAAAAATATTTTTCCCTTAGAAAAAGAATTAGGAGAATTTTCAAAGGTGCAGAATGGAATTCGTGATCAAAGTGTGAAAAGAAGAAATAGAGAGCAGTCAGGAGATTGATAGGGAATTTGGAGTAGGGAAGAGTTTTGCCTTGGATGAGGACATCTATGTGATCTCCTGAGCACTTACCAAATGCTCTGCTCACTTAATACAGATTTGCCTACCGTAAAACACTGTGCTGGGCCAGGATCTTTCCCTGGCTTTCTTTTAGAGCAGTAGTGAAAATAAATTCAAAATATCTTGGAATTATATCAATGTCAAAAGGAGACTTTACAATCAGAAAAGTGTTTTGGACTAAGAGGATACTTTTTTGACAGTTAAGTGTCGTTTTTATTTTGTCATTTTTCAATGTAAAAATGCACTTAAATTTATGCTAAAGAACTTTTAGAATGAAACGGCCTTGAATCCTAAAGGAGTTTTGTCTCATGATAAGAGCAAATGGTTGAAAGTCAAGACACTGTTTTCAAGACCGTAAAACGTCTCTGCACAGTGCTGTTATTTTCCCATGTGGAGTGGCTTGCCCTGAGGTCCCTGACACATCCTGTAAATATGTGTCTCTAATGCTCAGCTAAAGCATTTCCATTTTCCTAGGATAGCATTTAATTTTTTGAAGACCCTTCTTTAGAAAACCAAGAATTGTTTGCAAGATTTTTTTATTGTTTTCTTCATTTTTAAGTCATACGCAGTAAAGAAGTGCCATATAAAACTAAGTTAGGTGGATTTGCTTCACAGTGTTTTTGCAAAGTAACGTTGTTTGACTCATATTTCCTTATTACCAATATTTACATGTAATATCTTTCATTATGTACCACCGAATGAATCTGACTATAATTCCCAGCTCCACTTCCCATTTCCTGTTGTTTTCTAGGCAATATATGTTGATTGTCAGGTTTTCGGTACTTTGTCTTTTTTCAGTCCTCTAAGATACCGTTACTTGTCCTGAGATTCTGTGATCAGTTAACCAGCTGGCAGATTATCAGGTTCTGGTAATTTGAAAAGGTCTAGCTCAATGAGTGCTTTCTGACCTGTTATTTCTCTATTCTAGGCTGAGATTTCACATCTTTCTTGTTAATGTTTGTGGTAGTCACCAACATGATTGGCCTTTGTGTGAAGGTAGGCGCACATGTGTTGAAAACTTTAGCCTGCACGTTGTCATTTGTTGATAACGCCATTGAATACTGAACTACTGAACCACATTTTTCCTACTGCGGACATGCTTACAGCATGACTTCTTTTTTGCTTTAATAACTTAAATGTTTCTTGCTATTTACATCTCTGTCCTTCTGAGATTAATCCCATGTTAGTCTTATGCATTCCCTTAGCCATCTGACCTCATTTCCGCTTTCTGTGTGCTTCTCTCTTCTACGCGAGATCGGCGAGTAATTCACATTCAGTGAATTCATCATTTGATCTGCCTGTTTAAAATCCTCAGATTTTATTTTGCTGGTTTTCTTTTCTTTCCTTTTTCAAGGATCTGAACTTTCTCATCTTATTCAGCTTGCGTTTTACTCTCCCATTCTCAGCAAGTTTCTCTCTACAAACAATAAGAGCTTTGCTTGTAGCTATCTCCTTCAGTTGCAAAAGCTGTCGTTGATGCTTTCTGAGAATTTGCAGGCTGATTTGTGTTTTATTTCTTTTACAACACATCCAAGTATGTAAAATCTCCCTGTTTTGGCACACTCATTTTTAGTGATTCTACCTGTATCTCTCAAAAAAGCCTCATCCACCTAATTTTCTTGATCTGGTATTCTGTAGCAGATAGTCATCATGATAAATGCGTACGTTCTTTCTTGCTGTACGTAATCTTGCTCTTTGCGTTGCTGATCTTGAAGCAAATATATGAAGTGTTGTCTTCTAACATAGAAAAATGACGCAACAGGGGAGGCCAGTTTGGGCAAAACTCTAGAGTGCTATCCTTCAAAGTCGAGCTCTTGGAGGCTTAATTCAGCTGCAGGAGCAGAGAGGGCAACCTTATAATATTTGCCCTTTGAAATGCTATCTTTCAGAGGTGACCTTTAAGCTAACTTGGGAGTCTGACAACCTAGGTCCTCAGCACAAGATCCTTTTCACTGTCAGCCTCTCACAGTTGATATCTTCTCTGCCTTTGTTCAAAATACTATCTCCTTCCGATTTTACCTGCCTTGCTTCATAACTCTCTCCTAACTCGTGCTATCATTCAAGTCAAATAGAGTTAGTGGACTGTTCCCTTTCTCTTCGGAGGCTTCTTTGAGTTTATAATTCTGTTGTGTTCTTTACAGACCTTGTTCCCTCTAGGTTAAATATTCTTCTCTCCAGTAACAAAATGATTCAAGAACGTTTTAGTATTATGCGAAGATTTGTAGTCCGCAGCACTGCACACTCATTTTGGAACTTAAGCAAACATTAACCATGAAGCTAATCAGGAAAGAGCTCAAACACTCTTCTGACTTGGCAGGAGTAAAATAAGAATGTGACAGCACACAAAATTAGGGAAAACTATATTAAATTATGTGAATGGTTTCCAAGAACAGAAGAAATCCACATGATTACCAAATCAGCCATTGCCATCTTTAGCCATGACCATTGTCTAGGTTTGCTCATGCTTGTCCAGGCTGTGACTAATGCAGGTGTTTCTAATAGCAGCTTTTAAGAATTCATGCATCTGTTTACATAGCTTTTGGAGTTCTGAACCAAAGTTTTGCATTTTAATAAATGAGCTACAAAACTTTTAAGGCAGATTCATATGAATGTAGTTGAAAATTCAGTAAGACTTTTTGTAATGGGTCAGAGCTGCATTATGAATTTCAGTAGTTATTTTTAGTTTCTTTAAAAATGTTGAAAACTGTTCTGGGTTTGGCTCATCATAGTCACATCCACACTGTTCCTAAGGGCTACTTCATTAAAAACTCGTCTTGCTGAAGAATCCTGCTCGAGCCCACACCTTAACCCCTGAAGACCCTCCCAGAGTGCACCAGATGTGCGTGCTGGATGTGAGATGGAGCGGCCGAGGGCGTAGTGCTCGTCCCTACGACTCTTGCAGCCTGCCCGCCAAGGCCCTTCTAGCACTGTTCTCCTCGATTCATCTGCAAAAGCCGTGACCTGGGATGTGTCCCTAGTTCATGGGAGCTTGTACATCTTTATCAACAAGACAGTCATAGAAGGCAGGGCCTCTAAAGCCCCGTGGGATTTTCAGCTTTGACTTCTGCATTTTTCCACTGCATTACTAGGGCCTGTCAGCACTTTGTTCCCGATTAGTTGGGCAGCTAACAGAATACCACTGCTGTGTCTGTAATTCTCCATACTTCCCTGTACTGTATTGTGTTCTTGCCTTGTCAGTGTATTTTTTATCTCTACAATTGTTTCTTTGGTTGAATTCAATATGTTTGTTTTTCTAAATGACAGCAAAACTGGTATTTTGGTGTACTTCCATATTACTCCATCAATCACTGGAAGAGGATGTTGACACAGTGTTAGGGTTTTTTTAAGTAAAACTAGGCTGCTTTTATTATTTTGTTGTATACTATTTTCCACTATTCCCATCGGACTGGGAAAATTGAGATTTCATAGGCCTAATCTTCTCAGCTAATGCTATGAGCTAAAGCTAAGTAGCATTTGCTGGCAAGCAAGAAGTTCATTTGTGCTCAGCTCATTCTTCTGTTTGGCATAGATGTAACAGATACTATGCATGAATTGAAACTGTTCTGTTTTGTTTTGTTTTGTTTTTTCACTGTATTATTCAAGTTCTAATTAGATGATTGCTAGTTAACAATATTTCAAAGATTTTTCTTAATTTTTTTTAAATGGGAAGATAGGTAAATTTTTGACTCGGTATCTATAGTTTAAACAGTGTCAAGTAATACAAAGAACAAATATGTAAAAGTTGTGCAAGATTATATGAAGGAAAGAGATAACAGGAGAGAGAAACAGAGAATTTACAAAATATGAGAGCAGAAAGAACCTGGTTTGGCCAGGATTAGGTCTCTGACCGTCAGATATGAATTAGTTAGATGGACTAAAGGCGATGTGAAGGGTAAGGCAAATGGGTAAGATGAAGTCAGAACACTGTTCTCGGGAAGTTAATTACACTACTGTAACATGCTGGAGAAGGGCAAGTTTATAAACAAAAAAGTGGTTGAGGGGTTGTAATTAGTAGTACTAGCAGTATTTAAAGAAAAGGAGTTACAACGTATGTGGTGGTATTGTTTTGGGAAAGAAAGAAGGCTGCTAGAGGAGAGGGCTGCTGGGTGCGCGAGACCATGGCTGAAGGCTGGAGGAAAGTGGGCAGCTGCAGACTGACCTGTTCACGGTAACTGTAGATTCCCCGCAGGGTCAAAGACTAATAAATAGGAAAGAATACATGAAGAAATGGGTGCTGTCACTGAACTGTGGCTGATTCATGTTTGCAGAAATTGTCTGTTCTGCAGCAAATTTGAAGTGCTGAAAGGTTGGAATAATACATTATTATGTAGAAGAGAGATGAGACAGGGTTTCTGTTTAGGAAATCCGGATGAAGAAAAGAGATACTAAGTACGTAGTGCAGATGATGTAGGCAAGACCACAGGCTTAGTGGAGAGGAACAACCTGATATTTTTATGTTCTTCAGACATGCTCCTGAACACAGGAAGGAACTCTGCATATTCTGTATATACCATTAATGAGTGTGAGTTTTGCATGATGTATCCTTATTCATAGCTTTATGAAGCAGACTTTCTAGTCTTTTCAAATTTCTCTTCAGGTAAGAATTTTTAAATGCTCCTAAAAATTTTTTTACATCATCTTTCTGAGACCATTACTACAGATAAAAGTAAAACTTTCTTATGAAATACTGTACACTTTTCAGTACTATAGTTTCATCTTTGTCCCGCAACATTCTGTAATAATATTTATTTCTTGATTACACCTGTGCACTGAATACAGCTGCTTTGGGTCTGCCTAGTGAGAAGTTTAATTCCCTTGATATAGCTGCTGATGATATTAATTTAGAATTGTGTAGAGTCTATGAGTGGGATTTGCTTTTTCTTCTGAAAATAGTATAAGTAGCTAAAATAGGTTTTTTTGGTACAAGTGTTATTACATTTATAAATGTAATGTTTTTTATATTCCTTAAAACCAAACCTTGAAATACTCTGTTCATTCTTTGCCATGGTGAACATTGACCATTTACTTCTACCAAAGGTTTCCAGCTCCTTAGATAGTGTTGACATTTTTAAAAAAACTTTCCCTTTCACTCATGATTATTTTTTTAATAAATGCTGTTGAAAAACTAACAACTTTTTTTTAAACCCTATATAACTATCATAAACCATACAACTGTCATAACTATTGAAAAATCAATAAAATTTGTGAGTTTTTCTTAAAAGTACGTTGTCCTGTGAATAGGTATCTAACAGATCTGACTTAATTCTTATACAAACAGATTTGGTAGTTACAGACCCTGGTTGTGGAAAGCTCAGATGTCTCTGCTCCTTCACAAGCCCAGGGGTTGGAGTAGAAGCCGTGAACTGCTGTGGAAACCCACTGTGGCATACGGTTTGGGGTAGGTTTTGTCCCCGGCAATCCGTACGGTGTTCCGTGCTCATAGCCAACTTACTTGGCCGTTGCAAAGAACGTGGAGGGACTACACTTACTGAACAAAGATTATTCTTCAGGAGTAATTTTCTTGCCTGTCGTTTTTTGGATAAGAAGCAATTTTTAAAATGTGTTGTCAGAAATCCATCCCTTATGCAATAAAAAACTCAAAAGCTGTGCCTGATGACATACAAGATGTCCAGATCTGCATTGGCTCCTTCTCTGCAATCTGTTTACAAAAGTTAAAAAATGCAGCAGAATGAGTTGGTTAGTAAAGGTGCTTTTTTGAATGCTAAATCATATCTGCAAAACTGAAACACTAAAATTTGTTTTGTTTCACTACACAAGAGTCTTCTGAAACAAGTTTTAATTTAAATTGAAACATTAACACAAATACAACAGAAGAATAATTTACCTACAGAGTCCATTTTGCCCTCTCTCAAAGGGAAGAATTCATGAATTGAGGAAATAATATATTTATTTGTGGTTCCTATGGTAGTTCGTATTATTTGCAAAAAAAAAATTATCTGAAAATTACACGTGCAATTATTATTATCTTTTCCAGTAGTATTCATATTAAACTGTCATGGGGAATTTTTTATTAATGAAAATCCCTATCAAAGGACTTTCAAATTTACCAAAATGTTAATTACTGATACATTTTTTAATTTAAAAATGCTTATTCCAGATATTTTGAGGTTGTATTTTGATCCTGAATGAGTAATGTGCTTTTTAGAGATGTGGTGTACCTCATTTGTCATTGATTTAATGTGAGCTAAAAGGCTTAGCATATTTGAAAACTAATTCAATAATTTTATGCTTCTCTTGAGATCTCTTCAACCCTGCAGGGAGTTGGAAATTCCCAAATAATTGTTAGGAAATACTGCAAAAGAAATAACTTTTTCTGTCTCAGGTTTGCAGAAATACCAATTAATAGAGTGTATAGAGTCATATATCCGCTCCCTCTAACCACTGTTAACTGGTTTAGTTTTGTTAGCATGGCTATAAATTTCTGGACCTATATGTCAGTTGAGCTCACTCCATTATTTTTAGTGGGTTTTAGTAGTTTCCCTTTGAAGAACAGTCCTCATTTCCCTCCAACATCCTACACGGCTAACGTTAGGGCACCAAAGACCACGCGTCCACCAGGATACGTGGCACAAGAAGCCTTGCAGGGTTAACCCCTCGAGATTTCTCAAGGAAACAGCTGCTGCCGTGCCATGCTCCTTGCCTGTCGTGCTGATTAATAGTGCCTTGGTATTTCCTTAAATGTCCCTCGCGGGCTGGGTTTTTGTGTAGTCGCAGTTGGAATCGGAGCTCGCTTACTGCTGCTGTTTTCTGTTTGTCAGCACAGAGAGCCTCCTCGGCACCCGCCGCTTACGAGCTGCACCAGTACAAGGAAAATAGTCATAATTCTGGTTACCTAGCAGTGTTAAACAATTACCAGATTTTTTAAATTAAGTGTGGACTGAAACAGCTTTAAGACTTCCTAAGACTTTCTGTTCTGTTTCAGTTTCTCGTCCTAAGTAAGTGTTCGCAGGCAAACTTTAAGCTTCTGAAAAATGCCTTTAGCAGCGGTATTCTTCAGCCAGCCTCTTCTGGGGGGCGAGCGAGCGTCTGCGCGTGGGCGCCGCTTCTCTGCGCGACGGGGTCGGTTGTCCGAGGTTTGTGCTAGTCTTGCTTGGCTGCAGTCCGTAGCACTGCGTCACACGAAAAACATCCTCTAAATTTCTTTCTCGTTATTTGTTAGGGTTGGGTCCACCTCTGAGCCATAAAGGAAAATTCTCTTTCTTTATTATCTAAGTAGTAATGTAATTACTGATCTGTGAGGGTTTTTTTGTTTGGTTTGGTTTGGTTAGGTTTTTTCTAAATGTTGCGTGACACAGTGCTGTTAGTGTTTTTATGGAGTAATGATGATGAAAGAGGAAACTGCATTCCAGTGGCAGGTCACCTCTAGGTTAAAAGAGGAAAAAAATATGCATTCTCTGTCTCGATTGCCTACCATGGAAGCAATAGTACCTAAATATTCATGTCAAGCGTTTTGTACTGAGTAGTAATCTAAAATGTACCTGATACAAGACACAGACAAAAAAGTAAATAGCAGGGTAAATTGCAAAATTATTTACACAAAGGTAAAAGTATATGTGGAGGTAAATAAGTTCTAGACCATAGGCTACAGGCAAATATAAATTCTTTGTCCTGCTTGAGCCTTTAATTTTACATTATTACATCTGCCAATATTCATATGCAACCGTCACGATTTCATGAGCTTTATGATATCTAGACAAGTTTCACAATAAACGATACATGAGTCAGTAATACATTTTTGTATTGTATTGTATGACAGTTGCCATATATTTTCACCATGGTCTTCCACAAGTATAAAAATAAAAAAAAAATGCTAACACAGTATTGACATACTGAGAAACATAATGGGGTTTTTGTTTGGGTTTGTTTTTTTTTTTTTTTGTGGTAGATAACCTTTCTAATGTTTCTGAGAAGCTGCCTAGGGAAAATATCACTAGGAAATTATCATTTCTACATATCTGGCATTGTATAATTTAATGCTGTCTTCTCTTGATGCATTTAAAGTACACACGTAGTAATGGCAAGGTTACCTGTGTGATCCAATCTATTGAAAAAAAAATTTAAAAAAAATTTCTATGTTGCTTCTTTAGCCCAGGATGCTCTTGCTCGTTTGTGAATGTTTATGCTTTTCCTTGTCATTAATGAAAATATTCAAAAAGCTGAAAACAATTATATTGGTCTCATTAAGGTAGCTTTCAAGTTCTAGCCATGTGGACTGAATTAGGGAAGAGTATTTTTGTACTTCTGGACCAGAAAGGAAATGAGTTACACTTGACTGGGCACTTAAAATGATCTTCAGAGAGCAGTATTAGACTGAAAATATAAAGATCATGAATGAAATTTCAGAGGAAAAAGAACTTCATTTCAGGTGGTTTAGGTTTGATTTTGTCTGTACCAGAAGAAACCTCCACTTTAAAAGTGAAATAACATGAAACACTTTAATCTTTTGTGAAGATGTAAGAGCTTGAATTCTCACAGATCTAGTTCAGATTCATCACATGTTCTGATGGTTGTCTGAGTCAAATTCCTCCAAAAATGCAGGTGTGAACTTGAAAAAAAAAAAAAAGCTTCTATGCAAAATGTGCAGTGTTTGGTGTTAGAAATGAGTTCCAGGAGCCTGTCTCTCAGCCTTCGATGATTTTCATCTCCGTCCGGGCCTACAGGGGCAGCTCCATTGATTCAGTAGAATTATGCCTTTTTGAGTTGTTATTTATTTGATGGAGCATTAGTATGTATCTGACTGAAAAAATATGTATCGACTAATTCTGTTTGACGAATAAGTAAGGAAAGACTCTTGTGAATTTTTAATGTACCTGAAATATCTGGTGCATCTGTATCCTTGTGAATGAGAATATTCTAGTTTTGAGGAAAATAGCATTTGTAGCAGCTTAATTTCTGTTTTATTACCTTCTCCAGAAGCAATATTACTAAAAAAAAAAAAAAGTAATTTAGCTGCACTAATATTTAGTTCTTTTCAGCTCTAAATGTTTCATCTCTTAAACTAAAATTTCATTTCTCATAAGAAGAAATTTAAACAAGCTAAAATTGATATTTACTAAAATAACCACCCTGATTAGATTAAAATCAGAATTTCTCAATTTGCCTGTGGAAACATATTAATGTAATGGATTCTTTTCTGAACTGGATGACAGACAGATTGATGTGTCAACAGAGAAAAGAGTTATAACCATCAACGTGTCTCTCATTGTTTGACAGTGATTTACTACTGTCCAAGAAGTCTGTTAGTTTAACTTTCAGATTGAGTTATTCAGAGTGCATTATGCTACAAGCATTTTTTGCTGTGACCAGTCAGACCAGTCAAATGGCCTCCAAAGACTGCTCCAACAGAGGTGTCGCACCCTGCACGATATTCTCAGACAGCCCCTCTGCTTCTGCAGGGTACCCCCAAGTCACCGACGCGCTGTCCTTCCACAGGAGACGGTCTATAAATTAGTTTTTAGTTTCAGCGTTCGAGTATCTTTTTTGGAAACACAAAGCTGCAATATTTTTTTTTTTTATGCTTTCTTTTTTAGGCCTGAAACACACTTTTTCGTCTTAAATGGAAATTTGTGATGAATACCCAAATTCTGTGAAAACAGAAAAAGACTAAATTTGTGCATGATCAAGGCATCTGTGATCTTGGAGATGTGACATCTATGCATTATTTAACTAATGGGTAGCTCAAGATTTGAAACAGTGTTAGTACAATTTTAGAACTTATCATCTAAATATAAATATACATTCCTATGTTCTTATATGTGAAAGTTTAGCTAAGGCAATGCAAAGCCTTGAGATCCTAAATCCTCACTGAATCAGCTGAGAAAATCCTCTTGCCTTTCAGCTGTTTCAGACTCATAGCATTAATTCTTCATTGTATTATCACTGGATTTTTCAGAATTTATTGCAGCAGAATATTCTCTGTTTACCATTGGTAACTGGTGTATTTCCAGTTTTAAATGTGTGTACCTTTATGATCTGATAAACCAACTTCGCTGTTAATTTTAACACAAACAGAATCTGGTCCTTGACAAACGATTAACTTAATTATCCATTTGTTCACTTTTGTCACTCTTACTAAAATAGTTTGCAAGCAATGTAAGCTGCAGTGAAAAGTAAAGATTGGACTCTAGCACTCATTAGAGTAGGAAGATGCTTGTCTTTGTTCCTGGTGTAACAGTGAAATGGTGCAAGTACTATTTTTGAACTTTCAGAATTAATAATTATAAAGACTTCTAAACACCTTCAAGAGAAAAGAGTGATTTTGATCAGAATGGACAAGACTGCAATTCTGTCTTGGTTTTCCCCTGTTATTTTGGTAGAAGTAATTTATCCAGATTAACATAATAATTCTTAGTACAATTTTTCCTACTTAAAAGTTTTGTGTGTCTGTGCTTTGCTTTTTCTGAGCTAGATTTGAGCTAGCTTTGACCAACCACTGCATTTTTTACATCACTTTGAAAATCATTGTGTCCTTGGGCCTTTTTTCAGTTATGTGGTAATTTTCGTAGTAGTTTTCTGTAATCTGTGTTGGCATTAGCAAAGGACATCCTTATGTCCCTGACTGTCTTGGCTTGAATACATGCTGATAATTATATTTCTATCCAGAAGTAAACTTAATGGTTCAATACATATACAGTTAATAGTGACTTAACTCTTACTCTCTATATCTTCCTCTGTTGCCTGTTCTTGAAAACTCTTGCTGTTTTTTAACACATTAAATTGGTACTTGAATGAAATACATCAGGCCATCATTTACATGGCAGTTTTGCACATACAACTCTCCAGAGATGCTGTATTGGTGTGTTTCATTTCTATAGTGTGTTGTGTTACATACTATTAGACATTAATCAGTTCTTGTTGATTTATATAATCAGCAGCAGTTTATAATTCTGAGACAGGTTAGCACAAAGTTGGAATATCTGTTGAATTTTCAGGGAGGGCAGGGATCTTGAATGCTTGTCATTAGTAGACCTTAAAAAATAGCAAAATAGTGTATTAAAATTATGTATTTTACAGGGGGAATTTTTTAAATGTCCTCAGGATGTCCTCTTAGTTGCAGAAGAGTGTTAACTGTGGCTGAAACTCATACGTAAACATGTTTTAGCACTAGCTGAAGCTGACCTGATGTCAACTTGCAAATGTGAATAATACAGGAAGTCTCACATACAAAATTATTTCATGTTCAAGTTCTTAATTTCCTTGCAAAAGGTGACTGGCTTTGGCTGTTGCAAAAAAATGGCAAGATAACATATTGCATTCGGACTTCCTCACCCTGAGAAAGCAGAGAGAGAGGAGTAAGCAAGCTTCATGCAGTTGCACGAGGTCAGTCCACAAGGATGAACCAAGGACACTGAAATGTGTGAGAACTCAGAACTGAGTGAAATGTTTGTCAGGTCGCGTTTCATGGTCAACATTTAACATTGGTCATTCATTAAGCGTGCTACATTTTCTATTCTTTATATTGTCTCTCTATAGGCATCGCATAGCATGAGGAGAGCGGTATCAGTATTACTAGCATAGCAGAAGAAAATTCTACAGGCTAAAAAGTTGTCTGTTTTCAAAAGACCCAGCATCAATTACTATGAAAAATAAAACATGGACTGGAGAAGAAATTGCAGTTTCCCTCACACGTAAAAGATTCTATTGTAATTCAGCCATCCCATCTGTTAGAGCAAAATTGAAAATTTACAATAGAACATATGTGACTTGAGGAGCGTGTTTCTTCTTTAATGTTCCTGAGTGTTAGAAAAACAATCATATTATGTTGTAGTTGTCATAGTAACTCCCAGGTTTTTTTTATAAAATAAAATGTATTATGTGAAAACTATTAGGTGACAGCATGATTTTCCAGATTAATGAAATTATTTGGGAAAATATATATAATTTCAGGACACTGAAGATTCTAAAGCAGCTGTGATTGTCCATTGAGTAATGTTTCGACTAAGCTTTGGGATTCCCTTCAGTAGCAGTTCATCTGCGTGATAGGTCTAGAATCACACTACACTGTAGTGATGTTATATGTTGTGCCTCAAATCTTAATTTCATTCTCCACCCTCAGAACATCATTCATTCAGTGCTAGGGAACATAGCAGTTAAATGTCTATTCCAATCTAAAATCTGCTGGAATTTGTTTTTTCCTTTGTGCATAATTTGTGTTATGGCTGTTGGATTCCTCAGTCATAACACAAGAATGCTTGGCCTAGAGAAAACAAAAAGAAAAAAGCAATGCCATTATTTTTTTCTTTCCTACGAAGCTACATTTGATGTGTTGGGTTTTGTTGGTTTGTTGAGGTTTTTTTTAATTATTCACTCATTCTAGTGTTCAGACTCAAGTGATAGTACAGCATAAAACAGTATTTAAAAATAGGAATTTAGTTATTCTACATCCTTGACATTAAATACTGAGACCTGAACTAACGTATTTCCAACATGTTCTTCATTTGTCGTGTTCCTTATATTTTTGCTTACATGCCAACTGATTTATTTTGTTCTTCTAAAATGTATTGATGCAAGCAAAAGTTGGTGATCAGCTTTGCTTGGAAGAAACATACTGTGTGGAAATTTCCCCATAAAACGGAACATATTTTGCCCACCTAGAGATGTGCGCCAAATTATCTTTGGATAGGTTGTTTTCTGCAGAGCTAAATAATGTGAAACAAATCAATCTGGGCTGATGTAGTGCCAGTGTAGTTCAGACTGAGCTGGCTTAGCCCCCGTTGTGCCTACCTGCAGCGCGCGGGCGCGAGAGCCGGTGCTCCGTGGATCGGCGCCGGAGCGGGCGCCCGGCGTCGGAGGGACCGACGTGCTTCCGCAAGAGCACGAGCGTGGTACGGGACAGCCCAGCAGTCGGGGAGAAATTACCACTGGACACAGCGAATCATTCGTGCCGTATGTAGTGCGTTTTCACTGGTCCGCTAGCACAGAACTTCATTCTCTAGATTTCACCTTACGGAAGGTAGTTTGGGAAGAAGGGAGGGTGGTTTTCCTTTTTTCCTGGCCCATTGTTGTATTAGTACAGGAGAATTTCTGACAAGAATCTTGAGGAGGTCACAATCTCTAAACTGCTTTGGCCCAGATAACTTTTAAGTACTGACGTGGGGTGTCTGATTGAGGTGTTTAACTGTTAAATGTCACCTCTGCAGTCAAGGAATGGAGACAGACATCTCCAGGAGAGCCTTTGAATCATAAAACAAGCGGTCTAGATGTGCTTGTCTTCTCTAGTGTCCTTAAAGGAACAGGAGATTCTAACTTAGTTGCTTCATTTAGATGTCTAAAACTAGGTGAGATGTACTCAGACACTTGGGGTTTTGTTTTACATGTCTTTAGAACAGGAATACTACTCGGGTGTGGTTCAGAAGTGATGCGGAACCGAATATATCAAAGTTTGTGCTATAGTTGTAGCAGCTGTGGAGTTAGGCAGAAGTGCCACTGCAATACCCCAAGCTTTCCTTTAGTGTGTTAACACAGCATTTCTGAAAATAATAAACATTTGATAGATATTTATTGTGAAGATATTTTGGCTTAAATCTCTTAATTTTATTTTTTTTTTAATATTAGTGTTCTGCCAAATTTTTTCTTTTTCCTCTCTCTAATTTCTGTAGACTTTAAAACTATTGCCTAGGGGCTTTTCAAGGAAAACAGACTTTTTTTACAAAATACCAGCAAAAAGGGTAAATTTTGGCATTAAATTAAAAGACAATGAATCACTTTTTTTTTGCTGTTAAATTAATTATCATCAAAGGTTTCATTAACAGCAGATTTCTTATCAGCAAAGTCAACAACAAAATTGGAAACTGGACAATTTTCTCCCATTATCAAAAAAGAAAACATTTTATGGCCCCTTTTTTTCTCACTTTGTCCTTTCTAGAAGACGGACTACAGCATGCAGTGTGGGATTCAAAAGTCCTCAAATCTTTGCGCCTTCTTTGTTTTAACTGGAGTTGGAAAATGTCATATCAAAATACAATCTGTATGTTAGCCTGATTCTGTCTAAAAATCAGCTTCTGTACATCGTTAATACAGAAACATTGAGTTTAGGATGGTGTGTCCATTTTAAATAAAATTGTATTTTCAATAATTATCTAACAATTATCCTTCTATCTGCTAAATATCCCTTGATGTTCAGGTGAAATTACTTTAACCTTGTTTGGCTGAGTTCAGAACATTTGCCTACTAAAATTTCAGCTCAGCTTAGCTTTACTGGAGCATTTGGGCTGTTCACTGTTTTAGGCATTTAATGGGAAAAAAAAACCCCAAACCAAAATCAAAACAACCCCCCCAAACCACAACCTCTTTTGATGGTTCTGCTTCTGGTATGAATTTCTACTGTCTCCTTTTTGGGAGTCATTTCAAAGACCAGATCTTCTGCACAAGTTATGAGATTAAGTTACAAATCATCTGTCAGGTCTGAACTGCAGTGTAGCTGTATGTTGATAATACTACATGTGTAAGCAGAGAAACATCTGATAGATTGAGAAAAACAGCAACAGTCATGTTTTATTTTTCTGCTTTTAATAATTAAAGAATGTCTTTAACTTTTTTTGTGAAACATGGGAACCTGTAACTCTTGAAGGTGTTAGAATATAAGTAGTTTAGAAGATTGAAATACTGATATAATAACATTTTTTCCCCTGTCATGATAACCATCACAACATGATCTTTGGTGCTGATTTAGATGTAACCAGTGATGTATTTGGGGGTTGGTTCTCTTTTTGAAAGGGGATTCAGTGGTTGTAGTAAGGAGAGACGTTTGCTATGCACAGAGGGTCAGCCCTAGTGTAGGGTACTTACTAAGCTTCTTATGCTTTTGGAAGAGGATATCTCGTGAGATTTAACTGATTCGTTTGGTTTAATTTCATACTTAGAGATATTATACATATATATTATACAGCATTCATTGTACAACTCGGAGTACACGGACAGTAAGGTGAGGTGGAGCTACCGCCTTATTCATTGCACGAGGACTGATGCAAGGGGTCTGCAAGGTTTGTGGGCTATAATTATCCCCAGTAATTTAAGAATCCATTTACCTTCTGCAGATGGAGATACAGTTTAATCAAATACAGTGGTAAATCAGCCTTTATTAGGCACATTCTGTAGGCTATTATGTAGGTGTTAACATTTAAAATGTTTCTGTATTAAAATTCTTCCCAGGTGAACAGGCACAGGTTTCAATTGTAAAAAAGAATTTTGCAGTAATGACCAACAAAGTGCTTTTTCTTTAGAAATTGTACTACTTTGAACAAAGACTCTTGATACTTATAATCCACGTACTGTGGTTGCTCTGTAAACCAAACGGCTGCTTTTGAAAATTAGTAGCTGCAGACTGATTTGGTCAATGACTAACCAAAACATTTAAAAGCTAAAGATTTGCAGCAATATATTGTTCTGTCAAGGTGGCAGTTTCCAGATTTGCTCTTAATTACTTCAAGTGAAGGGATGCAGCCCCAGATCCCTTTGTAGATACTTGTTTGTGTGTCAGTTTGAACTCCCTTTCCATTTCCATTTATATGTACTGAGCTCTCATTTTGGAGACCTCTACATTAACATTATAATTCTCTTTGGGATTTAGAATGTAAATGCTTCATGGGATTTCTCTTCATCATTTTTAATGGTATAGCAAACGTCGGCCGTATTGCACTTGCAATAGCAAGTAGCAAGGTAGCTCAAATTCCACATACGTTTTAGTCTGTACAAAAAAAGACAGATCTGCAGTAGAGAGGTAGTTCTGTAGACTAGCAACAAAAATGCAATTGCTGAACTGGTGTTTATGGATAACTGTGTTAATCACACTAATTTTTGGTCTGAGTTATCACTAAAAGCAGACTTTTCTAAGGTGATCCAAAGGTGACAGTATCTGCCTCGAAGACTCAAAGCCTGCTGAGGCACTGTGGTGGTCTCAGCTACCGGCCATAGCTCTTTCATGGCAGCTACTTTTGCTGTTAACAGGGTATTCCCATTATAAATTTTGAAAACTTATATATGGGCGTTTCTGGTCATTTTGGCTGGAATGTTAACTGTTGGGAATTTGATACCTTTCTGACTTAGAATAGTTTTGCTACCCATATTTTGAGGGTAGGGAATAGAAAGGTCCTTCAAGTTCTTCTGTAACAGCTCAGATTTGGTGTTCCAGTTCCCAAGCCACTTCTCTAGTGACCAAATCAGCTTTTGGGTTTAAAACTTGTGCTGTCCAGTTTGGAGGGAGCATAGAGATACAACCAGGTCTGGTTTCCTTCTGTATTTTGAATGATAAAAATTAGCAATTGGGCTTTTTTTAGAGACTATTTTCTGAAGTTACTTAAGCTGCATTTATTTGTTAACTAGGAGTGAGGGTCATGTTTGCCAGTGAAAAGCATGAAACAAAAATTTCAGCAGCCATTCTAATTCTGCAGCATTTAACAGTGGTATTAAGTACTTTGTTTCAGAAGAGCTTAAATTTTTCTTCTCTTACTACTGACTATTGGGTGTTTGGGAGCAATAAAGCACCCAGTTATGGCTTCTGTGAAATGTATAGGCCCTGCTTCTGTAGAAACTGTTCCTGAGAACAGGATGTCTACAGTTCGGAGCTTGAAGGTTAGGACTTAAGGTAGGACTTCGTTCCCTACTTCTGTGGCATATGAGAAGGTTTCTGTGTGAGAGCTGGGGGCTCTGCCAGTCTCTGTGCAGTTTTCACCTGGCACAGGACCCTTAGACCTATGAGGGTGAATCAGAATGGTAAGACAGTACCATTCCCAAAATCTGTAAATTCTGCTGGAGCCCTAGTTTCCTTGCAAATTATTCAGTCTTTGAAGACAGGATTATACCTATTTACCTGAATAGTAAATCTGGCCTGAAGTATATCAGCTTGCATATACTGCAGACTTCTGTGTTTAGTGACTTGAAATAATATTTAATGTGCTCTGTTAGCCTCTGGTTATAGTAAAGGCACCTGTTCAGTAGGTCAGATGAACTGGGTTGAGCTATTTCTAGTTCACTGGACACAAAAGACATGGAAAGTTATAAGTGGCAGCCCACAGTTACTATAATGAATGTGGTCACACCCAGAGAAAAAAAGTGGAATGAAGAATAACAGCAGGTTTGAGAGGTGCATTTAATTTTCATATGATATATTTTAAATTAAATGATGAGTGCAATAAGAGCGGGACTTCCTCTCTAAAGCTAAAGGCTAATCATCAATGCTGGTAGATTTATCTATTTTATACTGACTGTCTGCCATCTAGATGTATGGTAATTGTGAGTTTGGCTTACTGTTTAAACCTTGAGAAAATAATAGAAATTGAAATAATGCCAGCTGGCCTTTTTGTTCCAAAGAATTAAGAAGAAAAGGAAAAGCAAACATTCGATGGTGCTGATAGTTGCTTGCTTTCTGGGCAAAAAGCAGCATCTAATTTCCATTTATATGTCCCTCACAGGGATAATGTTTTCAAGCTTCACCATATAAAAAGAGTCAAAGTAGTTTCTCAGCTAATAAGTACCACTACTAGGTTTCTTGTGTAAAAATGAGAGCTTTTAACATCCATAACCTGCTGTCCTGCTAGAGTTTGCCCAGGGAGTGGAGCAGCAGTGCATTTGAAGTTGCAACTTGAAAGGCAGATGGTGGTGTGGGCCAGGTGTTCTGAGTTAGCGTCTACGGGCAATAAGGTGCAAAATGTATACAGTTGGCTAGTAAATACTTCACTCCTGCCGTTCCTGAAATAAAGGAAAAGGGTCGTTTTAGTCAAGTCTTTCTTTCCTTTTTTAATGCTGATACTATCAGAGTCCCAAAAAGAAGTGGCAGGTATTTCCTGGACTGGGGGGTTGGCCTTTATGTATTATTATCTGTGAGTGAGTCAGTGATGTTGTGCAGTAAATAGCTTATTCCTGAAAGAAATATTAGAATTAATATCTTTGTTGCATATGTTTATTTAAATTACCGACTTTTGAGTAGTTCAAACAGTTTTGTTCTTTAGAAGTAAATGGCCAATGTGAATATCCTCAGCTGTCCTGAATGAATGACACATTCACTGATCTTCATTATTGCTAGTTACAGGCACCAGCTAACACTGGAAATAGCATTAAAAAGTGTCAAATAAGGGGGCTATGGATATCAAAATACAGTGGAATGGAATTTAGTTTTCTGACAAGCTAAAAAAGGATTTAAGCTATGAATCTTAAGGTTCCTAAAAGACAATAATAATAAACAAAACACTTAAATAGCCAGACATCACATTTATAAAACAAACTATTTTTATCAGCTGCTAGCCTGTAAATAAAAAACACATTTGGAGGACAGTGCTGATTTTTTAGAAGTGTAATAAAAGAAAGCTCTTTCATTGAAGTATTCTTGAAATTTAAATGGTCCATCAAATAACTTACAGATCATATCTGCTGCCTGAGACTGTTGCATCCAGTCCACTTATTCTACAGCGGTCCAGGTGTCTATTCCCACAGCTCCTGCTATTTCACCATAGGATAGTCTTGTCATTATATGATTCTACTTACGACCTGCAAAACTACACCAAAATACGCATCCAGATCGTACAGGAGAAAAGTGTGTATTCCCTGAAAACAGTAGCACACTCATGAGAAAAAATAAGCCTCTTCCTTTTAGTAAGGGGTTCAGTTCCAAACTCTGAGGTACTCAAATAACGATTTGTAGGGACTTTAGGAAAATTCACAGGGAAAAAAAACTATTAACTTGTTTCCCTTGGATTTCTCATGAAGCAGAAACAAAAAAGATACATTTCATTTACTTTGTTTCATGCCAGAATTTAACAGATAATATCAACAAAAAAGATAATGTTTTAGCAATTACATATAATCAATTGCAACAAGTAACAAGTACAGTTAGCATGAGGCTAACTCATTCTTTTTCTAAATGCATAGAATTTTTAACTCTCTCTAAATACACACAAGAAGTGAAATATAAAAAGTAGATGGGGAGAAACTTTTCTGGAAGACCGATAGGCAACCCCTTCCCCATATTCAGATCCTCTTAATTAAGTCAGTAGCAAAGCCTGTTTAATACAGGGGAAATGGATCAGGTTCATCCCTTGAGATTTGTTCCCCTTCCCACGTTTGTAACTATCTCCAGCTCTATCTACCCTCATTTCATTGAACAAATAATATGGATGGAAGTAATCTAAATCCAGTGAAAGATCATCGTAAAGAAAAATGTAAAGTACTGGTTTATAAATGACAAAGAACATGAAGTATAACATAGCAGTATAAAGTGCTGACATGATGTCATCTGAAAATTTAAAATAATAATGGAAAAAAGAAAAAATTGCTAGTAGATGATTCATTCCAGTATCAGGTCTTAGAATTTTTCCTAACGTGGTTAAATTATGAGAAGCCATGGCCACTTCTTTTTTTCAATTTGAAAAAAATCCGTCTCACGTAGCAGTGAATTAAAGTCAGCCTTCTTAGTAAGTTGTGTAAGGAGAGGTGGGAAAAAACCAGCATTTCTTCTACAGCACCTTGAAATCCAGTTCTGGCAGTACCACTAAATGATAGCTGGTATTGTTAAGTAATGGAATTCACTCTGATTCTCTGTACCCCATCCTATCGGAGAGTAAGGTGATTCTCAGCTGCTTTGGTTTGATTAATGCACTGGATTCTGTGTATTTTTTCCATTTTAATTCGTATTTATTGCGCTTTTATTAGTCTATATTGTCCATAAAATCTTGTATTGAAAGTCCAAAGATTTTGCATGCTAGACTCAAATTCCCTCCCACTCCCACCCTTCAATCATGGTGTAGGCTGTTTTAGCATCATCTTTTGTATCTTGTAAAACATATCTTTCAGGTGCTCCAATATTATGTTATTGGCTCTGTGGAGATTTTGGTTCTTTATAGCTTTCAACCATACTAACATATTTGCAGGATTTAACACTACACAAATTCAATAACTTTTTTTTGTCAATCTTGTAATTACTTCTTCCTTGAGGTGAAATACAAATAGAGCAAGTAGCAGATCAAGGTGTTTCTGAAAGCTCTGATCCTTTGCCATCATCCTCAGGAGTGTTACGCATGTGTTTTTTCATAACAACAACAACAAAAAAAGACTGAATATGTGTCACTTCTTCATACTTCATGAAAAATCCTTTTTATATGGTACTGGTATAGTCCCAAAGAAAGCCTCTACCTACTTTCTCTAAAACTATCCTACTAGCAGTCTTTTCTCTGTGGCGTAATGTTTGTTGGAGGAGAGATAAGAAAGGGAAAGGGCTTTTTTTAAAGATTGTTTATTGTGAAGGAAAAATAAAGCAGTAAAACAAAACATATAAAAAATGGAAATTGCTATATAGTTTAATGAATATTTTGTAAAAATCATTTTCTATTCTCCTTCTACAAATTCATGATAGCAGCACTGCTGGCTGCTTGTACATGATTTATCATGTCAGATTATATTGCAGCAAGCAGACTATATACCCTTTGACCTTGAAGACTCCTACTATACTGCTATAAATTTTGGTTTCTTAAAAGCAGGGAGTGAAAATGCCCTTTCATTTAGACAGTTACTGAGCTTAAATATCTAGCAAAATGAGATTTTGGGGTTTTTTATACAGCTTTGTGTTAGCAGATGATATTTTGTCATTCTGAGTTTATGTGGAAAAATATTTGGAATTTTTCACATCTCTGTCTTGATATGTATGTCTACAGCTAAATGTTATTTTCAGCACAAATATGTGTACCATGTTAACAGAGCTTTTCCACGCCAGTGTTTGCTGAGCTGTGAAAAATGTGAAGTTCTCAGTGCAGCTTCTTTCAGAACCTGATTCTTGAGTATTTCAGCTTCAGCTTTGTGCCAAAGAATTGCTACGTGCTGAAAACCTGGAGAGATACCTTGTGAAACAAGGAAGCCTGTTTTCTTGCAAACGCTTGTCCAACGTTCACAGAACAGAAGACCTGGGACCAGCGTTTCCCTCATGCCCAGTGCTTCTCCTTCGCCCAGTACCCACGCGATGGTGGCAGCAGGTTCCAACAGCCCGTAGCTACGAGCTGGAGAAGGCACCACCGTGCTGCGGTGGGTGAGCAGCTGGCGCGCGCTCACCGGCCGGCTGAAATATGCTGCTTGGTGAACAGGGCTTTCATGTTCAACTCTCAAGCTTTCCTTCTGTAGGGACAGTGGTTTTCCTCGCAAGCTGCCCGTTTTCGTAGTTCTTGAACTTTGTATCTTTGAGACCTCTGCTGCTTGTCGAACTGAAGTTGGCGAGTGGATCCAAGAGTCTTGATGTTGGGGGAAGGGCTGGGTTGTTTCCAGAATAAGAAAAAAATAATAAGACCGCCCATAAAAATGCATTGGGTTTAGTGAAAAAGTAAATTTGTGATATAGTTGAAAGGAGCCTAGTAGGCAGTTCCAGTGTTTTGGTTTTTTTTTTCTAGAGAAAAGTGTACTTTGCCCTCTAAAACCTTCAAAACCATACTTTGTGGAACCACATCCTGCATAGAAGATGCAAAAATTATATGTTAAACACCTGTTTTATAAATACTCTGTTAAATAAAGGGTTTCAGCATCATGGGGTTTTCATCTTCTGTTCTTTCATCTGATTCTTAAATTCTTCCATCTATTTAATTAAGCTTGCTCTGCTCTCAGCCCGTTTAATCACAGGCAGCTTAGGTTAATGTACACCTCATCCGCTGATGAGCCAAAATTTCATGGCCACTTTATTTTGCTTTGTGGTAAAGGTATTTAAGAGCCTCTTCAACTAAGAATAAAAATAAATAAATTACACCTATCTCTACTGAGTGAGCTAAATTGTGCCCTAAAGCAAGCCACGTAATTCCAGCTAGAGGAGCGCTGACTTTGATCCACGTGGATAGATCCTGTGCAGAGGTGTAGTGGGAAAACTTGTGTAATAATATAATAGTTGTATCATTAGTGTAAATTAACATATTATTTTTGCAAAAGTGTACAGAATGTTTCCACAACAGAAGCACCTATGAAAAAGGCAGCAACATTATGCAGTTCAACTAATTTTCCCAATACTCAACTGGAGGAACCTTCTGTAAAGGAAAAAGAAATTTCAATTTCTGTGTCACTTCCATCTCATTCAGGGTACAAAAATGAGGACCAAATAATGGCAACTGAATGAAATGACTTCTTGGGATTGAACTGTAAGAACAGCATTATTTAATGATGATAATGTCTTTGCATGACCATTGACCTGGACAGTACTTAAAGCTGTAAGCAGGAAGTTTCCATTCTTTGTGCTGTGAAGATGAAGAAATATAGGCTTTTTATTTTACCAAGGCCTTGCATTTTATTAATAATATCTTAAACTACCCAGACTTCTGTATTCAGTATCAAGAGGATTATCAAAAACAAAACCAAAAATCAGCAAAGAAGTTTTTTTTTGTTTGGAATTATCCTTTCAGTAAAGGTTACTGGAATAAATAAAAATGAAAAACAGAACAAAATCTATACCAGTCATAAAAAATTATATTGAAATTATTATAAAGAAAATACATATATATAAACTAAGATTTTATGTGTAAAACTTTCATATGATAAATAGTTAAAAAAAAAATAATACAGGGAATATTAAGAAAACAAAGGAGCATGAGTTTATGGCCTAGTGTTACCACCTATGGAGGTGTCCATGATTCTAATACAGACTCAAGTTGATTTTTATTTTTTTTCTTTAAACGTTCATTCAGTGCAGTGTAAAACAGTTAAGCAGTTCTAATTTCAGAAATAGCAATGGTAATCCAATGAAATACCCCGTTGATTAAGAAACAGACTCTCCCTATTATTCCTTCTCCAGTTCACTGAATGTTAAATTCTTTTCTCTATGCTGTTATACCTTGAAAGGAGGCGGAGAAAATCCCTTTTCCCTCCTCCCCTGTGGCCAGGAGGAGCAGTGTCCCAGGGCTGGCAGCTGGGATTTTCAGCCCTAACGAGCAAATTGGATCTGGTCTCTTCCTTGACCAGCAGTCTGCCTGATACGTCGGAGGACGTTCTCGCAAACAGCGTCTCCACGGGGGTTTCACGGGCCACATCCTGCGCAGCACGTTGAAGGGAGAAGAGTGGAAGGAGAAGGTTTGAGGCTGTGGGTCCTGAAGTGGACGCGTTCTCCCAAAGCCCTCACCGAGCAGCACTGCCAGGCAGCGGGAGGCAAGAGCTTTTCCACTGACCTGATGGAAAGAGCCTAACATTTTGTTACACCCCGAGGAAGTCTGTGTTGAGTAAAAAGATTCGCACGTGACCTGAGCTTAATCCACTGACTTCATTATCAACTGTTTCTGCTTTTGCTTAATAAATATTAGCACAAAATATGTGAAGTACTGTAATACTTAGCAAGTATTATAATGGGATTCATTTAACAGAGAATCTTGCATACCATAAATTGCAATAAAACAAAAAGTCAGACTTATCTGTCACTTCTGTAAGTGGCAACTAAAAATACCTTTATGAATGTAATGGAGTTAGGGAACTCTCCTGGTTTTTAATTTACTTTCAATAATTCATTAGCATACACTTTAACCTTAATCGCCAGTCCCCACAGGATTCATATGCTGTGCCAAAACAGATTTCTCATAGGCAAAATTAATTTTCTACAAATAACTTCCCTATTTTTCCTAATTCAGGAGCACCAGAAGGTAGCACAGCTTTGATGATTTGATCTCGATACATAAGATTTCAGCACTCGTTTTAGCCGGCATTCTTGTGTATTGAATTTTCTTTTTTAGACTGCTAAATATTGGGTGTGACTTACAGGAGGATATGATTCATTTTGATGGAACAGCTTCTAGGTATCTGTATTGGTGCTTATTAATTACTTTAGCAGAAGTGTTTTGTTCCTTCAGTTCCTCTTGAGGATTAAATACCACATAACATATGTTAGATTTTGGCAATCTTATGTTTACAGAAGTTTAAAAAATATTTTGAGCAGTTGTGCATGAAATTATTTAATATCCCTCATGAGAGGAAATGCTAACAATGTTAAACCCAAATACAACTGCTTTCTATGAATACACTTTTCATATCTCATGAGAAAGTGCTGAATGGAATGTGAAATTTCCACACTTCTTTGAGCTCTGGAAAATCGAGCCAACAACGATACCTGAAAACAAATATTAAGAGAGGAAAACGTAATACTGAAAACAGTTGAAAATAACACATATTGGCCCGGTTACAGTCCCTAAGTAGGAAAAAAAGTAAATTTGTTTCAGAAGTACATCTAAGTTAAATATCTAAGAGCCAAACTGTAGTACAGAAATACAAATACACTGAGAATGTAGCGCGTTCTTTTCTTACATTTCCTTTATTTCCTTTAGTTTTGTGTCATTATAGAGATGATGACTGTAACAGAAGCTAATTCCTAAATTAAACTGACACGGCCTCTGAAGGAGAAGTGGGAATTGCCCTTCCCCGGGTCTTCTCCCTCATGACGACTCCATCCAAAGAGCAGGGGCTTGAGCCAGCCGGCTGGCGGAGGTCGTGCCCTTTCCTGGCGGTGAAGGGCTGTGTGGCACTTGGGCAGCGGCTCGGGAAACTCGACTTTCCCTCACCCACTGATACCTCCACAGCTGTTTTTACAGGGGACAAACCCCCCTCTAAAAGCAGAAAACTGTTCCTGTCTCCCCTCTACTCCCAGCTGGGCTCCTAGATACTTAGTTGATCCCGTCGCCCCCAAGACTGATGATTTCCTTTCCCAAAGTTCCTTAATAATTTGGAAAGTCAAATATACAGGTGAATAATTTGCATCCTCCCTGCTAGCAGCAGTTCACACGTGCTTAATTGCTTTGGCTTCATTTCATGCTTTCTGCTGCTGCATTTCACATGAGTTTGCAGTGTTCCCCTGCTTCTCTGTTTCCTCCCCCCAAAAAAACAAGTACAAGGTATTTTTGGAGCCTACCTTTTTCTGCAGTCATTTTTCCACAAAAACGTTTTGCTTAAGGCGGCAATAATAATTTCTGAGTGTTATTTTCTGTTTTACATATAACCAACAAATATTCACTTGCTCGTTTAAACCCAGTGGTGAACCTCTAGAGGAAGAGACGGCCTGACCATTGGCCTTCTTGCTGTGACTTTGATTACATTTTCCTTAATCTGCCTCATTCATCCCTATTTGCAGAGGTGGCTCAAAGCATATGCAGAGTAAACATCCATTTATTTTATCCACAGACTTACCTAGGACTACTTTTTGGAGACTGGAATGGGACTTGTGGAAAGAGAGCTTCGTCACGGAAGGAGAAAGAGCTCGGAGGTTCTTCACGGGAGAGATGGCCCCGTATGGTGAACAATTGGTGACAAACTGAACCAGGATGGGTAAAAAAGTAAGTGAAAATATTCCACTTCTAAGCCTCTTGCCCTTCTCAAGAAACTCCCCTTTCTCATTCCTTTCTTCTTGTGTTTTCTCTGAACAGCAAACTCATCTACTGGCTCCCAAGTCTCTTTCCCCCTTTATTCCACCCGATTACTTCTCTGTCACTGCCTCAGAGGTGAATGTTGTCCATATGGCTTAAAACTTTAATGACTCTCTTGATACCTGTTTCTAAACTGTGTCATTACTGAGCCAAGCGGCGTGTTTCAGTGAGAGTTAATCAAATGCACAATGTTATTGGTGCCTGTACCCCTGAATACTAAACCTTCGCCTACGCTTCTCAACAGGAAAGAGGGTTTCTAAAAAGTGTTTAACCTAGAAATCAGTGAACTGTGTTTGTGGAAATCACTATTGGCAACTGTAACACATTGCTCTCCTGTTCTAAGCTGCTGATGTTACCTATGTGATTTTAAGCAAAAAGGGGTCACAGGTGAAAGTGATGTATTCTTTTGACTTCACAGAGGACTGAAATGGCCTTTCTAAATACTTCCCTACGGAGGAGTGACTTTGCTCAGTAGATTTGACGCTGTTCTGATCTGTCAGGATAAGTCCCCTCCCTTCCCAACTTCTTATGGTACAGCTAATTCACCTTGCATCTCTTCATAGCTTTTTGTTGCAGGACTAACACTGTCAGATCTTTGAAGATCTCTAAATACGAAAGCTTAAATTGAAATCTGTACTTGGTTATATCCTGACTAATACCTGCTCCTTAATAGCAGTGGTGCTGCTGGTTGTACTATCGTAGTGTAAGAGGATTAATTTCTACTCTTAGGGGACTCTATGTAAGTTGTCAAAAATCTATCTGAATATTCTAAGTGTGTTCTTTAAAATAATTCAAAATTGGAAAACCACAGTTGCAGAAAACTAGCAATACCTGAGTGGATTTCCCTATAGCTTCTGACTTTAAACACTTAGGGCATGAATATAGGCCGTAGATTTTCTGTGTGATGTTTTCCAGAATTGCTTCAGGTCATGGTATCCATTGTTTGCCATTACAATGTGATCACAAGGACTTGCAAGTATTTATTTAACCTGAATTGCAGGAGTGAGATAACTGTAAAAATTCCTAAAATTCCTATCAAATTTAAAATATTTTCACTTTTTAGTGCTATTCTATTCATCTATTTCTTCTTATGAATCTGATCCTTTTTTACATGGGTACAACACTTCAGCTGTGCAGTCTCTCAAACAAGTCTTTGGAGAGGAAAAAACAAAATGGCAAAACCAAAAAGCATCATCTAACTTTACATTTTGAGCATGCTTTCAGTCATTTAACACAAGAACTTCATTATTCTGACTGTATAGCAAGACCTATGATAAAATAATTGATAGAATAAGCTTCAGGTTTTTTTCTTACTGCTAAATAATTACATGAAACTGTTACTGAAATCAAAGGCGTTAGACTTGGTACTTGAGAGGAAAATGGGTAACCAGATGTATCTCAAATTACAGAAGTAACATATTCAGAAGTTGCAATGCAAGGCAGAAGGTACCTTACTACTGGTTATTAAATGAACGAAAGATGGCTGAGAACACGTTGGGGGCTACGCCAGCTTTTGTGAGGCCTCTCGGTGCGATGAGAATGTCCCCGTTAGTGCCAGCACTGCAGGGTCACACTAAGCTCTGCAGGAGTTTTCCCGGGTGAACCTGCTGTCGGAATTCAGAGTGCCTGACTTCTGTCCCTTGCATCTTTTGGCAGCGTGGCTCGTAAGACTCGTGCTGGCTTGCTGTAAAGGGAAAGAACATTTCTTCCCCTAGTCTCTCAGTGAGACTGTATGAGTTTTCTTGAGTAAATATTGTCCTTTTTCTCTCTGTAATACATATGTAGCAGTTCCCTTGTGTTGTCCTCATGTTTTTTGGAATGATAGAGCTGGGATTGTTGGATTTCCTCTATATGAGCTTGGATGAGGTTATTTTCCAATTTAGGGGGTTTTGGCTTTTGTTCTTTGGCCTTCAGAAGGAAAATAATTTGTAGACAAATATGTGCACCTGGTGCTAAAACAATAGGTACTAATACATTTATGAAGAGGATGGAACTGGAACGCTCGTACGCTAGGTTTCCAGGAAAGCAGTCAGCCATGACTTGCTCTACGACAACAAAATAACTGTTTTGTTTTGTTGTTTGCAGTTACGATGATTGTTGAAAGCTTTTCCCTTTTTTGCACTGAGTTTCATTACAAACAGAACACACAAATAATATTTTTAAATGCTGGTAAAGGCAACAGCTAAAGACAATCACGAACAAATAAAATTACTTTCTCCTAAAACAGTGTAAATTTTATTTTGGTGGAAAAAAAGGTGAAAGCCCTTTGTTTATTCTGCTAGAAAGAGCAAAGTCTTCTTAAGTTATGTATCAAATAAACCAGTATTATGGAAGTGCTGAGACAGAAGTATGATTCTGTGATTGGTATCATTATGCATTTGTCAACAAATATGAAGCACATTAACACAGTCTAGCCACTGCAGTTGCAGGTCTTCCTTTTTTATGCATTGAAATAAAGTCTAAGGTGAATGTCGTCAGACCATATAATTTATTTTAGATATTCTGCATATCACATCTCATATTTGCACATCAAAACTTGAATATTGATCTGGTTTGTTTTCTGCATGCACTTTTCTATCGTATCTAACTCCAGCTGAAGTCTTAATCAAAAGCTGAATGATGGGGAAACTCTGGTTGGATAATATTTAGAATATTTGCTTATGTTTTAATTTTTCCTTCTTGAGCTGTAAAACAATTATTCCCAAAACATAATCAGAAAAGACTGGAAGAAAATCCACAGAAAGGTATAAAAACACCATGAGAAACATATGATGAGTGGGTGGGTTTTCTTCAGAGTCCATCCGTAAAACATTTTAAAAAAATGGCATCCCACAAATATTTGTTAGAGGGAAGGATTGGGTCTGAGATGTTCAGAGAAGATAGTTAATGGAATTGTGACAATTTACACCAACTGGGATATGTTTCCAGGAACTATGTATTGAAATCTCAAAAGATCAGTATGTCAAAAAGTACTAGCACCTTGAGCAAAATAAGTGAATAAATAGAAGAAAAGGTACAGGTAGAATTAATTCCTTGATCCAATGAAGTATTTCAACTTATATTTAACTAAACTTAGTGGACCACTACCTGGATTTTTTTTGAATGAACATATGCTGGATATTAAGAACATCCTCCAGTTTTAAATGAAATTCATTCCTGTACATGAATAGGCTTCAAACTCCATGTGACTATAGCTGCATGACATATTCCTTTTCATTTTATTCTGTCACCACTTAAGTTTTGGAATTACTTGCCAATTTACTAGTAATCAGTACTAAAAAGGTAACACTATGAACACAGTTTGTATCTTTTCTTTTTTTTCTTCTTTATAGTCAAAACAGAATAAAGTAAAATGGGATTGTGCTAAATGTATGTTGAGAAAATTAAAAAATGCTACGTATAAAGAGGTTCTTTTCAAACTCTGAGACACTTGGTGAGACTATTTTACAGAGGCACGATGAAGAAAATTTTCAAATTTACTTCTCAACCTACCATGTCCTATCATGTTCCAACAAGAAATTAAAAGGTGTTTAAGGGGTTTTAAGGACTATTCAGGGGTCTGCTAAAGCTGAAAATACTTTCCCAAATTGTCACCCGTAGTAGGCCTGCAGTTCCGTAGAAGTGAAATGCAGGTACTCTCGCTCCCCTGTCAGAGCCGGACCGCCTCACGTGTAGGCGCGATAGTGCTGTTGGGTTCTGTTGCTGTATGAAAATTAGGGAGGATTGAATTAGGAAGCAATACTGTGTAAGAGACCCTGGACAGAGGTATAAAGTAAAGGAAAAGGAGAACAGAATACGTCTTCCTGGAATTCTACCAGTTGGGAACAAGGAATAAGAAAGGGGAAAGCTGAAATAAAAACTTGAAAGGGATGTGCTAGTAGGAGACCAGAGCTTCTGAAGGGCACAAATCAGGGTAGAAACACATTTCTGCGTGATCCGGGGAGGAACAGGATGGTCAGTGAGGGGAAGCAGATTTCAGCTGGGATGAGGAAATTGATCCAGCAAGTGTGAGTGGGGATTAATTTTGTTTGTCTGTGGGTAAACCAAATCAATTCATAAAGACCTGATTGTGGGTTGAATTGATGCTGATGGTGCATGCACTAAGTGGTGTTGAGTTACAGAGGGAGATATTTGAATATGTATGTCAGCGTGAGGGGAATTGACTTTGACTGTGGAGGACAAAGTGACTGAGAATTGATTTTTATTGTGGAAGGAAATTGATCTAGAGGGAGAGGGAAGATCAGTTTGATATGTATGTAAGGAAAGCTCTAACAATGGTAGAGAACTGACGACAGAAGAAATGGACTTGGAATTTGGTCATGACATGATTTTGAACATGATATTTGTAGCAGTTGATAAGTGGTCTGCATGAGATAAGATTAAATGTTCTGTTCTGTGAGATGGCACTTCTAATCAGAAGATAGGTTATTCGTATTTGAGCCAACAGTACTAGTTTTTGGAAATCAGCATTGACCACAAACTAAAAAAAAAAAAGAGAGAGAAAGAAAGATAAAACAAACAAAACCACTAGAGTCCTGATATAAAGACAATGAATATGTCTGAGCGCTGTAGTGCTGAAGTTTAGATTTCCAGTAGTGAAATAAGGAGAGAATAATGCTTTTGCCTTGTACTCTTTCAAGTCTGATACAGCTCCTATTAATTTTTATGCCAGAACTCTATCTTGAATCATTTCAGTATATTCACACTGTTAGTTATAGTCATGATTGTGTTTAACAATATGTATACCCATTAAACATTGTTGTCCTAAATCATCTTGTCTGTTTGAATGTGGAAGCCTGTTTAAGTGAAGAAGTGAGCCTTGTTCCATCTAATGTGAGAACTCTGTGTAGTGGTTTAGCTCACCAAGATTTTAAAGAAGGTTAACAAGATGTGGTTAATTCCGTAGGTAATTATCTTTGAAAATCTTGATTCTGCTTCTGATTTATTATTAAAAAAAAAGACTGGATAAGCTCTTTGAACTGTCTTGATCTGTGCCCAGGAAGTTTCAATGGTGATTGGGATAAGGCAAAAGTAGAACTGAAAGAGGAAAATGCATGCACCAATAGACGTATTCTTTGTTACTCTTCTAAGCAATAATAAGAGAGCTGGTGTACTCAACAAACTAAGACATTCAGAGGTATATTTAACGGTTGATAAAGTAGACTGTTGGAAATTGACTCACTCAGTTTGACAAATTATCAAATAACTCAGATTTAGTTGAGATAAAACTATGTAACTGAGATTGGCCTTCAGGGAGGGTAGTTATGAATACCTATAATGTTCTATTCTGTAAAAGATCAGCAACTTACTAGCAACTTGTTGAGTTTGATTTTTCAAGTTTGAATTTACTTTTACACCTTTAAAAAGCTGACATGCTGATTTATTTAACATTTCTGTTGACATTTCCAATCAAAGGGAGGTCAGTTTAGCCAAGGCTGAAAAATTCAAAAAGAAAAAAAATAATTTAAGCAAATAATTTAAGCAAGTTTTCTACACTGCCAACGATTGCGTTGCTTTATATTCGACAACCTTCACTGGTACCTGGCAGAGATATTTTCTTCCTGCCATTCAGAAATTATTTTAATGTTTGAATCTGGCTGTCAGACTCCCAGGTGGGATTGCTATGTCATTCCTGAAGGCAAGGAGGATGTGGAGAACTATGGGCCTGGACAACCTAACCTCAGGCTTGAAGAAGACTATGGAGAAAGTCTTCACGGAAACCATTTTCAGGTTCAAGATGGAAAGGGTTACTTACTAGTCAGTGTGGGTTGAACAGGAACAAATCATACCTGACCAACCTGATTGCGTTCTGTGCTAAAATAACAGCCTCTCTGCGCTGCCACTGTTGATTACAGAATATTATTAGTCTGTTGGGGTTTTTTGCTGTTGGGTGAATATCAGTATTTCCTTGAACACTATTGAAGACAAGTAGGTTTTAGTAACTATTTTATCAGCAGATTTCCTGCTGGGCTTTTTATTATCAGTATTTTTCTCTATGTTAATTTTTTGGTCCTTAATTAATCCATCACAGAACTTTAATATTCTTTTGCTATTAATTACCACCCATAGGTGTTCATTGAATTAAATATCTAGTAAAGGCATTTTTTTTCAAGTTAGCTAACTAATAGAGTACCCTTCAGTTTACATGTGGAAAATATACATGTATATTTAGCTTTGGGCATATGAATAGCTAGATCAAACTCTTCATGTTTTTAGCAAGTGAATATATGCACAAGCATGAGCAGGATTAGCATCCTTTCTTTGCCACTGAGCAGTGATGCAGGAAGAATCTGTACACACAGATTGTGGAAAGTTACAATTCTGCAAGAGTTTAAGAAGCAAAAATAATAACAATTCTGCTTCAGAACAAAAATTATTTATCTCAAATATTTTGCAGAAAGCAGACTCCCAGGCGATCACAGTATGTCCTTTCAAAGCCAAAATCTAGCTGTGGAACCCCAACTCTTAAAAAATAGGTAGACAAAATAGTTTTAAAAAGTGATGAGTCATCTAGACATATTACACTGCTTCTGTGTGCAGGTGGCTCATAAATACTGTCATTGTCAGAAATTTTGCTGTCCTCCTTTTCAGTTTCTCTCGCTAATCTTGCTATTTTGTCTGCCAGGATTGCCTTAGTTTGTTCTCAGAGAGTTGGTTCGCGATAAAATGTTTTTTAAAGTATAGGCAAAAACTGTAGGGAACTCTTAAATACTTAAGTGCCTATTTAGTGATTCAAAATCAAGCAGCTCACTTTTAGTCAGAGCTTAACTGTTGGCAGGTGAACTAGTTTATCATAGCATTGCACTTACCTATTAACAGTTGAGTGCAGCAGATAATAAAGTTATAGGCTAGTACATGCCAGTTCCAAGTTCGGGAAACCTAAGAAGGTGCTCAGAATAGGCTAGTTTTAAACAAAAAGAGATAAAATTGGAACAACTATTACGAGAAAGGAAGTCATTCTTTTCATATAGGTTTTCATTCATTAGGTATTATATAGGACGTAATAGGAGATATATAGGATGTAATAAATCACCAAAAAAAGTCAGTATAAGATTTTTGCCAGACTTCAGAGGTATGTGTATTACATGGTATTTTATAAATATTAGGTACTTAATTGTCTGTGTGAAAAATAACTATTATTTATTGCCATTTTACATTTAAACTAAGTTAGGAGCTCTAGCCAAAAATATCACTCCAGGGTTTATACAGTTGTGTCTAAATCCATGCTGATGTACTTTAACCTATGCACATACCCATTTAAAAGGGGGTTTATCTCCTGCTTGACAATTCTTAGTAACACAATAGACCACTCCTGTATCCCCTTTCCATCCATTAGTCAATATATCCACAGCAACCAGCAATAACCCAGCAGCAAAAAGCATACTTAAGTTCTCTAAAATCTCCCACCTGAATTGCTGTAGCCAGGAAAAACAAATGGGCCCAAATCTGTGTGGCTACACTTTTTAAAACTGCTGAGCACCTGCAGCTTCATCAAAAGCTATTGGATGTCAGCACTTAACAATTTAGTCCACCAAATTAAAAATATTAACCGTGTGAATTCATAAAGACTAGAGTAATCTGTGTCAGGGCTGGCATTTTCCCAGGAATGCATCCTTGGTTTGGGATGTTTTCCATGCCATTGCAACTAGTTATTTTTGTGGCTCCGTGTCCCACGTGTTGCTCAGGGGGGTGGCTGGCCCTGGTGGGATCCAGCTGGCTTGTGCTGTGGAGGGGACGCGGGCTCGGAGCCAGGAGCAGTCATCTGGGCAGCTGTGGGCTGCTTTGGGATCTTCCCCAGAAGCAAGAGGTCAATGGTTATGGTTTTTTAAGACATGGTTTTGAGTGACGTGCATGCAACTTAGGCCAAATCCCTTGCACTTTTTCTTTTCCCGAGACTTGTTCGCGTTTCGAAGGCTGTTAGCCCAAGGAGCGTAGACAGAACTTGGGAAAAAAGCAGGGCTGATGTTTTTCCAAGATGGGTGAATCCATAGCCTTTTATATGTTTGCAGAGGGTAGCTGTGAGCTTGCATTTTTTTCATCTGGTTCTCAGAGGACATTGGTTCCTAATAAAAAAAAAAATAATTAAATTAAAAACACAGCCAGAGAGCCTGGTTTGTATGTTTTTGTCCCAGTGCTGTCTTCCTTACTATAACCCCACTAGGACTTGAGTTTTTCTCTTTCCTCAGTCCCCCCCTGCTCCAGAATATCCCCACTCTTACCCATTTTCCTTAAACAGCAGAGCAGGTCTTAGTGGGACTGGGCTTGTTTCTGAGCTCTTATATGCCTCGATTGCCTGATTACTTCTGGTTGAAGACCTTCCTGCTGTGGGGAAGTTTGGTTTTCTTTCCATCTCTCCATTTCATGACAGTTCTAGAGTAAAAACTCTTTCTGGAGTGGCTCATATTTAGTTAAAATTGGCCAGTGGCTTCAACCACTGATAATTGGCCATTATCAGGGCCTGGAGGAGGGGAGCGGATGGATAGACGTGATTACCACATGGCTTTTGTGAAACCAGGCTGAAGCCCAGAGCAGAGCATTAGTTAGTACTGGTGTAGAGTGAGAAAGACTGGAAGGAAGGTCAACTGAGCCGTGGATAGAAAGACAATAGGCAGATGATGTGATATTTTATCAGACTAGCCTCAGACTGTAGAGGTAAATACAGGACATAGGGTTTTGGGTACAGAATTTTTAGTGCCCCATATTTTGTAAGAGTTGAATTCGCTTTAAAAGATGTACTTACTCCATTCGAGTAAGTCCTGATGTGAGAATACGGTGCTTACAGAAATGCAGAATTGGAGGCTCATGCCGAAAGGGTTTACAGAACTGTTACCTTCTTACTGTTGCTCAGTGTTATATAAGAAGTTTGTTTCAAAGTCGTAGAAGTGGGATTTTCCTGGAAATAAGTCTGTAATTAAATCCTTTATTAACTGTTCACATTTATGTAGAAAAAACAGTATATTAAATAAGGAGAATGTGCACTGGGTTGGGGTTACTTTTTTGTGCAGTTTTAAATTGAGCAGTCTGAGCGTTTTAACAATCTTCCTACTGCTATGTGACACCTTAATAATACTATTTAAAAGGTTTGAATTGTTATTTTTGATGCTGGGTCTAGAAACATGGATGTCTACCTCCCTCTCTGCCTCTCTCTATTTCTCTCTCTGTAAACATATCCCTAGTTTCCCAGCAGGTTCAAACACAGATGGCTGCCTTATTGCGACAGAAGCAAAAATGCTACATTAATGTTTAAAGAGATTAAAAATCCTCTTGGCAGCAGTGGCATATGTTACCAGTTAATTGTAGCACTGGAAGCTTCCCTGCTGTTTTAAAACATGGACTCATTTTACTTGCTTTCTGCAGAGCAGTATGAAATGTCAAATTTGTTGGTATAAGTTTTGAATCCAGTCTGACAAAAATGAGTCATAAAGACAATGTTGTTGTCCTATCTAACATGGTTTTCGAATCCAAATAATGTTCCACTGCTATGCCAGCTCTGGCAGAAAGCTGGCTCTCTGCTCCAACCCAATGATCATGTGCATACTTTATGATTTCAACAGAGGGTGTTCGCTTTTGGAAGGCAATTTTTAGCTTTTCACCTGCATTATTTCAGATCATTGTCATGTTGGCCAAAGCAGGCTGCTTGTTTAAATTACTTTTAAGATGCGAGGCTAGCTTTTTCTGGCACAACCTCCAGTTGGAAACAGAATAGTCAAACCCACCCTGCGATAGCCTGCTAGCAATGAACGTTTTTGTTGTGTTGAAGACATTTTTAACTGCCGTGGTCAGGTGATTAGCACACTGCTGAGTAACATCATTCTTTCCAGATCCCTATTCACAGATTAACAATCCTCAGTAGTGCGTTGCTGACAGTGTGCAGCTACTATATGCTATTTTTTGACTGGAGAAAGAAATTGGAAAAAGAAAAAAGTCGAAAAGCTGAAAACTTCTGTCATTCCTTACTTTAAATTCTGTTGCCATTTTTGGAGTTTCTCCAGTTCTTCTTAAACTGGGTAGCAGCTGTCACATCAGATATACGTTAGGATAAAAGAAAGGATTCAGTCTTCCTAACTAGCCTTTAAACATCAAACAGTATTAACAGAACACATTTGCTTCAGAAAGGAGGATGATAAAACTTCATGTTACTACACTGAATGGTGTCACATCACCCTTGTGTGCTTTTTGACTAGAGCTGCACAGGCTTTATCAGGCTTAAGTATTTTGGAAAGTGATTGCGGCATAACTACATTCTCATGTTGGAAAGGTAAACAAAACTTAGCATCACATATTGCCTGTGATCCTTTTTACTATTTGTTCTTTACCATATGTGCACATTAGGTTTTACAGACAAGTAGATGTGATCTCTGCCCCTGAGGGGCTTACAGTCTAGATTAAATATCACATGGAGATGAGACATTCTTGTTGGTATTCCCAGCAGGGAAGGCCAAGGGTATGGTAGGCATGAACTATCCTTGCTCGTCTGAAAAACAGACCTTCCAAATCAAGGCTGAAACACGTCAATAGGAGAGAGCACAACTGCTCCAGATTTCTTCAGAGGGCTTCAGGCTGCACAGTACCTACCCGATATCTATTTCTAGCATCGATATCTACATTTTGAAAAATCTGTGCAAACCCAGATGGTTTTCTCTGCTATTACTAAGGCATGCATTGCCTGTTTGGGCAGCCCGGGGATTTCCACATTACAGCTTCAGTCATGTTTACATCACTATTACTTGTCATAAAAATGACAGTAATATGAAAATGAAATGTTGTTGTATTTGGGGGGGAAATGTAAATGTAAAGCAGCATCCTGACACATCTAACTTAAATTAAAAAGTGGAGAGTCAACATGCTAGAGGTGAGGCAAGTGTCCTCTTTGGCTGCGTATTTCTCCCTCGTTCTCTGCTGTCCTTTGTGGTAATGTCCTTAACCCGTCATTTTTGTGGATTCTGATCAGTCTCATTACTCTAACTTTATGGTTTCTTCTCCTATTATTTTTCCTATCCTGATTTGCTTAGATTATAAGTTCAGAATATAGACGGTGAAATATGTACCTTAAGAAGTCTAATTAAAAAAGCAGCTTGTTCACTAGCACAACAGAGATTTCAATTCCCCACATACCACACTGGATTCATGCCCTGTGTGGCTTATTGTTATAGGATCCATACAAGTCAATAGGATTATGTAGTTACTAGAGGAAATTGTCTTTCCCGAGCATAAAAGGTTCTTTACTGAGACAATTTACAGTTACTTAAATTATATTTGTATGCTAATTAATACAAACCTTTCAGGATAGACTACCAGAAATTAGCAGGAAATTTTACTTAATTCTGAAGCGTAGGCTGCTTTGGGGAATGACAAGGCTTTGAGCTAGTGTTTGTCACCCACTATGTCTCTTGCTAATGGAAAAACTTAGTCCAGTGGTAACACGTTCTTGTTCAACTGAAACAGAATATTCATTCTAGACTGCAAAACAGAGATCACGACTTCGAGCTATTTACAGTAAAGCGGACACGCAAGAAACAGTGATATTGACTAACTACTAGGCATGAAAAACAAAATCTTCATATATGACAGTAGTATTCTGGAGCACTATATTAATTCTTGTTTTCAACTTACAGTCAGTATTAGAATACACAAATTGTATGTCATTGATCAAGTGGCTGCAGCCAAAAGTATTTTTGTAAAAATTATTTTAGATAACAGAGTTATGAATTTTCTCGGACCAAGCTGTGAACTACTTATTTCAACGTTAAGTGCATATCAAGACATCTACTTTCATAAAACATCTTGTGAAGTATCAATTTTAGGAAATAGTGTCAAGAACTCCAGTATTTCGAAAAATTTGGGTAATAGTTTATAAAATAGTAATCCAAGGAGAAATGCAAACTTCCTTTTTTCAGCCATTCAAAGTCTGAAACATGTGATCAAAATATTATTTTGAGATACATAAATCTGTCACAAGATTTGCTCCTACAGAATATCTCTTTATGATGAAACATTTAAGTCTTGTCTGGCTTAGTTTAATTTTGTTTTAACTGTTCTGCTCTATTTACAAATTTGAATCCCATTGCACCTCTGAGATTATGTTTTGGTGCTGTGTCTTCTATGTCTTTTGTCTGCATGGTAGCTACATTTTATTGCAGATGTCAGCATAACTCCATTACTAATTTTTAAATCATGAAAGGCTGAGAATCACAATAAAATTAACACAATGCATTGTAATAAATACATTACTTAAATCTAAACATAATCAGTTTCTTAAGAAAATCATACTGTTTTCTTTGATATTAGAAGTATGCCCAGAGTGCTGTGTATTAAAAGCATTATCACGTACTGTAATGTGTTGCAGATATCCCAAGTTTTGCATATTATCTCTAACTTGGAAAATTCTAGGGGTTTTTTGAGCATATGTATGTTGTCACTGTTGGGAACCTCACTCACTATTCAGTAGGATTCCTACTGAAGTTTTCTCACTCTGATATAGCAATTGGTTGGTTTTTTCTTCCTACTCATTCCTTCAGTGTTCCAGAATCCTGATGTAACCAAGTCAAGCCCACCTTGGGAAACTGGTTGTTTCTTCAAAGGAATCCAGCATCTTTTTTATACTCATGTTGGTGCCTTCAGGAAACTTCTGGTTCAGCTTCTGGAGCTTTTTTTGCTCCCTGGGATTGGGATGGCATACTAGAGTACAGAATGCTTGTACGATTGAGCCAGTCTCCACTTAATAGAAGATTGAATACACCACGTAGCAGAATAATGAAAGTAACATTATCAACATCTATTTATTGTTAAGGATAATGCCTCATGAATTCTTTTTCTACAGGTAGATTGAAGATGGAGATTGTCTTCTGCTTGTGAGGGTACTTGAGATTTATAAAAATTTGAGCTAACCTACATTGAAAGCTACTTTTGTTCCACTGCTTACTGAGATCCTCTTTGTTAAAATGCTGAACACACAAAACTTTACATAGGCAATTGGAAAACATTTTATAATTTTCTGTGGTACAGTGATAGACATCACTCACACTGTTTAAATTACTATTACTGGTGTCCTATTATTTGTTTACAGTTTTATTGGAGCAACAAGATGAATGCAGATGTAGCAGCAGTACTAGTTCCTTGGGATTCACAGATATCCTAATTAAATTATTTTCATACTTTGTTTTCTGCAAGTGAATTTTGGAGTTGAAGAGGAGAGTGGTTTTATCCTTCTTTCTCCTATTTGTGACCTTGTGATTGTAGCATAAACCATCAAAAAATTCGTCTTTAGTTTTGAAGCTATAGTGAATTTGCTAAAGATATAAACAAGCATATTTAAATAGTTGCTTTGCATTATTCATGTAACTGGAAAAAGATTCACTCTGGGTAGACAATTACTGTGTATTAACATCTTGCCTTAGGGCAGTTGAAATGGTTTTTAATGAGGTGTTACCAATCCTGAATATCTTTCATTTGCCACTTGACCCACCAATTTATTTTTTACTGGGGCATCTTGACTTAAAATACTTAGCTTTATTATAGGGATTTCGTTAATCATATCCTATACTTAAACAGAATGTTTATTGGTATAAAATGTATTTATTAAATTAATCTATATTATTCTAAATAATGACAACTAGTACCCACAGACTGAAAGTCATCGGAATTTCCTGAGTATGCAGATTCACAGTCTAAGAATCAGCCTGCTAAATTAGTATTCAGGTCATGAAAACAACTAATGAGGCTTCAGACCTATAAAAGTCCACTCAAACAAACATCTGCCAGTGTTTTAGAGGATATTCTGGCCCTGGCATCTGCTATGACCTGAAGGGCATAGCAATATGAACTTAACTAAGACAGTATTTCATATAATTTGAGATCTAGAGACCATAGCAATAAAGAGAAGAAAAATGGTTCTTCCTCCAGCATGAAGACAGGAATATCCACTGCTCAGGCACATAGCAGCAGGCTGAGTAGGAACAGGATTTCCAAAGTTACTTTGTTCAAACGACACGGCTCAGGTACTTGCGCTATACCCTAGCTAGTGTGATTGAGTACTCGGCAGATAAAATGATGTTTCTGAAAGCCTTTGGCGTAACAAGTCCGTCAGTGGCTGCGGTGTGAATTTTCTCCAGTAATTGCTTATATGAGCAGTTACGATGTGGTAAGAGTGTTTATGTCGAGGTAGTCCTGGGCAGTAATTCTATAGGATAACTAGAGTTCTGTGAATTCACACCTTTATTTCGTTTCACATAAACTTCAGAGAAACAAACCCTAAGGGTTACCATAGTATTGTGAGTTTGGAGCAGCTGACAAAATCTCTTTCATCAGGATTATGTCAGCACATCCTTCGCACGGCTGGCTATGCCGTGGGTGGTGAGTTTGCAGACATACCTGCAGTCAGCTCTTCTCTCTGCTGTTAGCTCCATAGCACAGAGCAGTGCTCACAGTAAAACTAGGCTGGATACTGGAGCATGTGGTGTGCCACACCAGCACGGTGCTTTTCTCAGGCTATTCTTGTTCTAGACACAGCTCAGGCATCTTTATGTCCGTCCTTGCTGCCACACTGGTATTCCCCTAGTGCCACATACGCTGCTGTGGCTCCAGCCTGGACGCCAGCATCGAGGCCATCGGCAACTGTAAATGACAGTTCAGGGTCCGGTAATAAGACTCCTCAGTCTTTTACAACCACCATTCTTTGGCCCAGAATCAGTAGTCTAGAAAGGAGAAATGGGCGTAACGCAAATTAATTTACCAAGAAATTACAGTGATCAAGAGTAAAAGGTTGACCACTGCTTCGTTTCTTCCTAGACCATATGGTGCACAACTACGATTCATCTTAGCGAGTGGGAGGGGATACAGGGTAAAAGGGAATCTTTTTGGCATATATACCAATACAATGCCAGTTACTCTGCTGGAGTCTCCCTGTATATGTAATCTATGTTGAATTAATTTGTAGTTGGCTGAATTTCAAACACATCAGGTTCGTTTCCACGTATGTTGATGTGATTTTCTTTTGGATCAGTTTCGTATGGTAATTAGACCTCCATTTATGCTACATTGTAATGAGCTTTAGCAACTCTGTGTGTGCAAGCCTGCTGGGAAATCGGCTGGACATGCACAATTTCAACTTTTGCAGTTGCCTCGTTCTGATACACTATAGACTTTCCTGTTTCCCAAGTCATGGACAGTCTTAAGTAGGGCAATTAGTTCTTTTCTAATTTTTCATAAGAGAGGATTTTTTGTTGAGGAATATAAAGCCCAATGTATTAACTACATTTTAAAGGAATGAGGGCTGTTTTTAGCTGGGAGACTTATTGGTTCTTTAGATCTTCAATGACCAAGTTAAAAAGAATAAATGGGATGGGGTTTTTTATGGCTTCCAGTCAAGCCTCCACTTGAAGGGAAAGTACTAGATATCTAAAGTAGACTGTTCTATATTTGAGTAAGAAGAGAGTAACGCAAGCAAATCTTAAATGTCTGTCTTTTTAGCAGAACAGACACATGAGGGGTTTTTTTTAATTTAAAGGAACTTCCACATCAACTGCTTTGCTGATCTGTTCAATACCTGAAGACCATCTGATATTTAAACACATTAATCACTGATCTTTTGTGTTTATTTTATTGTGAGCCAGAGGATGCTTCATGCACTTGAAAACCAAGACACCCACCTATTTGTATGTCTAAACATACAGTAGGACTGTCTCTTCAGGTGGCTATTTTTTAAAAACTTCTATTTCAGTGCCCCTATGGAAACAAGATATGTGAAAACTGATACGCTCACAGATATTATAAACAGAAAGGCTTATAAAATAAAAATAAAAATGAAATCCAAGTTTACTCAAATGTAATACATATTTAAGGTACAGATCATATATAAATATATTTTTTCCAGAATGTAGTGGGAACTTTCTACTTTTTTCTTTATTGCTCACTGCTGAGTGGTTGGAGGCGAGCCCTTCCTTGGTTTTGCTGATAATTCAGCTTGTATGACTCAAACCCAGGGAAAGCAGTGGTCAGTGGACTGTGGTTCAGAGCCATCTGACCGAAGGAGTATTGGACAATAAAGTACACTTGGGGAATGTCTGTGGCTTTATATAGACATAAAGGAGAACAGAGGTAGAGTCCTGTGAATTCTAAGACAGCTAATGATAATTCCTCAAAAAAAGTCACTGCAGAGAAATAGAGAGAGCTCCTTTTCATCTTCCTCACTACCAACTGCTCTTGGCTAGTCCGTGAGAATAGTCAAGTTGATGTTTCTCCACAACAGGGTGAAATTATTACTGAAAGAACTTTTTTTTTTTTTTTGCAAATATTGCATGTGCCATAAGCTCTTTGACACTCCAGAGGTATAAAGATAGGCTCAATCCAAAAAGCCGAGAAAAAACCACAGATACTTAAACTTTTCCCATCACAAGTGCTGGGATAAGCATGACCTCTGTGGAGCAGATAGGCTTCCCGCATCTCTCTGCAAGCGGAGCCATAGCAGGAGCTCGTACCTCCCTCGGGCTGTCGGGATGTCCGCCCGGGATTTTGTTGGCACGAACACTCCTGCTCTGCCTGTGCCCCAAGCTACGCAGAGCAACGCGAGCGGGACCGCAGCGGTGACCCGGGGCCCAGCTAACGCACCCGGCCTTGTAAAAGGCTGTACTGGGTCAGTTCAGCGTTGTATTAAAAATGTTCAGGTGGTTTTCAGTCATCTGGCTAAGTAGGGGCAGAGCAAGCCGGGTTTTGCCTGTGAAATACCTTCTACTTACCATCTGTGTAATGCAACAGTCTCAGCTGAGTTTGGCACTTGAAAGCTTTTTTCTTCAGGAGCCTGAGGCAGTAGCTGTAATTGCCAGCTCATAAGTAGCTTCTTCAAAACAAAACCTTATTTATTCTTTCTTCCACACAGCACAAGTGTTAATGGTGCAGAATTTAAGAGCAATTGCCCATTTTCCCCCTTACAACTACCTTCATTTTTCCTTATAACAGTAAAAGTTTATGTTTATAAATACAAGTTTGTTTCAAGCAATGAGATTCCAAGCAACAAGAATCTTTATCTCTCAAAATGCTTTCGCATAGCAAAAATACTCATATTGTCTACTGAAATACCTTAAAATATTTAGTATTTTCCTGCTATGTTGTGGTAAAAAAAATTACAAAAATCTAGGAGACATGGCTTAGACTGTTCCCATTTCTCAAAAGAAGTTTGCAATAAATATTCATCTTAACCTGAGGCATTGTCGTTAATATTCGAACTTGGGCTTTTCAGCTTCACATACTTCACAGCACTTCTTATTTTAAAGAATGGACTCTCAATAAATCCATGTACCACACAGAAATGTATTTTTATATGTATAATTACCAATAGGATAATTATGAACTTTACTTTCCAAACCATTTGTTTATTCAGTCATTATGGTCAAAATCTATTGTGTTGGAACATGCCTAAAACTCTGCCTCCTCACTTAAGTGAAATAATCTGTATAGTAACAGATAGGTTTATGGAATTTCTTAAAGATATTTGCAGGATATCGTCACATCCGAGTACTGAACAGTTACATTAAGATAAGGATTTTATCAGCATTGCCTATTATGTAATCAGTAGTGGGGAAACTGTGCCTTATATTCTGTTAAGTGTTGCAATGATCATGACACAGGAGAAGGACGACTGAACCTGAGTTTCCCCAATAAATTAAAAAAACCAAACCAACCAGAATAATACACGAAAGAATTGTTTATTTGTGATAAAGCTTGCATGCTTTACCACAGTGAAAATTGTAGGCTACACAAAGAATAAGCGCTGGATAAATAAGCATTGGCCTTTAATGGAGCATTTTAGCAGGTTAGGTGGTCAATGCAGGAGAAGCATTTGTTGGCTCTGGGAAACCATCCAAATTTAGACTGTGGTAGAACACAAAGAGACCTGAAATCCCAGTATTTCCTGAATTTAGCCTTTTAGGAAATCAAACCCCCAATATATAATTGACTATATCATTTCTTGGGGAAACAAAAAAAGCATCCTTGCCTACTGTATCCAGCTCTTCAGTTGTGTGGTTCTTGCAGTGTTTTAACTAAATGCAAAATGGAGAAAATTTGCAGTCTTTAGTTGAATGATACAATTTTTAGAGCAGAAAAAAACCCACTAATGCTCAGAAAGTGGTAAGACATTCATAGTGTGAACTTTCTTAACAGAACTTGCTCCATACTCACACCTCTGGTCAAGAATCTAGAGAACTGAAACATGTAAAACAATTTGCAACCATTCATTGCACCAGAATCCAAAGGGGAAAAAAAAAAAAACAAAGTAGAAAAAAATCAAAGTGGTCATGCATATAAGTGAGCGTTACCATAAATAAATAAAATGTTTAAGTACATTGTTTTAGTGTGCTTAATTGTTTTGCTAAATTGACATACTCATGACTATTGTCTTTTCATGAAGAAAACCCTGAGCGTGAAGTAAGACTTTCAAAGAAAAACCTGAAAATACTACTCTTAGCTATCTGATTTCAAGGGACCTTTCAGCTTTCAGTATTATACAACTCAATCTCTTAAAATATCTTATTCATTGCTTGTCTGCCATCTAATCCAATAATCTCTTAAACCACCTAACAAAGTATCAGTTCCTTTGCTATACGTACATGTATGGAGTTCTTCTGCCCCATTCGTAATCTACCCCGTAGCTGTCCTTACGCATCGTACTCATCTCTGCTTTAATCCTGCAGGCCCAATGGGACAGTGTTCCATGCCCGCCTTGTAGGAGCGTCGCTGAACAGATGCGGAAAAGATGCTATGTCATGAACACAGGAGCCACATAGCAGTCCTTGTATTTTCCTTTAAATAAACGTAGCTCCAGATGCGCCCTTGGCTTCCCTCCCGAGGACAACAATCCCTGGCATGGGACCATAGCAGTGACAGAGATTGGTCTCAATTGATGGGAGTTCTGCTAAATTATTACAGGACGCTAGATTGGTGTCCTCCTGGCCTTTGCCATTTTCTTGCAGATTCAACAAGTTATCGAGCATCCCCATCTCTAAACTGCTCCTGGCTGCTGGACACCGGCTGTGGTCGTTGGGAGAATCTGGGTGCCCCAGCCATGCAGGGCTTGTAAATCCCTTTTGCATCCCAAATCCATAGCTTACTTCAGACCACACCTGTATACATCAGTTCCTCCTGCCAAAAAATAAACAGTTCCAGGATCCCTCACGTCGAGGTAAGGCAAGGATACGGATCTGAGAAAAAGCCAGGACAGTGCACGTGTTTACCCGTTCACCAGCTACCCCCACCCAGAGAAGAATGGCAAGAACCCCGGTGCCTGAGGACATAAGGGGCACCTGCAGTCTCTCACCTGTGTCAGCTAAATCTTTATAACTTTCCAGCAGGTGGGAACAAGCCGTGGCCTGCTACCATCCAGTCTAAGGGTCTGCTTGCTTTATTCTTCCAAGGATAAATTGATATATGTTTGAATAGCAGTCCTAGAAAGCCCTTGTAAATGGCCCATGATAGCTAGGTTTCTAACTGCCAGGTCTAATTTAAGAACCCCCTAATAAAGGACCACTTCAAAAAGCTTTTCTTAATAACTGTAAACTTCATTGCAGGTGGGATTATACCTACAGAGCTGATTAATTGCAGAATCTGGTCTATAGACATTACTAAGGAAAAGAAGATGAGATAAATATACGTAGTGTGTACTACCTATATAAAACTGTTTGAAACAGTATGTTGCAAACTACTGAAGGCTGGTTTAAAGCAGTATGCCTGAATTTACTTTGGCTGTCTTGCAAAGAGACTTTAATTTCATAATCATGTATACATTATCCAGTGTACTCCCCCCCCACCCCCTGCCAATTACATTGAATGAACACACAGAGGAACAGAATTAAAGTTTGGAAGAATTTAAATCTAGCATGTTTTACATTTCCAGTGTTTCTTTTGGCAACCTAAATATTATTTTAACTTGTGGTGTGATTATATATTGGCTCACATAGGGGAACTGCAGAACTCTGCCTGCTGAGCGTCATTAAGCACTTTGGTGCTCGGTGGGAGTTTGTTCATTAGGAAGAGTATGTTATGAATTTTACTCTGTGTGCATCTTTGTGAGAGAGAGGGAGGGAGAGCAAGGCAATGAGGAGGAAATATAAGATAAATCATTTACACATACAAAATAACTAAATATCAATACTCCTATTTAAAAGAAACAGAAAAGTATTGCCCAGAAGAAAATAAGCAACAACACGAGGGCTATGAAAGAAGTCTCCTGAAACCTGTTGCTATTATTGTTTGGAAACTTGTGGCTTTTCCTCAGATTTAATCTGGTTGGCAAAGATCCACCAGTCTGCCATATTTTGCCTTTTGGTTTATCATTTCATTTTAGGTATTTGGCTCATTTTTTTTTAAATCTTGGGACATATAAAAGTAAAATTGTATAATATAATTTATTTTATTGTTACCCATACCTATACATGAATTTTACGAGCAAGAAAAAGAAGCCTTAAGCTGTAAAGACTTAAAATCACATAATTTTTTCAGAGTTTATAATCTTAAATCAATTTTTTTCACAGCTGAGAATAACCTAGAGATGATTACTCCTTTATTTCATTTTATATGTCAGTTCCTAGGTATCAAAGACTGTGGGGTCAGGGGGTGGGATGTTGAAGTTCCTGAAAAAGGATGTATTTAAGATATGCAAAATGTATTTGATTTTTCACTGGCTTAATTTTATATTCACATTGGCTTTATTGTAATGTTTTGTAATTCTGTGGGCTTCTCTGATGTATGTGTTTGTTTATGTCCGTATGGATGTGGAGAAAAAGCAGACTCTCTGTTCTGCGAATCGTTTTTTTCAATACCAATGCAGTATACCCACTTGGCGTACGTAACATCCAAAAGATTTTCAAACATATTTATTTTAACTTAATATGGTATGTATACATAAGGTAGTATATTTGCCTTTTTATGTGCATTAAAAACAAAGAAACAATTAACGAAGGAGAGAAATGTGAAAAACAGATATTATCTGTTCCTTTAAATTATGTCTCTAAATATTTTTTCTCTATGAAAGTAGCAAGAGCTTAAGCAACTCCTGCTGTCTTGTTGTTCGACATCCACTACTGCCCATCTGCCTATTGATTGGTAGGAAACTCCAAATGGGAATTTCATCTCATTAATCATGTCACATCACAGGGATTAGGACAAAAAAAAATCCTTTATGCTTCACAGCAGCCATCTAATGCCCAGTAAGACAAGTGAATGAATATGATATGGATAGAATATCTTCCCACTAATTAAAGGTCATCTGCTAAAAACTGTGAGTCAGACTTGCTCAGAATATGCTATAATCTAAGTCTGCACATACTCAAGCTTTGCAAAATGAAAGGAACGGTAAATATGTATTTATAATTCAAATGTTAGCGTAGCTCGAGACTAAAACCCATCCATTACAGAACACTGCAGTGACAATACTTGCAAGAGTGGTTCTCCCTGAATAGTTACTTGCAAAACCCCGTTGCATTGATTCTCTCTTATTCCCCCTCACATCATCATTAATATCCATCCACATGGCATTTCCCCACCAATATGCTCTATAATCCTCTTACAACACCACCAAAATTGTTACTGTTCTACTCGTAACCCACCTAATCTGCATTATAAGATACTGGGATTTTTCTAAGCCTGTTTGGTACTGTAACAAGCAAGAAAAAGCAATTAAAATTGCTAAGATGTGACTGAGCAGGTGAGGTGAGGCTTCCTTACAGTCAGGGCACTATGGCAGATGAGAGGGACACACACAGCCTTGGAAGAAAGCCAACTTATTAATGGAATTTGACCATGCAAAACTTGTTGAAATCCCTCTAGAACATCAAATGCCACATTATAATATCTTTACTGAGGTCCCAGCCATTCCCAGGAAATCTTTAATTCCCTTTTCAGAGTATGATTTTTTTCAGTAATACTTTCCAAGGCAAGATTTGTGGGATGTATTTTGGTCTGCATTTATATTTTGCTTTGTCTCTGTAATGAAAGCTCTCATCAGTTAAAAGGAGGTAGGTAGGGTCTGGGTTTTTTGTTGGAAAGAAGCCTTCAGGGAATTAAGGTTTATTTTGACGGAACTAAACAATTAATTATTTTCTGCTTTTAAGTTAATAAACAATTCTAAAGTAATAGATATTTTGTCCCTGAAATCATTGCTTATGATATTGTGTTTAAAATCTTACAGGTCATTTTAGTCATGCTAATGACTTGAAACAAAGGTTAGATGATAACACAGATATAATTTTAATTAAGAGACTCACTAATGGGATAAGGTAACTAAGTAGTCTCTCTTTCTAAACCAAGCAGAATAATACTTCACACTGCTGGTGCAAAGACTGACAAGATATGGATATTCTAATGATTTAGTATTTGCATTTTGAAAGTTTACGAGCCTGCAATTATTTTGCACCATTTTCTAAGATTCTAGCAAATTATTCTGTCTCTGAGCACGTTATTCTGAAGAGAGAAATTGCTTACCAATGCTTACAATCATTAGTTTTACAAAGATCACGACATTAGCAGAAAGATCGGAATTTTTCCATTGACCCCCACGCTTAGAGGAAGTTCATGCTGAAGCCTATATTAAATGAGAAATAAAAGCATTCGTATTTTTGAAACTTCCCAATCTGTATGCAAAAGGCAGGGGATAAAGACAAATATTTGACTGTTAGCTGCATTACTCTGCTGAGTAGACTTAAATATGCTTCACCTTTTTTTTTTTTTGACTTGTATAATTTAATAATGAAAACTACAGAGGTTAATGATTAAGTTACCTGTTTCTTGGCTATAGTTGAGTTGGCAGACCATTTCTTAACTGCTGCTATTTTTCAGTCTACTGTTGGTATAATAGACTGTATTGTCCACGTTTGTAGTAGATGATGGTATATTACTAGTCTACCGTGTATGTGCATAGCTGTAGATTTAAAAAAAAAAAAAGACACCACAAAAAAGCAACACCCCTCTTAACGTTCTCAGTAGATCTCATAGCTGCTGCCATTATTGTAAGAAAATATCAAGGCAGATACTATAAATGTCCAGTTGTTGGAAGTACTTTAGTCAGATACGCTAGTGTAAAACACAGTCACCAAACGCATATTTACTTAAATGAAAATGGAATTGCTTACACTGAAGCAGCTCAGACAATAACATATCGGTGACCAGTTGTCCTGCGGCAGTGTTTGTGCATGCTAATTGTCTAAACAAACTTAATTTGTTTTAGTATAGAAACAATTTCCAATGACATCTTCAGTTTCCAAAACTGACCGAGATGGTAATAACAACTTTACTTTATGAAGTGTTTTCTTTTTGTTGTCTTCTTTTCCTTTGTAGACCTACGTATGTATATGCGTGATGTTCTTCCTGTAAGAGCCGAGGCTATGTTAGGTTATGGATCATCACCACATGCATCTCCAGCACGCTTGGGTGTTTAACTCTGCTGGAGACCTTTTTGGAAGAGCTGTTAGAGTGCTCGGCAGTCAAAGGATGCTTCCCCATTCCAGAGGGAAATGAAACCAACACTGCAATCAGAGCAATAAAACCTAGCTGATATTGCTTATCCCACCAGTTTGGGAAAGTCCTGGCTTTCTCTCTGCCATCTCATTTTGTCACTTCTTTCACCAGTCTGATGTACCTCGTCTACAGCCCGCTTCAATCCCAGCTTTACCTACAGCCATCCCGTGCCAGTCTCTGAGCCGCTCCCCAACGCGTCCAGTTATCAGACCTCGTCTCCTTTCAGCTGAGTAGCTCCAAGCCCTCACCTGATACCAGTCCTCTTTTAGTTTAATCAAACAAGCTCCATCCTCTCCTCTTTCTCTAACTGGAACTCAGTTTACCCCTTCAACTTCTGCTTCCCCTTTCCATTCACATGCTGATTTTCTTTCCGTGTTTATTCCTGCTTCTCTTCACATTCAGGCCCAGATTTACCAGATTTACTTGATTTACCAATCAAGTGTTTTCTGACCCTTCCTATTATTCTGCTTTTCACCCCTCTGCATTTGTAGCAGATCAGGTGCCCTCTCCATTCAGAAACCAGGGCTGTTAGTAATAGGGTCACTGATTCCAGAGGAGATCCAGCCTCCTTGTGCTGTTCTCCTATAGCTGCTTCCACCTTAGCCTGGAGAAGCTAAAAGCAGCATTATGCAAGGAATTATTCATAAATGTCAGCTTCTCAGAGATTTTTGGAGGATGAATAAGGATGTGCAGGGAAAATAATTTTTGAAAAATAACACAATTTATTTTTTTAAGCTTTTTAGGTCACGTCTACATACAGGTATACAGCGTTATGTTAAATGTCCAGACTGGCTCAGAACGAGCTGATGTGTCAGTAGAGCAGAGCGTTACTTACGATATTGCCAGTAGCCGTGGAGCGTGTCATTAAGGTGTTCTGGCTGGGCTAGGTAACGTGGTTGGAGAACATGGACATAACTACAGCAGGGATCGTGCTCTGGTGCTCACATGCTGTTGTCTGCACTCCTTCTGCTCTTCACAACTGAGCCCAACAGGTTCCTAAAACAGAAAGTCTTTGCAATGTGCTGTGTGGTGCAGCCCCATATCCTTGCAGGCTTTGAATTTTGATCTTGCAAAGCTGTCAATACTATTTACTTCCCTGTGTAGTGACAGGCAATCACCTCGAGTCTGACAAATATTGAGTAATCTACTCAACCTTTTGCCATTCAGAGGGAAGCTGACAAATCTTTCTTCTTGGCTCTCTTGTTTGTAACAAGTTTTGTGACCAAAGAACAACGCTTTTTTACAGACAGCAGCAATCTCCACCCCAAACTTCCTATGACATTCAGCAAGCAAGCCAACCCGTGTGCAGGAGCCCTTACAGTTGCAAGTGGCATAATTCCTATTTTTCTTTTCAAACAGTCATTTTACATTCAACTTACAGGGAGAGAACAGCCGTAAAATAGGGTTGATACTTGACCATTATAATTTGGTACAGCATTCAGCAAAACAGATTTGAATGAATTACGGAGGCATTTCTGTTACCTTTGTTACACATCAATACAGTTGCAAAGTAGAGAAAGTGCCAAAACCAGCTGCTTTGATGTTAAGATAAAACCATCCTGAATCTGCCTAGGAGGATAAGGAAAACGCATTTTGTGCGTCGCTTACGCTCTCATTTGCTCCTTGACGAAAAGACGCTACGTTAGAAGTTACTAAACTATACACTCTTTTAACTTACAGATTGCATTTGGTGTTTAGGACCATTATAACCTGTTTCTGGTTACAGGCGTGCTACGACGGTACGTGGCATTTAAGGCGTGCCGCGATGGTACGTGACACAATATATAGTGCAAAAATCGCGTGGGCAGGGGCCGGGCGGTCCTCTGGGGTTGTCCCAGGAACGCGTGGGTTGGGTGTGCAAGTGCCTTGCGGGCCAGGTAGCCGCTGGCTTCTCCATCGGCGTGCGGAGGGATCCTGGAGCGGGGAAGGGGATCCACATCCAGCAGGTGGGCACGGCCCGGGCCCGCTGCCGGCGGCCGGCTCGTCCCCTCGGCTCTCGCCCCGACGGCTGCAATACGCTGCCCTCGCTTAGCGGCTCCCGCGCCGCGCACGGCCTCCGGAGCGGCTTCCCAGGGAGCAGGAACAGGCGGGAGCTGCTCCTGATAAAGGAGCTTCCAGTGCCTGAAACGGGAGTTATCAACGTGAGCGGAGTGTGGGCGGCTGAGCCATTTTTCTTTTTCGTATCTGCGTTTTTTCCAAGTTCGCTCTGTTTTGAAAGAGGAAGAAAATAACTTGTGGGTTCCAACGCCCTTTTTTCGTGGCGCCTCTAAATGTGTACATGCGGTGGTGTTCCGAAGTCTGGTACCTAGCGTGTATTTCTTGGTTTTCTTCACATTAATACAGAGTTTCGGTACTATTTTAAATAAGAGCAGCCCTCTCTCATTTGAATTATGGAAGAATCCAAAGAAGGGAGGATGCTTAGTGAGGTGGGAACGATCCCTCCAGATACGTGGTTCATAGCATGTATTGATCTCTAGTGTTTTATGGCAAGCAAAAGTTTAACAACCATAATTTTATGAAAACGACAATCGAAGAGGACATCTGGTGAGAATTCATTTATGCCTTTTTACATTTTTAACAACCTGGCTATTTTTACTCTTCTCATCCTCTCAAAGGGAGTACAATGTAATGAAGCATGGAGCTGGAACTAGGCCACACCTCAGCTGGAAAATGTCAAATTCTATTATGCCATCCTCAAAAGCATAAATCATAGCTGCGCATTTTTAAAGGTATAAATGAGGGAGGGAACAATATAAAACATTTATCTGAATTCATGCAATGTATTTATAGTACAGAACGGCAGAGTAGGGGTTATTATTTATGTAATATAGAAATATACCAAATATTTAGAGGTTGAAATCTGTAATACATAGTATCTTATCTTTGCTGAGGAATCCCTTTGAACACTGTTCACTTTCTTGCATTTAATTTTTCTGGTTGTCAGCTAGCAAACTAACCTGCTTAATGTCAGGAACTACTAGTTACTTTGTCGCTCAAAACCTTTTTTTTTATATATGAAATATTTTTAATGATCTTAAGTTCCACATTTCACATTTTTTAATATTAAATTGTACCTTTCATGCATTCTTTCCCATGTTTCATTGGTTAAATTATGTATGGGGAGAAAGTGTCTGTCTCTTTGGCAGCAGCAATACCATAGTTCATAACTATTCAAATAAATAAATAGCGTTTACTAAGCAAGTAGGAGGAGGATGGAAGATGATAGTTAAACTCACTCACTCCCACTCTTCCTGTTTTCTTCAATATTCCTTTTATTCCAAGAGGAATAAATAAGTTTGTCTTTCTGGATGTGTTCTATACCTGCCAATTCTACAACACAATTTAAAAAATGTTTTTAGTATATTATGACATTCATACATGTGACTAGGTGACATTTAAGGGGACTGCTGATATGCTACAAGAGTATGTGATTATATACCTCGATGAGATTTTTCGTCTGCCGTTCAGCCTGTAGTAGTTGAGGATCATGGGCTGAGTATTTAAAATACAGGCTTGTGCAATATACGGCTACTAGCCTCTCTGCACTCCTTTGTCTAGCTATGTTCCAAAATATACATTAGGCTGATTATAGTGATTATAGATTATAGTATATTTACTGTATAACAAATAGGCTACATTCATCATTATGTAAGTGACTAAAAGGTGGCATGGACCCAAACTCAGTCTCACTGCTACCACCTGAAAGCTCTTAATGTACTAAACCAGTTATTGTACAAATCATGTTATTTATTATCTAGTAAATACATTCTTAATTTGAACTACAACTGCTATACTTCTACAGTTTTTGAGATCCTGGTTAATTTGTCTATTCAGAGACAAATAAGTCAGTTTAAAACCATCTGTAAGAGCCATTAGCAGAACAGAATCACATGTATTTTCTGAGGCACATTTTGTTCTGTGCAATTCTTCTATCTTACATGCAGTGATCTTATCCTGGCATCCTCAGGTATATGAACAAGACCTCTGATACGTTACTTCTTCTTATGTGCTTTATCCAGAGAGATCTTGTGCAGTTGAACTTTAAGTTTCAAGAAGAGGATTAATTGCTGACTTAGATTGGGGGGAGGGGACAGGATCTTGTCTAATGAATATCCATGTTGTTACGTGTATCCGTGATACGTAAGAAGTGTAAACCTGGAATAGTGTGGTGCAGTCTGCGGTGCTCTTCGGTTCCTAAAGGCGTTTGTTCCCTTGGACCTGGCCGAGTATAGCCAATTTTCAGTTGCTTTGGCCAACATTCCTGGCCTCATGGACCCGCACAACGTAGTAGTCTGAAGATAAGGGACAAACCTTTGAATCTGATACAGATTTTATTTAAACCCAGATTAGAAAGTGGAGGACAGGCTGAGTGTACTACGGAGCCTGTTTTGCTGAGGACATGCATTACAGAATTTAGCATTTGCTGGTGTTTCCCAGCTGCTGAAAGCGTGTGCCCCTGTATCACATTATTGGAGGCAATCCAAGAAGTGGTAGAGGTTGCTGTTGTCACATCAATAGATTCAGTGGAAATTCTCAATCTTGTATTTGAAGGTGAAGGCAGTGCAGACCGTTCCCTCAGAACTGTCTCAGAAAACCCTTGGATGGGATGGGGCAAGAAGGCAAAGTGAATTTGCTCTAGTTAATGATATACATATCAACTAAAAGACATGTATTAACTTTATGAACTTTTCATTTTCTTCACTGAGAAGGCCATGTAGTTTTTTACTACTTTCTAGAGAAAGATCTTGAACCAAATAATGTGAATGCTATTTAACTTCATTGTGTATCATATGTTTCCAGCTTATAGCTAAACAGTGTTCTTGTGCTGTAGATGTTTTAGTGTTAGGCATTTGAAATCTTATCTACCATTCTGTTCTTACTAATTTAATCTCCTTGGCTTTAAATAGTCTGTCTGAAGTCACTGCAGAATGGATCAGAAGAGGAGCACGCAGCTAATTTAGGAGGAGGTTAAGAAGCTATTCTTAAGAGTTATTCTTAAGAGTTCTTAAGCTATTCTTAAAAGTTTAAGAAGCTATTTTTAGGCTGAAGGGTGTCAAGAAGTAGTTGAAGATCTAAAGTTGAAGGCAAATAGTTTAAGAATATTGTGGTTTGTCATGTACAGCATCAGCAGTGATTTACTTTCCTTCCTGACCACTTCATGCATACGGCACGTATCCACTTTCGTTTGTGCAACTTAGTTGTGTGTGACAGTCACTCTGTAAAAAAGAAAATGAATCAAACTAGCTTTAAAAAAATGCTGAGGAATTTGGTGGGAAAAAAAAAAAAAAGTCAGGGCAGTTCCCTGACAAAGCTGAGCTCTCCCAGCTGTACCTCTGCAGCAAGGGACACGGCTCGGGACGGCAGGCGCTTTGGAAGGCAGAAGCCTGAGCTGCCTTCAGCCTTCACGCTCTGCCGTGAAATCCAACCTGCCGGTGTCAGGAAGCTCCAGATGGCCAGAAGATGCTTTTCCTTTGCCTCCAGGTATTCCTTAAAGTGTTGGGACAGGAGCGGCGTTCCCTGGTGCCTGGCATGCTCCTGGCATCAGTGAGCTTCTCGGGACACAGGAGAGCGAAGGGCACCGCTGCGGAAGGTAGCGAGCCCACTTCTCGGCCAGTTTTAGCAGTCGGTAAAGTGTTAATGTTCAGTGTCTTTTGCTCAGCCCTAGGTAGACAGGCTACTGCTAGGTTTCAGCTATCTTCTAACTGTTTAGAACTCAGCAGAAATTGGGCTTCTTAGCGTTTGAGTAGACATTTGGCAACTTGTGAAGTGTCAGATGAGCGCTGGTGAATTTGAGAACTAGGGTGAACGTTTGTGTCAGGGAAAGAAAAAATCTTCACAGCAGAAAGCACTCTTTAACCTGAGACTGGAGGTACCTGAAATAAAGCTTTAAACTAGTCTATTCCAATTACATTAAAAGCCAAATCCCTGCACTGCTGACACTTTACAGACTCGAGCAGCAAATACTGAAATCTAGCTTCAAGGGACTAGCTGCACTCTTGAGACTTAATCAATAGAAACTGAATATGGTAAAGGTTTAAACCGTGGCCTAAATATAATATACCATGAGAGAATAGGGCTGAAAGGGCCAGCGAGGCAGAGGCACCAGTCCGGGGTTCAGCCGAGCAGACGTCTCCGCTGCTCTGGAGAGGAGCCGCAGCCTCGCACCCGCCGGGACCTCCCAACGCCGAGGCCTCCACAGCCAAAGGGGCGCGAGGGTGCCCCGCGCCGTTCCGCGGGCGCAGGCGGCAGGCAGAGCCCCCGCTGCCGCGCGTTACGCTGCGGAGAAGGGCACGGGTGCAGGGGCTCGGATCTCCTGCTTTTTCTTTTTTTTTTTTTTAACACCGTTGGGACAAAGTCACTTCCCTGTAGGTTCTCATCTAAATGATAAAAGACGTGGTAAATCTGAAATGTTATTCACCGGACTATTGTTATGGAATTTCCCGATTAGATTTATCACTGCTGCTATTAATTCCATTTAGTCGATTAATTTACCCTCTGTTAATTTATCACAGCTTTCTGGGTTGGGCTTTTTTTCCCCCTCATCTGCGAAGTGCTCAATGTTGACAGTGACGGAAACCTCACAGGAAGCATTGACAAGGTTTGAAAAATAATTCTGGAGCCCTGGTGTTGCTAAGGAAGTTTCATCAGTAGAACCAACGATTTGAGATTGTTTTCTCAGCAGTGCATGAGATAAATGAGAACTATTTCCAGATTCAGTAATTTTGAAATCTGAGGGAAAGATCTTATCAGTTTGCTGGCCACCCTGAATAGAATACATCAAGAAAGATTAATAGGAAACAGGGATACCTGTTTTGGTTTATAGCAAAAAATAAAGCCCTGCAAAAATATTTTAAGTAAGAAGCTGGTTTTACCTACTTCATTTTGTATTAAAAATAAAATCTATGTATTTTATATGACTAGTTTTTCATCATATACTGCTAGGATAAGCAAACTGTTTTATGAAAAGAAAAATAGGTGAAATCTACTAAATCATAAAAGGAGACCCTATATGAGGTCTGAAATGCTGAACTATTTAAGGTATGCTTTGGTATCTTGCAAATTTTTCCCAGTGGATAAAGGAATCTCTCAGGAAAACTTTATTTGCACTATTTTAACCCAAGATGCAGCTGTATTAGATGTATAAGGGAATTTGCTTTTCCACCAGCTGCAAAATTTGACTGTTGTGAGATTCACCATCCTCAACTAGATGACAAATATATTTAAAGGCTAATAAATACAAATAATGTGAACCCAAAAGCCTATGTCTAAATACAAACAAACCTCGAGCTTTGTTTGTTGAGGCTCTTCCCTATCTGTAGCAAACACTGATTATATTTATTAAATATGAAGCATTCCACTTCCATAGGAGTAGGACTGGGAGCATGGAGCAATAGTGGCAGGTGATATTTTACTGTAGCTGCAGCATGCTTGAACCATCCAAGGGGAATACATGACACATATCTGTGTAGCTCAATTTAATGTTCCTGGTTAGACAAGCACAAATGTTCATGCGCAATGCGTTTGCAGCATGTAGATATTTGTGTCAGAGTATACTACACAGTATATATTTGGAATCTAATAGGAATGTGTGAAATCTTTATAAATAGATCATTAAAATGCGTAGAATACATTTTAAACAAAAAAAAATCTGCATTTTTTTAAGATCAGTGTACCTAAGCTGCCACTAAACAAAAGCATATTTAAGTAATGATAGCTGTTGAATAATGACATATGTTCTTCAATGAAGAATCTATTATTTTTATTAGAATTACAATCTTCTATTTAAACTTCAAATCTTTTGTGTATACAATACTATAGGTCATAATCCTATTGTAACAGTAATTAATCTGGTGTGTTATTCAGTATTTAGAGATTTTAAAGGTACATTTGACTGAGTTACAAATAAAACCTCTCCAGGTTAAAAGTGTTCCATTTGTATCATGTGGATCTGGTTTGAAGATTTCTGGTGGAGGAAAGAAGGAGCTATTTTTTTCCTTTGCCAATAAAAATAGATCACATCTATTTTTGGACTCCGAACACAATCTATGTTTCTAATTCTCAGACAGTGACTATGACTCACTGAATATATTTCTAAAGTCTGAGCTTCAAGAACATAAAGATACTGGCCAGCTCCTCAGCTGGTGTAAATCAGCATAACTCCTCTGATCTTCGTTAAGCTGCCCTTGTGCAAGATCCCTCGTATGCTTTTAGGCATTTCTGGTTTCTGATGCTTTGATTTTCCTTTGCTCTTTCTCACCTCTCTGGAACAGTTTCAGACTATCAATCCTTGAACGTCGGAGTTATTTTGGGGGCCAGCTCATTTGTTACTCACTTTTTTTTTTTCCCATGGGACAATATAACGTAGGCTCTGAGCATTGGTTTGCTTTTATATAGAATAGTTAATCTGATCAAAGCACACCAAATGTGCTCTATGCAAACAAATTCCTATAAATCACAAAGCAGGACTTAATCTGTGTCCTCCTGTAGCTTTTTTCTACTCCTGTAGTGTAGGTGTGTTTTTCTCATACACATTTCTGTCATGTGGTATCTATTTCCATATTTAAATGTGTATTTTTTTTTTTCATATAAAGGGACTTGGTGTATGAATTCTTACACATGAACTAGTCTACAGAAAACTAACTAAATAGGAAGGTTACAATAATTAACCTGACAGTAGCTGGCTGTTTCCTCTTTTCAGTTGCAAAAGAAGTGTCCGAGTCTGCCGTGTGTTGGAGCTACAGCCAATCCTTAGCTAACGAATTTCAGTAACTCCTTCCTATGTAAAAATTATCTGTGTGAGTGTGTGCGCACATGCATGTGTGTATTTTGGAATCAGTCGCTTTCTGATATCGCATCCTGTTATGGAGGAAGCGGTAACTTCGATTGTGTCTTGATGCAACAAATAAATAATTTTGGAAAAGTTTCAATAATAGTCAACAATGGGTTATCGGGCAATGCTTCCCTAAAGGCATGCAGCCTGACCAGGGGATTTGAAGGCTTTGATAAGTCAAGTCCACCATCCGTGAATAAATCTACCCACTTTATTACATTCTCATAAGAATTTTCCTTTTCCTCTGCAATAGTAAGCTTAACTTTAGGTGAAGTTGAAGTACTATGGTTAAAAGATTGTAGTATGCCTTTCTTTTATGAGTGTGCAGTTTTGTTTTATGAGTGTGCACCTTGGTACAGATCATTTCTAACCATCCTCTTTTATTTCTCTTCCCAAACCTACATACAATCTTTTCATTAGCTTGTTTGGGGGGAGCGGTGGCGTGTCCCCTGGTTTCTTTTTTGTCAGGTATTGTTATATAAAGAAAAATTAATGTAAGGTAAAAAGTAGATGCCTTTAAAAAGGTAACAATAAATCATTCAAAGTCTGTCAGTTTTCTGCATAGGCTGCTAGAAGAATAGATGTAATGGATCTACATACAACAGAGCTTTTCTATATCGCTTAAGTTTTGTTATCTGGCAGAGCATTACATCATTCGGAAGAAGCCCTATATTGTGGGTAGACTTTCTCCTCTGAAGAGATACCGATTTCTGACAAGGAATACTTTGGTTGGGGGGGGAGTCCATGTGTATCTCCTCTATAAGTGTTTCTTGATATATATTTTGAGACACAAAGCCTAAAAATACAGCATAGAATATGGTAATGCAGACTATAGAAAAAAGCTGTTGATTACCATTTGTATTTTTAGTCTCCTCATTTCAGGAGAATGCCAAAAGCAAACTTCAGCAGTCATATCCAACTGTATTATTCCTCATGACAGTATGAAATACTGAGACAGTTCCACAAACTAGATTAAGAATCATAGTTTATATTGCTGCATAAAATTGCAAAAATTGTATAGAAATCTGTATCGTGGATCATAAGTTAATGTAAAAACTCCAAGCTATTTTTTTTTCACTTTGTCTGTTTAAGCTACTGGGCAAGTTGTTGCATGAATAAATATATTTTCTTCCTCTGAAACTGTGTAATATTAAATGCTGTGTTGTTGGCATAAAATATAAGTTGATCAGACAGACAAAGATTATTATTCTGACAACTGCATACACAAGGGTATCGTTGTACATTGAATTTCAGTGTGTAATATGGTATAAATCTTCATGAGAGACTCAACTTTTATTGGCTGCACAGAAGGTGCTTTTCCTTATTAAATACGGGAGATGGTCCCAGGGGATTTTTTAAAAATATCTTTATCCATTTTTTTCATCTAGTCTCTGGGCCCTGGAAGGCTGACAGATACAGCCGGGGAAGCATTTCTCTTTTGACTGCTTGACTGTAGATACAGTCGTGCTTTAGCACTTGAGCCCCTCTAATGGTTTGCCTCAGCGGGACCCATCAGATCCCACACAAGCTTCACCTTTCCCATTCCACAAACGGACGTGTGTACGCCCTGTCTGTAGCCTGTAGGACAAAAAAACCCATGCCCTAATTCAGTGAAATATTACCGATGCAACACTAAAATGAGAGTGGTTTGGATTCTGCACTTCTGTTGTTGCTTGCTACCGCTGACTGTTGTCATCCTCTCGTTACAAGGAGGATTTTCAGGGCCTGGGGACACCGACGGGCGTTCTTACTCTGAGCACTGCGCCTCAACTGCCTTTCACTGAAAATAAAACCCAAAGGGCTTGAAAAAATCTATTATTTAAGTGAGTGTTGTTCTCCACCTTCACTGTGAAGTTTGTGGTCCCTTGTTGACTTCATTGTCTCCCAGTCCAGAAAAACTTTTAGCTGTCATGCCGTTCTAAACATGGGGTATATTTACGCAGTCTGCCCACTGTTCATTTTTGGTTTTCCTGTTGCATCTTGCCATTTCCTAGAGCTTTTGTATGTTCACACATTTTTATATATCTGTGCTTCGTTGCTTCCCCAAAAATGTAGGTTCTAATACAACATGGGCTTAGACTTATGCTTATGCTTTTGTTTCGGATAGACCCATTCAGACACAGGCCTCTTCATTGTACGTGCTTCAGCGCTCAGGTGGATTATAGTTTACAGAGCATCTAAAATACGTGGTTTGTATGTAGACGAGAGTAGTTTTCTAAGGTGGTCAACCTAGTCCAGCTTTACAAAGAATATTAGCAGTGCCATGCCAACTAGTGAAGCACCTAGCTTTCAAACTGAAGTTTACAATTGGACATTATGTGTGGGTGAATCCCACACCAGAGGGTCCTGGACGGGCTTGCGAGGTGGGCCTGTGCGAACCTCATCAAGTTCAACAAGGTCAAGGTGCTGCGCGTGGGTCGGGGCAATGCCAAGCACGAGTACAGGCCGGGCGATGAGTGGACGGAGAGCACCCTGCGGAGAAGGACTTGGGGCTTTTGGTGGATGAAAAACTGAAAATCGGCCAGCAATGGGTGCTTGCAGCCCAGAAAGCTCATTGCATCCTCGGCTGCATCAAAGAAAGCTTGGCCGGCGGGTCGAGGGAGGTGATTCTCCCCCTCTACTCTGCTCTCCTGAGACCCCATCTGCAGTACTACCTTCGGCTCTGGGGCCCCCAACGTAAGAAAGCCATGGACCTGCTTGAGCGGGTCCAGGGAGGGCCACGAAGACGCTCAGAGAGCTGGAGCACCTCTCCTATGAGGACAGGCTGAGAGAGTTGAGGTTGTTCAGCCTGGAGAAAAGCAAGCTCTGGGGAGACCTTCTAGCAGCCTGCCAGCACTTAAAGGGGGGCTGCAGGAAACATGGGGAGGGACTTTTTACCAGGGCATGTAGTGATAGGACAAGGGGGAATGGTTTGAAACCGAAAGAGGGTAGATTTAGATTAGATATTAGGATTAAATTCTTCACTGTGAGGGTGGTGAGGCACTGGAGCAGGCTGCCCAGAGAAGCCGTGGCTGCCCCAGGGGCTTGGAGCAACCTGGTCTGGTGGAAGGTGTCCCTGCCCGTGGCAGGGGGGTTGGAACTGGATGAGGTTTAAGGTCTCTTCCAACCCAAACCATTCTATAATTTTGATTCTTCACTGTGAAAAGTCGTCAGTTGTGGTATTTCAGATGCTTTTAGAGCCCGTATGAAAAGAATTGCCATTAAAACTTGGATTTACTGTTTTTTTTTTTTTTTTACAATTAATAGCGTCAAAGTCTTCCCAGCTGCCCAAAATTATCTTTTTTATCCTGGTACTTTCTGTTATAGCTTTATAGCTTGATGCATTTAAAATCTTAGACTATACCAGTATTTTTTATACCACTACAACTATAAAGTCTATATGCATCACCTTTATAGCATAAGTAAGGACTGTGGAATTATTATGGTTAAACTACACATTATTAGTGTTGTCTCTCTGCTACTGGTTTCTGTATTATTATGTTGAGAGAGAGTAACAGCTCTAAGGACAAAATAGCACTTTTTTCACCATCCATAGAAACATGAAATTGCATATATTGTTTTCAAAATTAGCTATCACATGTAAGGTTATATTGTATATAGCCAAATAATAAAAGCAAGTGCATTTTTAGGTGCTCTTCAAATGAGGTCACAGTGCTTATGAATTTCCCAGTATTGCTTTGAGCTTCTGAAATTCTAGCGGCAAACCCTGCAGTGATGACGAGAAACGTGGCACACACGTGCACATGTACACGTGCACTCATGGTCAATTTAAAAACCGCACCAAACGTAATTTGAAGGGCTAATCACCTTTACAGTTCACAAAATATTTTTTCGCCTGTATATGAATGCGTATTGATGTGAGAAAAACGTTCCGATGAGGAAATGGTAAACTATTCATCTATTAGTTTATAGTAAATATGTCTTATTCGCTGCTAGTTTTAATCCACAGAAATATTAAACTATGTCAGCTGACTCAGTCTTCATTCTCACATATACCATAGGAAAGACATGCTTTGGTACATGGTTTTCACAGCCTAATTTCCCACAGTTTTCTCCAGTTAGAAGTGTGTAAATATTTTTAAAAAAGCAGAGTTAGGAGTAGCTATAAGATGTAGTATGTTTTGGTTTCCTGTATCTGCCTCTTACTATAATAACTTTTTAAAAAAGTGTTTGCATTTTAATAGAGTTGGGTTTTTTTTTTTTTTAGCTAATGTTTGTTTATTGTCTTAATTTGTCGCTGGCTGTCAGACTGGCTGCATCCCAACATCCAGGCGGTAGCGATTCTAAAAGGAGATAATCCGCATGGATTTCCAAAAAGAGTGCTGCAAGCACAAAGCAGACATCGGCATACAGCAAGGGAAGGCTGGACTTTAAGCACTGCTTTAAAATTTTCCAGCTCGACTTGGTGTAACTGTGTCATAAACCATATCCACTTCTTAACACCGTTTTCCTTCTTTTCTCCACATTTTCTTTGCTCCTCCAGCTGCCCATCTTTATGCCGTTTCTTTGTTCTTTGCCAGTGCCTGCACACATCAGTCCTAACAGTATTTACCAACTTTCTTGAATTCACTTACAGTTTATTCATAGCTAGTTTCTTCCCGCAAAGTTTTTATACTTCGATATTGCAGACCAGAAATGCAACTGTTTTTTTAGACTTCCACATGAACAATAACAGAACCGTGAAAAGGCTAAACTCTGAATTTCTCCTGTTTCTGGAAATTACAGCTACTGTACAGCAACTGTTTCAGTAAGAGCACTGCCTTCTCTGAATTTTCATCCTCTGCTTGGATTTTTGCAAACCATCCAAGGAGTCTTCACACATGTGTTTGTTGTATTCTCTGTACCCCACGGGAAGGACGGTAGAGCCCGCAGAAGTCGGGAGAATTAAGGGGGAGCATTTCTTGCGCAAACACTGATCCAACTGGAACACTTCAAAAATCTGATCCAGGAGGAGAAACGCTCACTGAGGCTGCTCTCCTTCGGGGTGTCTGTAACTCAGAATAATAGCCCTTGAGTTATTAGCTGGTTATGTTTGGCATTCATCTTCTGAAGTTACTGCCAAAGGCATATAGGCAGGATAAAGTATAACACCACATTGATAAATATGTGTCATTTCCCCCTGCCTTCCCCCAGAATTGTATAAAGTGGAAAGGCATAATTGGAATGTTAGTAAATATAATAGATCAGAATTTATTTTGTTGTTTTCCCAGCTTGAACCTTTGTAACATCTGACTTCAACCTGGAGTGAGTGACTTTCATGTCTGATTTACAGATCTTTCAAATGAAGAATGTAGTGTGGAAACAAAATAAATGCTTACTTGGCGATGATTTTTCAGTTATGAGAACTTATCAGATTAGGAAAAAAAAACAGATGAGAAAGTGAGCTGTGCCTGTGAAAGGAATGAGTTTGTCATCTCGTGAACTGTGTGTCTTCCGTTGGCCAACTGGTGGGATGGGGAGTCCCGTGAGGTCTCATGTGTCTCTTCCAGTCCTCCCGTGTTCCCTGTGCCACTACAATGTTTGTGGCTTTTAGTTTATTCTTATATCTGATCTACAAAATCTGAGCGTGGGACAGCATAAAGAAAAAGAATGGGAGAGTTACTGTGTTACAATCAGAACTCTAAGTTAAATTTCAGATGGTAAGGGAATTCACAATAAAACGTTACTTCTAGTTTATAATTCAGTGTTCCTGTTTTTCTCTAAGGGGCAAAAGATCTAAGATGCAAATTTGATCTGCATGCCTTTTTTTGTCTCTGAGCGAGAATCTTTATGAAACACTCAGATCTGACAGACGCATGGTTAATAGCTGGCAGATATGGACTGGAAAGCTTTTCTGCCTGTCTTCCACCATACATTAAATCATAGTGATGTACCTTTATTTTACCCTTTTGATTATAAAGTATATTAAAACCAGAATTAAAAATGTCTTCAAATCTTTTCAATTCACACTGCAATGTGTGATAAACTATAGTTAAACAAGAACAGTTACTAACCAATTTTGATAATTAGAAGAAGTTTTGCCAAATATGTTACCTCATTTTTTTCCCTTACCCTATCTTCCGAGAGCAGTTAAGAAATGCCATAAAGACTACTGGCTACTGTTGAGGAAGACTTAATGGAAAGAGCTGTGGTAGTTGCACTGAGATAATACGTACAAATAGAGGTAGCGGAAAATACGAATGGCCATACCGTGTCAAACCGAAGGGCGTCGAGCCCCGGCTCGCCCCAGGAATCCGCCAAGGGAAGAGCAGGCTCGCGTACCCCTCAAGGCTCTACGTTTCTGTGCCTAGAAATCCACGAGGACGTCAGCGAGGGGGTCTTAAGCCAAAGGCTGTATCCGTGTGCTTAATCACCCTCGACAGCTTTTGGGTTGGGGTTTTTTTTGTCTTGCCTGAATTTGTGGAATCGCTCTTTGATCAGATGTAAGCTAACGCCGCAGCAATAGCTCTCTAGCTGAGGTCCAACAGTGGAAAGGACTGCTTCCTTCTGTTGCTTTACCCTGATACCTGATACTTTAATTTGCTAGCCCTCATTTTTTGTATTAAATGCTGAATAGTCATTCTCTTCTCATTTGCTTTGTGGCATTAATGATTATATGGACCTCTGTCTCATGAATGCTCGGTCATTTATTTTCCAGATTGCAGAGTCTTGATTTATTTAGCTGTTGCTTATGCAGATTATTCAGTGCAACTTCAAAGGCTTAGAATTAAAAGTGGGTTTTTCTAATGCTAAATGATACTTGATTTGCAGTCATTAATTTGTTCTTGTAGATTAATGTAATGTTTCATTACCAAGTAAGACACAACTGCAGAGTTACAAATATTTTATGACAATTTCAATTGTCTATTTCTATTTTATTCTCTGGCAATGAAATCTCCAAATAAATTATTCCCATGCTTTTGACTTCATTTTCCTTTCACACATGGTCACTGATGTAGATGCATAAGTCTTTGAGCAGGAGTTAGGAGGAGATGGCCTCCTGAGACCTCATCAACCTGACTTATTCTATGAGTCAATAAAATCTATAATAATTAATTTTCTTCGGTGATAGCAGAAACATATAAGAAACATATAAGCATTATAAAGGTGTAAACCTTTCTTTAAAAGGCATGCAAAAGATACCACAGATTTTCTGCAAAGACAAAACTTGTGAATTTTCATCTGAGCATCCCTCTATATGGAACAAGCTCTCTAAACCAGCAAGCGGGATCCCGAGCATCCCCGTGCTCCATTTCACCCTACGGCCCAGTTGGCTGGAAGCAGCAGTCTGGTGGCCAAGCAGCGGTCGTGTTTCAGTGCTGCTGTGAAACCACGGAATGAGTTTCTGGTGTGCTTTCCCCACCCCACCTCCCCCCAGAAGGGCGGCAGGCTGATTTGGTTTTTTCCTAGCTGGTGAAACATGCTGACATTATTTGTGAAACGAGCGACGCAGGGTAGTTGTAGGTTTTATGTAAAAGTCTAAGCATCTGTAGACAAAACGAAAAATAATTTCATTTGTCTCCCTCTGGCCACGTATAGTTCAAATAGATAACAACTGGTCCAGGATTTTAATATTACTAAATATAAGGCAAAAAAGGTACTTGCCCTAAATCGCACAGCATGTAAGAAGGAGCGCTGGCAGAGGGCACCACGTCTGGTTGAGCGAACAAATCAGGAGCGTTGGGCCAGAGGACAGAGTCGGGAGCGGAGTCCTGAAGAACGTGGTGAAGGAGGAGCGAGGAGAAGACACTTCTGGGAGCTGCGCGCTGTCAGTAATGGGGCAAGAGGTGGCTGCCAGGAGGCTCTAGAGTGGTGGCAAGGCTCGGGGAGGCTCGGTTGTCAGCGCCGCTGGAGAAACACCCAGGAGGAGCCAGACCCGCTGAGCGGCGGGGGAAGGCAGACATGGAGCTGGGAAACCCGAAGGATCATAAAAGCAACCAGGTCGTAGACAAGGTGGGAGCCAGAAACAGATCGACCCAACGGCAGCTGACCAGAGTCACCCCTATTTTCCTGCAGTCCCTTGATGGACAAAAGCAGGGGATGGTGATTTCCTTCAGTCCTGAAGACAAAAGATGCTTTGGGGGGCAGAGCACGGAGGGTGAGAGCGCTCTGCTTTCCTGCCCTGTTCCCACAGGCAACAGAGAATTTGCTCATAGCAACGCCGGAAGCTTTGGACCGAGGATCCACAGTGTTACAGAGCCAACTGTATTCGGAATTTCGGGGAAGGTTCTGGGTGTCAAATGCCTGATTTTGGTGAGAAGGACCTTGACCTCCTCAGCTCTAATAAGACAATCAGGCTTGCAAGCAAAGGATCCTCTGTGGTGCTTCCCAGTGGCCAACAGCAGTTTATCACTGGATTAGAACTGATAAGAAATAAGTAGCAAATTGTGCAAACTTTAGGTTTGCTGCTGTATCAGACCTGAAATACGTTTCAGGAGTGAAAAGAATATTTTACTAAAAAAATCCCTCAAACTTCAACCAATGGTGTCGCCAAAGAACAAATACCAATATTTTTGTATATAAGGAAAATGACTCCTGAAGTCTTTCCAAAATTACTTCTAGCTCTATGTAAATCAGGGAGATATATGCATATGCCCATGAATTGTTTAACTGTAGAAGTGTCTTTTTTCCCTGTATAGCAGATGCACAAACGGAATGGGAATGTTTTATAACTTAGGCTTTTAAATAATAAATAAATGCCTTACATTCTCAGTTCGAGACATCTTGATTTTTGTGTACTGTGTAATACTGATGTATACAAAATTTTTTTAGAATTATTTTTCCCTTTTTAAAAAGAATACAAAACCTCAAGAATATGATAAAACATCACAGTCGGTTTCTAAACACTTTGCATCTTAATATGGTTGAAGTTAAGGCAGTAAGTAATTTCTGAGTTTTTCCCTTGAGCTGCGTAGTTCTTTTCATATGTAATTATTCTCTGAGTGCATTAGATAATGCTATGGTTCCCACAGCTGTATACACATCTATAAATCATTAATGAGGCAGTTAACTGAAACAAAACTATAAAAGATTTGCATTACCCGGCAGAACCCAGCCTTAATTGACTTCCAGTTATTTACAATTAATTTTTCCATTTGGAATAATGATTGCAAGCAACTTAGGGGTTTTTTTTATTACTCAGGAATTAGATGCTGACTATTCATCAAAAGTTTTTACAGCAGGGCCCTGTCAGTGGACAGTAATGAGTTTGAGGTAATCTTATTTTTACACACACACGTACACATACATCCCCCCCTATAGGCAGAGGGGACAGGGGTGGGAGGGAGAGCTTGCACTAAAATGGGGACAGGAGTCAGCACTAACTTTGTTTTTGCTTTTTACCACATACCTAAGTTTAACACCAATTAATTTCCTTTCTTTACAGCATCTAGCTGAAAGGCAAGACAACGAATAGAGCTGGCTACAGTTCTATATATTCAGATGGAGTAAACTGCATGCATGAAGAGTGAGTAAATATTTATTTCCATCTTTTTGTCTTACAAGACTGTAAGATAGAAACCAAAGAATAAACGATGCAAAGGCTGTCAAGTAAATATTAATCCATTATGCTACGTTAAAAATTACTTTTCTAGAAGTACGGCGCACAAAGTAAATCCTCATTACCTTGTCATTGTTTGAGTAAGCCACAGACCTCAAGGCTGCGTGTCTCGCTCTGGACATACACAACTGAAAAATCTGCTCTCTGCCATATAAGCATAACTCGCATTGACGCTAACGAGCTGTGGATGTGTTCATCAGGAAGGGATGTCATGTTCAAATTCCTAATAAAACTTAAGTCAAAAATAATCAGAGCCCATTTGCAGCAGCTGATGTTATCTTCATTATCTTTCATTCTTCAATTTTCAAAACGCCTAAGCAGATAGTTCCCATCAGTAATAACTCCTGGTCAGTTCTCTGTTTCTAAATCACAGCTATAAAATAAGTAAAATCTTATGTATCAGGGTGCACTATACTGGACCACTATCATTGGAAATCAGTCCTTCCCTGAGACTGAGCAAATGGTACCTTTATTATAATATAATATAATATAAATTATTTCCCCTTGCTAGCCTTATTGGGTACAAAATACATAAAATGAATGTTTGGGGTTGTTTCTCTCCCCCTCAGATATAGCTGGCATGCTGAGGAAGTAAAACTAACCTGCTTTTTTTCTTGTTTCAAAATAAATAATTCTGTTGTCCTTTAACTTACATTTAAGACTGCCTCTTTCCTTTCATGAAAATCGGCTAGGGACGCTGCTGTGAGCGAGGGACTGCAGGTAAAACCCGTGTCTTCAACACAGAAAAGGGCAGCTGCAATGAGCATTGGGAGCTTTGATTTCTTTGTAAAAGTCGTGTAGACCAAAAGACGGACACTGGTAAATATGGGAGAGTGTAATTTTGAGTGATGGTAAAGCTAACAGCTGCTTTCTTCCCCTTATCAATAGGTGCCAGCAAAAGGCCACTATAATTGATCTAGAAAATGTGGGCCCCGTGACAATCAAACCCTTCTAACCTTGAAAATCTTGCAATCCAGCGCTGAAGTAATTTTTTTCCAGGTTACGTTCCGCTGGATTGTGTTACAATGTGTAATGTAAAGTAACGTGACAAGACTAGACATGGGTCATTCAGTCTGTCAGTAATTCAGAGCTTGGCAAATTGGTCCTCCCTCTTCACCAGTCCATGAACTTCACACATACTTAACTTATTCATGCCACACTAGCTACCACATTATTTTAGCTGGAAAAGCGACTGTGATGTGTGAGAGCTGAGAGGCTTTTCTTTTTGAAATTGGGCTGGCACCAGATGAGCAAACGGTATTATTATTTTCATTAAGATATCACATCCTGTCAACACATAACATTGGCAATGGCATTTCAAATAATTGCACACTTGACAAATTGTATAGCATAATTTAGACTATCTTTTTCCTGTGTTCATGATCCTTCTTATTGGGCTTGATTTCCTGGGGTGGGGAAGGGTCTTTTATCCTTTTTGTAAACTCAGAGCTCCAGTAACTTTTTATGCACATAGGTGATATTGCCGACATACTGATTTTTTTTTTCCCACTGGGTGCAACTATTTTAATAATTCTAAAACTGAGAAGTCCACCATATTCCAGAAAGTACTAAACTGATCAGCCCCTTCTTTCTTATACAGATTCTGAACAGAGTCTGTTACTGCCTGTCTTCAAAACAGTGAAAAAAGAAATACCATGGCTTTGGAGTTCTTTTGAGAGTTTGCTTTGAAGAAGCTAAAAATAATTTCAGTGAAAACAGAACTTTCAATTGGTGAAAATTTCTTTCTATTTGAAAAACTATTAACTATGAAAAAAATATGCAATTTACTTACCAGCTCTGTTACAAATCAAGAGTCTTAGTCCTGCCGTGTTTCTCATCACGACAGCAGACTTCTCATTTTTCTGTGACTCCTTGCAGTATTATGAGCGTGGCCTGGTTTTGATTTGGTTTCAGAGCCAGCGTCTGTGAATCAGGTCTGCGAATTAGACACAACTGCTTTTTTCTTTTTCCTCCTTTTTTTTTTTTTTTTCCCCCAAGTTAGTATGAGCTGAACATAATACATACTAGAAGAAATATTACAATCGGGGTGTGAGGAATTCATTTTTTCCTTTGGAATGGAATCTCAGTACTAAACTACCAGGGAAAAGCCATGAAAGGAATCAGTGGTTTTTCCACTGCTTTGCACATTGTAGAGTCATTTCAACATTGTAATATAGGTGTCAAATGCTAATAAATCAGCTGTCAAATGCTATCAAATACTTACTTTGCACAGGTGTAAATGATCACATAAAATGCAAAGCACCGATCTGACACCAAAAATCTCTGAGTACCGTTTCTGTCTTCACCAGTTTTATAGAACTGTTAAAAAAAAAGTCCAATAGGGAGTTTATTCCTGTTATTTAAGTTACTAGCTTTTTTTTGGTCTGTTCTCTTACTTATGTGGTTCCCCTCTCCCCCCCTGCCCTCCCCCTCCAGTTGACACCAAGGGAGAGAATGCAACAATTTAGATGGAATTGCTTTGGACTGCTCTATAAGCAAAATATTATGTTTCATAATAATGTTACGAACGATAAAGCATTTTTCCTGCCAAAACATCTCTGTAAGTGCCCCAGCATCATCAACTGATGGCAGCACAGCTCTGGGAATAAACAGACTTTCAGCTAATGGCAGGAATCATCAGGGGAAACACGAAACAGGTATTTCTTCCTGATACAGAGCAAAACATATGATTAAAGTTAAATGCCAAATCCTACTGGCACTGAAGTGAATGAAAGTTTATTTTTTCATTCCTGCTTCTTCTTTCTTCTCTATTTAGCTAATGCATTGTGTTTCATTTAATGCCAACGGTTTCTCCTTTCTATTTGGCCACTTTGGTGGAAGGGCAGGACAAGCCATTTAGGCATGTGGCCTTCTGGTAGTAAGCCTAAAGCTTCAGGCAGAGCCCAGATCCTACAAGAGAACGGTGCAGGCACTCCGTGCCTGTGTTTAACCCTCCAGAGGAAGGGCCAACCTACGATGACCCCCACCGCTCTTCGCCTCCCCAGCAGGACAGCTGCTGGCGCCGTCCGAAAGGCGTCTGCGCCCTGCGGCCGTGCCTGCGGGACTGTGACGCTCAGCTGCTTAATGCGTCAAGTTGACATACGGCTGTATACGTCAAAAGCACTCGTAATAACCTTGATAGAAGGTGTTTGGTATTGCAGTGCTTCTTGTGAAGGAATTGTGTTGAAAAAGTTATGATGATGAAACCTAACAATTCCGAATGACTAAGTTTCTACCCATTCTCTTATTTCAGACTTTCTTGTGAAAAATACATACATCTGTCTCACCGCTGTCTGACTGAAGCACACGACGATTAATTAGAGATGGGCCAATTTTGTATACTTCAATATGAACTTGCCACTTCTCTGGTTGTTTCGTCTCCGCCATCCCTCCGACCGGCCAAAATTTATTCCAGAATATTGGGCACTTGCTCTGTTTCCAGGAGCAGAAGGTATGTATATGGCCTAACCCGTCTGAGATGATGATTGTTGTTTTTGAAGATAATGACCTTGAACATAGAGGCTGCCCCAGCTGTGCTGGCACAGAGCTGGAGTGCTCTTAGAGGAAAGATCTGCAGTTAGTCGGGCAGATACGCTAGCCACAGAATACAAATCGGGAAGCTACAGCACCTCTTATAGCTTTGAGAGAGCAAGAAGGTGAGCAATGACATTTTAGGGACAGCAAAAACTTCCCCTTTTCCCACAACTAACCCCTCTTGTAGGCAGCCAAAGCAAAGACCTGATAGGTGGTGAAAGGGATCTACTGCTCAGTGAATACACATTTCAATGTCATTTTCTGGCAAAGCAGTGCATACATTTTCACTCTGGAACGCAGAATAATGGGAGTTCTTTATTTTAAGATTTTAAGGTCTTTATTTTTAATTCCAAAAAGAATTTTTTCCCCTACCTTAGATTACCACTCTCCAATGTTCATGCAAAGGCTGCTCTATTAAGCTGCCAGTGTAAGCTGGCCAACAGAAGCAGAAATGGATGGCGGGCTAATGGAAAGGGAGCAAGCTGCAGCATTTGTGCTGTGAGGACACCGAATTGACTTATTTCAATTGATTTCTTTGATGTACAAATATAAAACTGTAGTAATTCATAATCCATCTATAAATTCACCATTTTAAAAAATACTTTTTTCTCCCCTTCCACCCCAGCTTCAGATCATCAAAGACGCCCTTATTTGCAGACAGAACTAAAGTCAAAATGTTTATTAATAGTCATTTTACAAGCGCCTAAACATTCGTAGTATGTATAACAAATGATGATAGCACATGACCTGGCTTTAAAAAACCCTCTGTAAATTCCTTTCCCTCTCCCTCCCTCCTCACCCCAGCAAGGAACAGCGGGGCAGGCAGGATGCTGCGGGAAGAAGCAGCGGGAAAGTGGGAAGTCTTGGTGTCAGTATTGCTGCCAAAGGCAACAGATCCTCAGCCGAGGCTGCGAATTACCACACTTGTAGTTTAGGGCCAAGGAGCAGCTGTGGAGATCAGCTGAGGCCACGGAGGAAATTCGTAACAATTCAGGTTAGCCCACGTTTTGTCACGTTACCAAAAATATTCTGTAAATAAATATATTAATGGGCCACTTACTTGTAGGTAGCAATTACTTAAACCAGCGTTCAGCTTTTAATGCAGAGCCATGCACTTCTAAAGGAGAGTGTTCGTGCTGTGTATTACTATAGATCCAGATTTTAAATTGAGATTGGTCACTATTGATTCCGTTAGAGTTTATTATGATAGGAGTCTGCATTACACAAGATTCATAAAATTGCTGCAATACATTGTCCATTAACTTGCCTGCATTTAGCCAAGATCACCTTGCGTCCAGCTAACACCAACTTCGGTGGCAATAATCCCATTTCAAAGGCAATTTACGAACGAGGAGATGCTCTGTAGGAAAGCGGAGCCGTCACAGGGGCAGATGCAGAGGGGCTGCGGGTGCTGCACCCCAACCTCCACGGTGTGTCCCCCCCTCCAGCCTGCAAACCCCCAACCGCAGCCGAGCTTCCCGCAGCCCATAGGCTGCATCAGAAGGGGGTTCCAGCGTCCCTCTGCTCCGCCACTTTTAGGAGGTGCTGAGGACGTGGGTGCAGCCAAAGTCCTGCTCCTCTCAGGCATTTTCATTTGAAAAGAAGGAAAAAACCGAACCCCAAAGGCCAAAACCTCAAAGAGGTGATGTCCCTCTGGGGCTACCAGCACTGTAGCCAGCTGGGGCCGTTCAGCTCCCTGCCTCAAACGAGGAGGAGCGCGGCGAAGGCTGAATTGCCCACTGCCCTGCTCTACCCCCGGGCTGGAGGCTACGGGGTCTCCAAAGCTCTCCTGCTGAGAGCGTTCCACTGTTCAGAAGCCCAGATGACCAAGGAAGGTAATAACTGTAGCTGAATAGTGAATTGTGTCCATGAGAAATTAAGAAAACCCTCAACATTGCCTGTTTGCTGGGCTGTGCCACCAGGCAGGAATGAGACCATGGGGCTACGCGGCTTTCTGAAAGCAGCGCGCACTGCCCCGTGCTGGACACGGAACCCCGGAGGACAGGGAAGGTCACTTTCCTGCTCTTTATAGCTTGCTTTTACGTAGGAAAGAGAATTAATTCTTCCCTTAGACCTGTCTTCTCCGAGTGAACAATCCCATCTCCTTCGCCTTTGAATGACAAGATCAGCAGAGACCTAGAAAATACGACATGAAAGCGATTCCCTCCTTTTCTTGCCTTTTGTGCTCAGTTGCAGTGCCTGGAACTAGACAAAGTCTACAGTGGGGCTCTTTATGCTGCACAGAGGGAAAAAAGAAAAAAAACCACACGTGGTGTCAGCCCTCACCCCTGACCGCCTGCGCCTGGGGCAGGCGAAGGACGTACTCTGCACCCCAGCGCTGCAGGTGCCTGGTGGGAACCGGCTCCTCGGCCGTCCCATCGCCGTCCCACGTTCCGTACCGCGGCAGCCAGAAACCACGACGTACGCGCTTTTGGGTCAGCGTAACCCACAGCCAGAGCCCTACGCAGGAAGGTGTCATTTGGAATATTACTAAGAGGAGAATAGGAAGTCAAATGAAATTAAAAAAAAAAATCAAAATCTGTGCTTTTATATGAACTATTCAGTTGCGATTGGCCAAACCTGTTGCTCGTTCTGGCTTCAACGTGTTTCTCCAACAGAAAGTGTTGGTTACAAGTGTGCTCCCCAGGCTGAGCTGACACGCAGAAACCTCGGGTTCTCGATTTGTTGTAATTTCTCGGGAGCTACCTAGTGAGGGCTTAAGGACAGATCCAGTCTCTGAAGTTTATCAGCTTCCTAAATCTCGGCTGCCAGTACTCTGACATTTAAAACTATTCTGGGAAGGGCAAATTAAAAATCAATGATGTGCTCATCAATCCAGTATCAATGCCGCCTTAAGAAATGTAGATCAGCCATTGAGGAAAAAAGTGCTAAAATAGCCTTTATGGAGACTAAAGAAAAATGCAAAAATGCTACCATTTCAAAGACTGAAATATTTCATTACTTTAAGTCTTTCTAAAACACATGATACTGGGTAAGTCATCAAAGAGCTCTCTTCAAAGTCTGCAATTCATAGGAGCGATACCAGAGTTTGGTCGATCGGTCAGAAATGCTGCAGGACTGCTTCAAGTCCTTTTTAAAAATAAGATTTAGATATAAGGTCCAACTCTCATTTCAGAGAATCCCAATGGAATAGCAACTAAAATTAATAAATACTCAAAGGGAGAATTTAAGTTCCGGTGCTGCAGTGTTTTACTCACACATGAGCTTTTATTAAGAGTGCGGAAGGACTCGCAATTCCCAATGCTCCCGTTTCTTTGTATCAGTCAATATTTGCTTGTTTGACCAATGGCAGTGTGATTAATGCAGTTATTAGAACGCTTGCTGTAAAAATAATATGGAATAAACCATGTTTGTACATTGGAAGACTACTCTGATAATTAAGTCTGATCACCTGTAAACAGAGGCCAACATGTTTTCTTGAACTGACAGTTGGTTAAGCTAAAAGATTTCTGTTAGGAACCAAAAAATCAGATGATTCTATTCTGCTGTTCTACAGAAGCTACACTTTGAAAGTTTGCAAAAGTTGCAAAAGTCTGTTAACCAGAAAAAAAATCTAGTGATGAAAATAAAAGAAATTTTGAACGCTATATATATAGATAGTAGTATACATAACCATGGGAAATATAATCCCCAAAGATCTGTGTAAAGTTTTTTTTGTTTTTAAGTGACAGTGATTCCATTCAAGGTATGTGTATATAAACATGAGTTTATAAGCAAATAAGCACTGTGCCTTTGAGCCATGAATCAAAGTAAAGAGCGAACAGGTGATTACTTAATTCCACTTGACTCAAACCAGCTTTTAGTCACGTATTTTGAGAAAGGAATGTTTCACTTGCAAAGTTCAGAATTTGGAACATACAATAAGTAGGAAAATGTTTAATACCAACCCACCCCTTTATTAAGTAATTTCTTCAAGTATTTTTAATAGTGCAAAATATTGTTTTGCATTAGTACAGTAACTATGGGAATTCACAGTGAAAAAAAAAATCTTAAAAGATTTCCAAAGTCAAACAAAAAATTTTTAATACTGTATTTTTAGCAAGAACATTTTTAACAAAGAATGTGTACTTTAACTTAATATGGTACAACAGAGAAACCATACTTAAAAGTTTCCATTATCTAACACTCTACTGCATATTCATTTTTCATCTTAAAAGACCAAAAGCCAAGCTGAACTGAGCATAAAAAAAAGCATCAATTATAATCCTCATAGTACGTCAGCTATTAGGGTTTAGCTCACACTTTTGAATTGGTCATCTAATGAAAGGACAATTTTTACATCATTCTTTTAAAAAATGTACACACATTTCTTTTTAAAACGTAATATATATCGAGTATCTGCTTCAGTAAACAAAGCTTAATTTATAAACACAATCGAAACAGCTCCATGTTGAACAGTTTCAGTGATAAACTGGACTTGTATGATGTACAGCCAGTGAGGACCTTTGTGGCTTAAAATCATTGTGCCATTGCTATACAGTAATAGCTACCTCCTTAGAAAAAAAAAAAAAAAAAAAGTTCTTTTTGGGGAGGGGAGGGGAAATAATTCCTGTATGTGCTTAAAAATACTAAAACTCCTTTCTATCTCCGGGGACCTAAAAATGATCTGTTGCAACAGGCTTGGTTTGGTATGGTAAGCTTGTAAAAAGTCTCAATATTTCTTAATACGGCAGTTTTCGATGCAGCAACAGTAAATTGCTTGAAATTGTCCTTCAAGTTTCATGCTACAAATCCTGTTCTTCACACAGTACTGAAGGCATCAAAGGTTGGAAGGGACGTTTTTCATGAACTATATAGTCTTCAAATAGTGGTCATTATACATTTTTCAACAATAGGTGTTTTCTTCAGTACATAATAGTAGGTTTGATGTACGTTCTGTTTTCTGGAGGGAAAAAAAAAAAAGGAGAAGAAGAACAGTTACACGTTTTATAATTAACTGAAACTTAGGTGGCTTTCCTAACGCGTTTGTGGACTTTTTCCCCCTCAGGCCAAGTTATGAGATGTGCGAGTGGCATCAGGTACCCCCCGCCCGGGTACGGTTTGCTGGGGAGGCACAAAGGGACGGCCAAGCCCGCGCCCGGGGACGGGGACGGGACGGTCGCGCAGACACGAGCCGCTGCCGGCGGTACAGGTGGGGGCACTCCGCTGGGCTACAAACCCACCAGCCTTGGCCCCAGTGGTGCTTGCCAGCCAGCAGCTGCTGAGCAGAGGCTATAAAGACCTTCATTTGGGTTTTCTTCCTTTACTGCATTTGCTTTTTAATCGAACACTCGTTTTCCTTCTTTTTTTTTCCAGAAGGCAGCCTGTGTTGCATCGCATGCCTCCGTAAGGCAGACGGAGTAACGCGGCATCAGCTTTACAACACACCATTATTAGGTGCACAAAACCTTCTAGGGAACAGTGTGTTAAAACAAAATTGCATTGCATTAAAGAATGTAATAGAAGTAAATCAATATCTGTTCTTGGAAAACTGCTCTTTCATTCAGAAACCACCACATTTTTTAATAAATTGTTTTTCTTTATTTAGGGAAGCAAGTAGAAAGCCACTTATTTCTGTCATAAAAATATTCCTAGGTATAGTACCTATGAACTGTGATTTTTCTCATTAAGCAACTCCTTTAAGCCCAGAGGAAAAATAAATATTAAAACACCCACAGAAACTAAAGCTAACAAGAATCCATATTCTTGTTCATTATACAATGAATCATGAATCCACCCAGCTAAACCCGCAAGTACTGATCTCGAAGATGATAGCAAAATGATAATATTGAGAAGCATTTTGTATAATGTTGACATCTATCCCATTCCTGTTTTACATATGCCAATACCAAACGCTCATGAAGAAAGAACAAGTATTGACCTGCGAACTGACACTGATCCTTGGAGCAATCTCAAAGTTTGCCACATTTCAATTTCAAAATGCATTTCAGCTATAATATGAGTGATTTATCATTTAGCAGTAGCTGTCAAAGTAACCTCCTAGATAAAACAAAAACATCTGGAACCATAAACAGAGGAGAGCAGTAGCTGAATTTTAATCCAAATCCGACATGTTCACTTCATTAGAAACAGGAAACAGCTAATTAGTAATTGAATGTTTCATGGTTTTAAGGAGGCTCAGACTCTCCAAACAGAGATGATTTAGCATGTATTTTGGATGTAAACAAGAATAAAGATCGGAAGAGCCAGGGACATAACATCTCCGGAGGAACGTTTGGGAGCATGGGAACCTCCGAAGAAGTGACTAAAATTAGTTTCTGGCCTTTGGCTGATTAAAATTGTTGTCTTAAACTTAGTGGGGCAAATACTAAAGCCTGGGGAGGGCGTAAGCAGAAATACAAATACTGAACTCTGTGGGGTTTGTTTGGTTTTTTCTTTTCTTTTCTTTTTTTTTTTGCTTTTCTCCTTCTGGCTGTCAGGAAGTTTCACGTGAGCTCTTCCCCCGGCAGGCTGTAGGTGCTCCAGCCTATACTAAAGAGCTGGACTTCCGAAAAAGACAGGCACTGACAGCGTCTGCGGGTCAGCGCGCCTGCCCGCCGAAAACCGTGCCCCGCGTCCGTTAGTCCCTGTAACACCAAGGGAAGGCACCAGAAATCGGGTAGGGAACTCGCTATTTAAATGCTGCTGGGGGTGGGCTCCGTCTTCTGATACACGTTTGGTATTTGCAGAGCCCGGGAGAGCAAGACGGAGACCACGGACGCGCGCACGTTTATGGTGCTGCACTTGGCGACATGGACTCTGTCTGCGGAGAGGAGAGGAATCCGCCGTGCGTTCAAGGGAAGAGCTGATGTATCAAAAATGGGATCAGTAAGGATCGGTAATAGCAGTTTCTTTAATTCTTGGTATTTTGATTGTATTTTAAACATTGTTTTTCAAACTAAGGTAAGAGGTGGTCATCAAGGGTACTGCGGGCTGAGGGACTGACTTCTTTAAACTTTGAAACAGGTTTCAATTTTTTCCTTCCTGCTCCCTTTATGTCTCAAGGGAAGCTCAACGGAGGTATCTGGAATACCTGTAAGAGAGAAAGTAAATGCCAAAGCTCAAGCACAGTGCAGCCACCCAGGAGATATTATTGATCAGTAAACTGAAAGTGCACAGTTAAATATTTCCTTTTTTATAAAGCTCTCAATTGTTCTCCAGGAATTAAAATACTTTTTTGTTGCTGTGCAATAAACTTAACTCCATGGTATTAATAACATCATACAGCAACCACCTATGAGGAATTAAAGTGTTAGGAGCATCTGTGCCACCACTTATACGTGAAAGACAATGCGATGTTGTCAAATCCATCTTTCTGAAGAATATTCACCATCCCCTCAGTGTCGCTGACGGCAAGCTACATACCATTTTACAGCGTTTTACTGTATTATATAGCAAAGATTTGAATAAATCTGTGTGCAATAAATGTATTCTTTTATTAGGTTTATCCCTTAATCAAATATTCATTTATGTGGGCTTCATTCTATTAAAAAACGAAATTATACAAAGGTGAGCAAAAGCGTAGATTTACAGTAGTTTAAAGCCTAATCTCATTCTCTGGGGGTAATATTGACAATATAAAAACTGTATAAATGATATTCCCTAACACTAAAATATGCTTATGAGCCCCTTGTGCATGTTATACTGCTTTACAACCTACAGTGAAATGCATGACTGGCTTAATAAGCAAGACATTTAGAAAGGATTTTTTTTCTCCTTCACAATGTATAAGACAAGTAAAGATCTCACAGTTTCTCAGTGAGCCAGAGCCTATGTTAATAATTGTAATTTTCCCTCAGGATGGTGTTGTCTCCCCTGAGTTGTTAGTCCAGGGTATACGTTCCTCTCTTGCACTCTCTTTTAGCAACAATATCATCGTTTGTCTTTTTCTTTCAAGGTTTTAATGTGTGTATAAAGGACAAATCCGAAAGCTATAATTATCACCTGCATATTTATTTACTTTTTTTTTTCTTCCCTTTTTTCAGCCTGTTCAGCATCTCTGAATTTTCTGAATCCTTCGTGAGGCTTTGTTTGTAATATCTTTGTTTTAAGTTAGTATTTCAGGTGTATTTCCGTAAAAGGACTTTAAAACAAAACTTCCACGTGTACCCTCAAAAACTTGCATAAGGAAATGGGCCCCAGTAATGCTGGTGAGCAAATCCAGTCCAGGAAGGGGAGCGACACCATTAACCGACACGGCTACAGCTTGGGATCGTTCAGGTAACTTTAGCGCACTGTGAATTGGAGGAGAAAGTCATTGGAGGAAGGAAATTTGGGATCTGCTACATAATAGGAAAACAAGGATAAATTTGTTGTATCAGTAACTGTAAATTATTCATGCAATTTAAAAAAATAAACCCCAGCACTACATGCTGCAGGGAATATGGGTAGCAGAGATGAAACAATAAACTGAAAATCCCAGTTTAGGTGGAGGAGGAGTTGGGAGCGCTGCTGAAACAAAGGTTGGGTGGAGCCGAGACGCGGCTGCGTTTCTGCAGCGGGACGAGGGCAGCCACGTGCCGGACCTGCGCGCTCAGAGGCTTCGCACAACCGAAGCTCCAGGGGCTGAATCCACGAGCCTCACGCGATACGTGAGTGTGCGGGACGGGAGCTGAGCTCCGCGCCCTTCCTGGGCTCCGCCAACAGTCGGCATTTCAGTTAGCTCAAGAGCCAAGCTGGGCTTTGGATGCAGCCACACGTGGAAAATACAACGCCGTAACAATAAATCTGCCGTACAAAGCTGGGGCTTATTAGTTTGAATCAGTTATCTTATTTTGCAGAAAGAAAGAGAAAAATCAGAGAACGGTTTGCTTCTGCTGGGGATGACACCCCTCAAAAACCCCTCTTTCCCTAAACCTCTTAGCAAACAGGAATGCTGACTGCTGTGGAAGGAAGCTACATCCTGGCCCCCGCTAGCGGGGTGAGGACCACAGCAATTATGAAAAATGCAGAAAAGGGTCCCTTCACTACCATGAAAAAAAAAAAGACCTGGCCTGCAGCCAGTTCTCAATGTTTTGGGGCTAGGCATTCAGCTGAATGACAACAGTGGGTAAAACTGACTTCTCTGCCTCTTCATTAGCTGTCCAGCAAAGCTTTTCCCTTCCATTTATCTGTAGATATTTTCCAAAATGAGCAGAGAAAGAGAAAAAACAACGCGCCGTGAGCAGGGCATGGTCTCCTCTAGACTCAGGGAAGAACGTGGACAATAAACGCTGCGCCCGAGAGCGGCAGTGCTAAGGAAGTTGGTTGGCTTTCCTTTAATCCCCCGCTCTTCCCTATCGCCGCTTTTCCAGCCCTGCAGACACGCTCTCTGACGTTCCTAACGCCGGCTGAGCCTCCCGCGGGGGAGCGGGACCCCAACTCTCCTCCCCCCGCGTCCTCGCTCCCGCAGCAGGACCCGGCCCCCGACCCGCGGTGCTGCGCGCTCCTCCACCTCCCGCATTCCGGCTTTCTCCCGCCCTTACTTTGTGCTTAGGACTACCGAACCCTGTCAAATATTTCCACATCCATGTTCACAGACCTAAAAACTTGTACATTAAATAGGATTTCTAATAGGTAACAGTAGCCGAGGACAAGAATACGTTCACCGAGTACGAACTACGCAGATGCTGGATTACTGTTGTCAGTTTTAGTAGACAGGGAGGTAACGTAGTGGCTCCTGCTCAGGAAATGTTCAAGCCTACTGACACTGAATTATTGAGTAAATGTTTTAGCCCTTTGTGAGAACAGAAAGGTACGGACCTTCACACTCAACTTTCCTGGGGAAACCTCTGCCCACCTTTTGTTTCCAGTAAATCACAAAATCTCAGCTTCCTCCCTCGTATACACGTGTGTACGTGCTTACCGAGAGAGATATACTCGCAACACCGCTGCGTTCCAGAAGTAGAAATAACACTGAGACGAAGATCAGCGACACTGTTCTTTTTCAAGCCCTGCATCTGTACCACCAGCAGGCAAGCCACGTAGTTCGTTAGCGCAGTGATCTCCTGGCTCGTTACTAAAGAGGGCCCTTTTCTTGGTTAGCAGCTAACGAGACGGCTTTCGGCAGCGCGCGGCCGCTGTGTGCAGGGATGTGACAGTCTGGTAATTGCACACAAACTTCGGAAGAGTTTTTCTAGAGACACTGCGATATGACACAGGAGGAAAAGGCCTAAGGCTCAAACAAAGACAGCGAAGAACTCGCTCACAAGGAAAATGCCAGGCCTCTGTTTAATTTAATCTCAGGAGTTTCTAATCAAGGGTCTTTTCTTACATAGAATTGCAAGTGCTTGAACATTTTTTTCAGTGAAAGCAAGACCAAGACAACAGCACTGCAATTTCCAAGATGTTGAATTTGTCTGCTACAGTTGTAGAGTACTCTGACATTCCGTAGCATCGTTGGGTTTCAGTGGATTGCAGCATTTGCAGGTATGATTTGATACAGTAACCAAGCTGTTAAACACCTTAAAAATACTACCTGGCTTTTCTGTCCCCCTTGCGCCCTTTCTACCATAGGCTGGATTTGAAAGCTGGCTGGTTATATCAGGATTTTGGAAAAATATAGCCCAGTTTTCTAAATAATAAAAACCAAAATGTGTTCCCAACTTCAGCAGTCCTTCATCTTTGGCAAACAGATAAAAGTAAAAAGTTACTCGCGGTAACTGAGAGTTTTTGTGCTAAATCTCTGCCAGGTTCTTTCACAAACAAAAGCAGCAGCAGCAGCAGCCACCCTGGGTCACCCTCCTGTTGCAGGTACAGTGACCCACCTTTCCTCTGAACCACGTCTGCACCTCAGGGAAGTCTGTCTGCTATGGCTCCTTCTTGAAATTTAGAGTCTTTTATTTTTTGTAAATTGTTATCATCAAGTATTATGGTAACATCTATTTTTTAAAATTTTAAGATAACATTGCTTTGCTGATTGTTCCAATATCCCCTAACAATGAAATATAGTAATACAAAAGTTAACTAAGGTATAAACATGCAAAAGGAGAAGTCTCCCTGCGATCATAAAATGATGTTATTTTCTGTTCAGCAGTTCATGTTACTGCTGTTCATGCTAATTAATTAAAGGAGCTGTTGCTGTAATGTGCAAACAGGGAATCTGAGAAACTGAGAGGGCTTTTAGGTCTCGGAGTGAAGTTAAGTCAATCTGGGCGCGGGCAATCAAATGTAATGAAATCACTTGTCAGTGCTAAGCTTGCAAAAACTGTGAAGTTTGACTAGGGAGTAAAAGGATTATAATTAGATTTCCAATAGGATAATAACTAAATGGCAGAAAGCAGTAAAGAGAAAATATTACTTTGTTAGCTAATGGTGCTGCTGTTCGGTTTTAGTTTTTATCAGCACACTTGTAGTTGTGCTAATTTAATTTGCTTTTATCAGCAAAAATGCACTACTCGAATGGTACTTGAATGTCATTTGCAAAAATCATTGATCTGAAGGTGCACTTAATGACACCCAGTATGTTTATTTTATGTGAAACGGAGATTGGTTGATAAAATGGTTGATGCACTATCTTGCCGGCCCACGAGTGAGCTACGGAAGCGAGGCCAGGAGGGGATCTGTGTGCGAGCATCACCCTCTCCCGCACCGCTCAACCACGCAGGGGCCTTCACCACTGCAGCAACTCTTACTTTTCCACTTTGTCAGCCGAAAAGCTTCTCCCAGGTCAAGCTAGGCTGGACTAGAAGGTCACGTATACAGAGGATGGAGGTGTTAGACTGTAAAGTTCAAAAAAGTTTTAAGTCTCGTCTGCACAAAATTTCCGTTCAATTAATATACAAAGCATAGAGAAAATGAGTCAACTAAATGGAAAAGATTTACAGTGCAGATCAGAATCCCAGTATATGAACAGCTTGTGTTAATAAAATAATTTTAAGAAATGAGCATAAAATATGACATGACTTAATCACGGTGAAAGGTGGCTGTGTAGTATTTGTGTAATTTTCCTTTAAACCGTCTTAAGGAGATACTGGCAGTGAAACTAATTGAATTTCAAAGGAAAGGTGCTGTGTGAATGATAGATTTCTGTCCAGCAGAGCTATTGACAACAGAAACGGAAAGGTCTGCATTGATGCTAAAGCTTTTTTCTGTGCAATAGAGAGAGGTTTTGGAAGCTTGGAAACAGCTTTGTATTAGGGACACGTGTTTTGACCCTTCCTCCTCCCGGGGCCCAAAAAACAAAGGCGGCAAATGAAGGGGGCAACGAGGGAGTGTGCTCAAATTGTTAAAGACGGCAGTGCAATAGTAGCTGTCAAGTACAAAAACTGTAATCAAAGGAAAAAAGAATAAAAAGATATTACAGTATCAGCATAAATAAAAATGAAAGAGATGGCAGCACAGGACAGAAACACTTTGAAATCTAAACAAGCTCTACAGAGAGCTCTTCAGAAACCTTTTTATCAGCTGAGAGTCCTTAGTAAAAAACTGGCTAAACTCATCACACGGTTACGTACGAACAGGATTACCGCACCGCGACTGTCGCAGAAGTCAGCGTACGCTGTCCTTCATTGCTGCGGTGGAGACAAGAGGTGCTTTGCCATTGAGGAGCACAGGAGAGGTTTAAAACTATGGCACAAGTCACGTTCTGCTCTCGCAGAGGGCCACCAAGATCAGAGATACTCAACGTTGGTGGATATCCGGTTCTCCCTTTCTTCAGGCTTTCAACCTGAATAAAAGCTTCATGATGCAAACCCTGTTAAAGCTAAAGACTGATGTAGTTGGGATCAGATTAAAAAAACCAAAACCCACAACCCCAAAACCAACCTGAAATAAAAATCATAAAATCACAAGGCTTTCTTGTATATCAATAGCCTATAGGAAGTATAAGAAAGTTCTCTTAGTTCCTTCTGCTAAGTAAATGGTTGTTGGAAGTGGCTATGCATCACTTACTTTCCCCACAGTTATTTATAACAATTTTTCATGGGAAGACTCATTTGAGACAACTCTTTTTTTCTTCAGTTGAAAATTGAAATAAACCTCTTTTTTTTTTATTTTACTAGATTCTGTCCAGATTCACCTTTGACTCTCAGAATCTTTTTGGAGGAGCACTGAGCACTCATCTCAGCAGGTATCATAAATAGATCAGAACCATTAAGAATATTTTGCTTGTCAAATTTAAATACATGTGTCCCAAGTGCTTATCCTATATTTTGACTATTTATGGCAGTAAAGATGTTCCAATTGCAATATTTAGAGCACAACTCCAATCATATGTGTACATATATTTACACACACACGTTACATATATGTATCTGCATTACAATAAAGCTGTGATTCTCCTTCTATGTAATATGTAGCATATGAACCTAAAATCACAAAAAGAGACAGCAGTAAAAATATTTGAAAGCTTTCCCGTATAGATGACAGCTGCATGCCAGAGGTATGCAAAGTCAAGCCTTTAAGAGCTGAGAAACGCTGGAAGTTACGGTTGTATCTATAACCGCGCTGCAGTCCCTCCGCTGCCTGCGCAGAAGGGGACCGTTTCAGTTATTTCAGCACACCTTATTTTTCGCACGTTCCCGTTACGCGATGGGGTGGGAAGGGTGGATGTGCTCTGAAGCAGCAGTTTTACGTTGAAAGAGGCAGACGTCCCCAGGCTGCTGCAGCAGCCAGCGCAGAGCTGGACGGTGCGTGACGAATACAGCACGGGCGCGGAGGGAGAGGGAGAGTAAGGCTGGGTTTAGAGAAAACCGACGTTACAAAGCTGGACTTTCTCCAAAGGCAAGAGAACTCCTATGGTCACATTGCTCAGATCGAATTTTACCGCAGGTGACCCTGGATTTTCTGCGGGTCTCAAACAGGGTTCCAGTGGTAACGGACACAACCCTCTCTGCATCTCGGCTCCCCTGAATGATGATTACACAACTCCCTTACGTCACACACCTATAGTCAGAATGCATTTATTATTCTTTGGGAAGCACTCGGACAATACAGGCATGTTCTGTATCTACAGTCACTGAACAGTGAGGAAAATGAAGCTCTATATGATTGCTCATAACATGAACATGACTTTTTCCACCTACAGTTTATGTATTTTTTGAAAACACCTATGATCTTGATAGCTAGGTAAGAATCAGAGGTAAAATATTTAAAAAAAGATAAATCATATGCAAAATCACTTTTGAACTAAGCACATATATCTGATCGCTAAATATGAGTTTCCCACACCTCTATTTAAACAAATATAATTTCTGGTCTTGTAAAGTACTGATCTTTCAAAGGTTTTCTTTATTGAGCACAAAACCTAAATGAAGTTGTGTAATTTACATTTATCTTAAAGCAGGAAAACAGAAACAAAAACTGTTCTGCATTTCATCTAATTTTTAACATGGCTCACGGTGAAGATGTATGGGACGGGATGCGGAACATACTGCACCTTGCATTGCTGCACTGTCATGTTGGGTTCCGTTGTGTTCTATTTCCATATCTGGAATTCCAGCATCTGAAAGACATGACACTGAAGATTAATGCATTCCCCTTCGCCCTTCTCTCATGCATCTTTAGAAAAATATTTATAGCAAACTAGGGTGATCTCCAAGTTACACAGTCTTGCATAAAACAGTTGGTCTTCATGGAATTTTCAGTAGTAAATTGTTTCCAAAATGTGCAAACATTACTGCTCTCACAGTGAATTATTTTTAACGGGCTTCACATTTGTCTGACGATCAGATAATAACCAACACATGATATTAATATGTCTGGAAAATTCTCTTGGAGAATGAGGGCATCTGACATATGAAAAATAAAAGTCGAAATCAAACTGTGATAATATTAAACTACGTTGACTCTCCTGGCCATATACCTGCAAAGTACAGAATTAAAGAATATAGCCAGTGCCCGTCAACAGGTTTGTGTGTATCCGTTTGTACGAGTGCATGTTACAGATAAGGACTGTGCAAATTCCATTTACAACACTCAGGTCAGGATGTTGTAAGCACGCATCCAAAGCAAAATGACGTATGTGGTAGTATGTGAAACATTTCCAGATTTCTGAGAAGAGCCTTCCAAAATGGGTTGTGCTCTTTTTTCCAAGTTGAGAAAGAGTCTCATAATGATACGCGCTTTTGAACTATTTAATTTCATATTGATAATACCTCTGCATGCACAGTCCTTTGGGGTGGGGGCGGGGGCTCAAACACCCCAGGGTGTTCTGGTAACAGATGCCATTATCCACCTTGTGCCAACAAGGATTAGCATGAAGGGTATGTGATTTGAATCTATGGCACCTCAAATCCTGGAGAAACATCTGCTTCCCCTGTAACACAGCACTTACTTAGAAATTACAGCAAGAAAAAAAAACCTGCACCTGAAAGGGAGCTGTGTATACGGTTTTGAAGTTTTCCTGTGTAGAAGCCTGTCTGGACTTTCTCAAACAGAGAATAACTGTACTGTTGCTTTCTTTCTCAGATCACTTTAGTGGGAGTGTCAGTACCTATCGCAAAGGTGACGTTTTGCCGGTCACCCTACAGCCTAACCGAACTCTGTGTCAAAGCAGGGCAACCCATTAAAGTATAGTCCATACACGGAAGAGCAATATGAGTAATATCTCAGTAATAGATGTGTAAATGAAATATATGTGATGTATGCACATGCAGCCCTATAAATATATACGATCAAATAAATAATATTTTCATGTATACAATTTTTTCATATAAAATTACAAGTGACTGCTATCACATAGAGTTTCCCTTACTCAGATTCCTGTTTTGAAGGGAAGTTCAGGGCACTGGTCTATTACTCTAAAAAGGTTCTTTCTTTTCAGACCTCTTAGAGTACACGCTGTATACACGTAAAATGACAAAGTCATCTGTAACTAATAACAGCATCTGTTAAATGAGACAGACTGTCAGAGTTAAATTAAAAATATTCAGAATAGCCCTTCACATTTTGTTGTCATAAAATTGTACCTGCAATTAAATTGTGGATTAAGATGCTAATGAGCTACCTGATTTGCATGTGCAATCAGATTAGCATGTAAATATCAGCTTCTTGCAGGCACTAACATATATATGACTACCTGAGTGGGCCTGCAAATCAAAACGTTAGCAGCCAGGCCCACAACAGCAGATGTAAAGATCTGTTAATCACATTGCTGGCATGTTGGTACCCTGTAATTTGCGGCTTCCAGAACTGCTGAGCGCTCCTAACCGCCGCGCGAGCGGCAGGTGCTTACCAGCGCCGGCAGGATCTGGGTGAACGACCTTACAGAACGTAAGGGGTTCAGGTTTTTTCTGCCATTCGTCTCAAGGTGCTGGCTATGTCTGTGGGATCCGATCTGGGCATTTTTCTGATCCAGCGGAGGTGGTGGAAAAGGTCTCTGCTGGCTCTGTCCACCCACTCTCCCTCGGGTCACTGTCCCTCCCCACGGCACAACTGCAAGCTGTATATCCGCGCCGGAATCACCTCCCTTCACTGTCAGTACATCAGAAACGCCAGCCAGTTCCTGGTTGCAGTGATATGCTGGACTATAAAACCCAGCAGATGAGAATGCCCCTGAAAGATGTTGCTCTCGTACTTAAAGAGTTTATACCTCTTAGGTGCTCTAGATAAATCACCGCTCCCAGTCCATTGCAGAGTGCTGCAGTGGCAGTTCCCGTAGACAGGCTTGCCCTAACTTTAAAAAACAGTTTGGGCAGCCCTCGCGACTGAGGACTCGAGACAAGCTAAAGTCATTATTTGTACTCAGCAGTTCAGGCCGTTTTTGCACTCTGCTTATGTTTTTATGGCTCGGTTGCCAGCAGTGCCCGAAGCAGGCAGCACGAAGTTAACGTAAAGCCTACACGACACACAGACGCGGCGGAGACTGAACGTAACGGATTCATGAGCCTCTGCGGAGACTTCGGGGTAGGGACGCACCGACTGAACCGTAGCTACAGGACCTGAAATGAATTAAAACTCAACTAGGTTCAGTCTTAGAAGATTCAAACCAAAGCTCTAAACGTTGGCCTGAACCACATTAAGCAAGAGAGGCAAATCCTCCCACTACCCAAAACCATAATCACCCCGTTAGGAGATTAACTGATTTGGTTTTGTTTCACAAGAATATTTGGGAAGTATTCAAAACCTAGTCAGCTCTGAAAGCTGATACATATTTAACAAACTTCGTAGGTCCTGAGGCTGAGCAAACTTCAGCCAAACGGCTTTTAAAATGAAGCTCAGCAGTTCTAAAAACGAATCTGCTGGGAGAGGAGAGTTCAGAGAACCTTATAGGAACCAAATTTCACATTGTCTTAGCTGGCACTGTAACAGATTTCTCTGGTAATATATTCAGCATTTCTTGTCATGTCTGTGTAAACTGCTCTGTCTGTTTCTCTAGTTGCAGACTTATTTTTTTAAGTCGTGACCCAAAGCACATGGCCTGAAATAGATTTTTTTATTATTTCAGGAAAGGATTGTGTTTTTTTTATTCTGGAATTTGCTTTGTGCATCATCTCACTTTTTTTCACTCAATTAAACATCATTTTAAGCTAACTGTGAAAGGCCAACTAAGACATTACCATTTAACATCCTGAGACCGTCACCTGATGTGGCCTGTTTAAGCGCCTGTTCCACTTGTTCTCTTCTCTTTGATTCAAATTCCAAAGCCTCCTGCAATTTTCTCTTTGCCTTTTTTTCTTTCTTCAAGCGTTTCTGAATTGTTGCTGAAATGTAAATATATTGTAAGAGTAGTTGTTAAAGCACAATTAATATATAATGGAGACAGTAAATGAGTTTATGTTCAATGTCCAAGGGCCCAGTTCTAGCTCAAGGAAAAAAAAAAAAAAATCTGGCATGAATCTGATATAAAACCAAAAAAACCCCCAAGCCATATCCTGCAGTGAAACAACGAACAATCTGAAAGGGCTTTAGATCTTGTTGAAGATCTTAAATCTTATTCTCACCCTGGAACAGCCCCGTGGATTTAAGTCTCCCGACCAGAACCTCAGAGTCTCGGAGCCAGCCCAGTGGTTCCTGTTACACAGACCTCACCAACTGGGACTAAATTCCAGCTACAATTCTGCAGAGTTCGGATGAACAGATCATTGGCTTAAACTAATTTCTAGCAACAGCAGCAATGTACATCCTCGGAATTACAGAAATCTCTCTTCATTCTAACCTTTTCCCTTGATGCTGAGAATTACATTGTACCCTCCTCCTCCTGTAGTTTTATCTAGAAAGATAATCCAAACACACTGGTTATGTTTTCCCTGACCACTCTTCCTGGTCGGAGGAAGTTTTTTGAAATGTGTCAGAGATTTGGTTTTAGTTATGTTTCCTAACAGTAAAAGGAAACGAAATGTATTTCTGCAGGCGAACTGTCTGTGCGCAGCGTTGGAGAATCCGAAATGTCAGCACCAATGGTGTAGAGAGTGAAACCCCACGGAATTAGGTGGTATTTTTTTTGTTAAAAATGGAGCAGCAGTTGGGTTAATTTTGAAGCAGAATAACAAGAACCACCACCCAAGACAGAAGCCAGGCATAAGGCTGTTGAGAAGCTGGGTTAAGTGGGTACACGCTCAGATGAAAATCAAATGCGAAAAGAAGGGGTATGTACGAGTAACGTCGAGTACATTCGCGCTTCAGCACTAGTGGGAGAAGAAAAAGAGGGAAAGGCAGAGAAAGGAGAGAAACAGAAAAAGCATTGGGGTGTTTGTTGAGAATCTCAGAGAGAAATTAAAAGGGAACTTCACAGGTAGAAAGCAGGTTGAAAACAAGCTTGTAACACTGGTAAGTAAATCAAGTATATTCTCTTCACTAGCAATTTCTCCTTCTGACTGAAGCACTCCATAAACCGCTGCACAGTAGCTGGCTGTTTGGACTTAAAAGAGGTAACGGTGCAATAATACAGTGCTCCTCTACAGCTTTGTGTTAGATCTCCATGCACTGCACAGCCATCGTCTCTCTTTTACAGGCGGAAAGCAGAAACGGTGTCTTGACAAAGATCATCCACAGGCCATCGGTACAGCCATGTAGGATTTGGCAGAAAACAGAGGTATTCCTGACTAACCTCAGTCTTAAACCTAACTATACATAAAGTTAAAACTATAACTACAGAATTGTACAGTATTAATTGTAGCCAGGTGACTAGTATCTTCACTGCCAACTGCTGACATAGGCTACGATTGTGTTTCCTCACCTATATAAATTCAAGCAATAAAATGCACCTTTTAAGCCTTCTCCTTTTCAAACCCTGAATCTTAATCCCATATTTAACCTTATTTTTCACCAGCACCAGGTTACCATTACTTGGGCCAGAACTACGTCTAAAATATCTACTTCTGCCAACAACAACCCTTCCCGTGCTGCTGCTGGCTAACAGACCGTCCGCATTATCCTTATTAAACTATCTTTAATGGGCTCTTACACTCGTTTTTCACCAGTGCTGCAAGAACACTCTCTTGTGTCTCTTCTCTGCATGACCTGCACCTCCCTGCCCTGGTTTAAGCTGCTTGCCAGGATCTCTACCGGCCCATCACCAGGCTTCTGCCGAGCGCATCCTCCAGCCAGAACATCCTCTGCTTCTGGGCACAGCGCTCCTTCCAGGAAACCTGCGCCCAGCTGGCACGTCTGACTGGCACGAGGAAGATCAGCTGGTCCGGAGCTGGTGCCCACGTACTTTCTCAGAAGCAGCAGGACATTTTTAGGAAGCTCTGAAAGGGGTCAAAGCCCACTTCCACAGCAGTGCTTAGTCCCGTGGATTCATTAGGGAATCGAACAAATGGAGAAGTGACGGCACTAGAAAAGGCAGGTAAAACTAAGAGACTGAGAAGAATTTGAGCTTAAACATAAATGCCCTTTTAAAATTACCATCTATTTTAGAGTCAGGTTTGCTAGTGTGTACACTCTGACAAATACCGCTCGCAAGTATTGTTAAAATGAAAGTTGAATTTATACAAGCAGTATTTCGCAGTCTATTTTATTTAGTTGCTTCTCCTGTATGTTAGATACCTGCGAATTTCAAATCACAAAATGTTGTCAGAAAATCTACTTCTGGGAAAATCCACAGTATTTATGTAACATTTTGTGACCACATGTTCATCTGAATCCTTATTGACCTTTACAGATCTTTCTGGATTTGTGAACGCTCAAGTCAGGAGAAAAAAAGAAGGATACCATTACATGGGAAATCTCTGAGAGACTTAATATTAATTATGAATGTTAAAATGCGATCTGTAGAACATAACTTTGGAAAATTGAGCAACCCATGTGAAAAAGCCTGTCTCTGACTTTCTGTAATAACAAAGATGTGCACATGGCGATGATGTGAAAGACAAACAATTCTGAGGATATTGATTATTGGTGAAATTCTCTTTTGAGCCAGAAGCCCACAAAGCCTGTGAATGGCTTAAGGCTTCTGTTGACTTAAATGTGACTCAGGACATGCCTAGTACGCTGTTTGCCTACAGGGAGGGAAGTCTTGTTTTATAAAAATACAGCAGTCTCATCCACACTGCGACTGGGGTGATGCGGCATTTCTGAACACCCACTGCAATTTAACAACTTCGATAGTATTTACTGACCCTTCACAACGTGACTCAGAAGCGCTCTTCTTCGCTGCCTCTTACCGAGACTGGGCGCTGCAGACCGCTCTGTTCTACACACCTAATTTCCATTCGAAATGCACGGGAAGATAGTACTTGGCACCTACATTTTTGGTCTTATCTAGTTTTATCTTTCTGATTTCATGGATGTAATCTAGAAGTAGCTTTTGGCACATAAAGTACTATTCCTCTCCTTCAGATGCAGATTTGAATTTTAAAAAGAATACTGCCTTCTTTGCAATATCATAGCGAAAAATTCAGATTTACCAATTTAATTGCCTATTATTATCAAAAGCTTCTAAACAGTCATGGTTTTGTCTTAGAAGGCCCCATATGGGGAGTGCTATTGTATCTCACTCTTCTGATGGAAAAAAAAATTATCTAGGGTTATTTGCTTCAGATCTTGCACTTGGGTAGACAATTTCTCATAGTTCCATCTATTTTGTTGCACTGAAGTTATCTACAAGAAAAACTAGCTGACTAGCACCTAAACTACAGAAATGTGGGCTAGATAAGTAGCAAGGTAATGAAAAAAAAATCACTTAAATACCCAAATTACAGAAATACTATATTTCTCACAGTAAGACTAATTCTCAATGCTTGGAGAATAATAGCAGAAAACAAAAGAAATTAAAGCTGTCAAATGAAGAAATCAGGCTGGGAATACACAGGTGGAGTGGTAATAATACACGTGAAAGCCATGAAACCGAATCAGCTTTCCCCCACAGAACCTGCCAAAACTCTCTGCAGCCAGTTGCCCTCCAGGAAATAATCCTTCAGTCACTGTTCTGTCTGCTTACGGAAAAGTGTGCTTCATTCTGTTTTTATTAAATTTAAATCTTTCATTACCAGGGCTAGTCCACTGCTGCATTACAGTGAAGTACGAACGTCAGTTAACTCCGAGTCCTCAACAGCTCCAGCTGGAAATGCCAAAGGGTTATACATTTAATAGATATCTAAACTCCATTTTTCATTCACTCACCTCTGCTTTGCAGCTCAGCTGTGAGTTGCCTTTCCAAGCTCTCTCTTAGTTCTCTCTCTCTACAAAGCTCCATCTTTAACTCTTTCTTTTCCTGCTGTATCTGCTTTTCCTGGACTCTTGCATTGTCCACAGCCACCTTCAGCAGGCCCTAAAACACACACAAATGTAAGATCTGAAAATACCATTTTCTTTCTGCAGTGACAAAATTCATCCATTTGTTTCTTTTACACCCTCCAGGAAAACAGAAAAATTAAGAACAGGAACCTATAGATGTGGAATGCAACTGGGCATCTGAAGTAGCTAAATGTTATATATGCACAATTTTGTGGCATGGAATCATTCAGTATAGCTTTTGCTAATTCATCCTAGTGATGCAGTTTATTACAAACGGAGTGCCATGTCATTGCTGACCTCGATCAACTGCAGGGAAAAGCAAAGGAGGAATAATGAGACTGGTGAATTTTAATATGATCATTATTGCCAACTATTAAGTCAAATAGACAATGTACGAAACCCTTTCACGATCGATAATGCCAGATAGTGGAAACCTAAGCATTACATTAAATAAGAGAAATTAGAATTGCAGACATAAAATAGTTTCTGAAACTTTTTAAAGAGACTGAAAAAGAAACACATTTTATCTATCATGACAGAGCCTGGGCCTATAGAGAATAATTTACCTGAATGTTGGTTAATAGTGTTTCTACTGATGAAAGACCATCAGCAAAAAGAAATGGCGCCGGAAATCCAGGAGGCAAGGCCTGTCCAGCCAGTTGGACTTTATCTAAGGTTGGTTTCATTATTGGAATGGCAATTTGGACCTCTTCTGTAAAGATAGGTTTAAAAGCAACATCAGAAAGCATTGGAAATATAGGTAGAAGTAATTTCTAGAAACTAGCGTTCCGTTTACCTGGAAGTCAAAATACAAGCGCATTAGTAAAATTGACATCGTTTCAGTCTTTGGGCAGCTGTGACTGTCGCTAAGGTAAGTTTGCAAAATAGTACAGAACAATAATAAATATACTGAAGCCTGTAATGCAGCTGTAATAGAGTACAGACTATTATATCTCAAATTCTACAGAATTATGCTACAGAATTATAACAGTATTACGCAGTTCATTAAACCCGAATGTCCTTTCTTCAGTCTATCACGTTTGCCATTCTGCGATGTGCGCTTTTTGTTGCTATAACCTTGACAAAATTCTAATCAAGAAACGTATCGCTTCTCTTTACCCCTTTAACGTTATCCTTCCCATGCTGCGCAGTAAATCTCCACCGAGCCAGCCCCCCCGCTTCGCCAGCACCGGCGCCACGTCGTCAGGGAAGTGCCACTGCAGGTTTTCGTAACCAGCCCCTTGCTGCCGTCGGCCTTTCTAGTCGCGGGCAGGAGCCAAAAACGCTTCGCCGAGTTATCTCGACCGACGGCGTGGGGGGGGGGGCGGGGGTCTCGGGAGTGGCGGGGGGCAGAGGGTGCTGGGGCACAGGCCTCGCTGCGGCCGTTCACCCACCACAACCAGGCTGAGGCCTCTCCTACAAACTGGAGAATCGGGACCCGGTAGCTTCCCCTTCGCTCGATGTTTCAAATAGATCATGTTGTTATAGGTCAAGCTGTGCACAGACAGCAGGCACGTGTATCCGGAAAGAAACGACAACATTAGGAATTAGTTTTCAAAAAGCCTTTGAATTTTGTGACGAATCGGTACTAGCACCAATGAACTCACATTTTTGAATAGGATAATTTGAACTTATTTTAGGATAGTAAGTGTATCACCTTCTCTCAGATCCCTACGAGTACTTTTTCCCCACGTTTCATTTTAAACATCAAGTTAATTGCTGAAAACCACAAAATTAAAATCTACTAGTCTTTAAAGCCAAACTCTGTACATTTCTTTTACTCTGAAATCTTAAAGAAATATTTCTGTGTAATATTCCAGGGAAATCCAGTCTATACATATTATGTTCTTGCACTTGCAGAAATCGTGAAGAATACCTTCTCAGCAATTGCTCTTTAGTAAAGCTTGCAACTAATGTATGGACCATAAGTTCACGACGTGTGTGTTTTCTAAGGGCAACAGCCAGTCCTGATAGTTTCACTTGTCAAGTGTCTTGCTCATATTAAAGCCAGGATATACAATTAGCCCATACCATATTCAAAAGGCCTCCTTCTCCCACTTCTCTTATTAAAAAAAAAAAAAAAAAAAAAAAAAAAAAAACACAATAACCTTACACCAACAAATTAAACCACACTGTCCCTACAGCAGTGCTATTATCCAGTTCAACAAACTCCAGGAGCATCTACCGAGCAGCAAGCGCGTTTTGCTGTGCTTCTGAAACACACCTACTGACAACGAACCAGGAGCATTAGCAGTTTTCAAGTATTCTTTGAAATCTCTGTTTAGGGAGTATTTTCATTACATGGAACATCTTCATAATGATTCTTCAGGACTAATAACAACAAAAGCCAGTAACCTCTACGCAGCTTCGTAGCTATCATTTTAGAGCTGTGTTCATGTAATTTAAATGATCCATTTAAAAAATCCAGCTCCGGTAACATACTCAGACCATGGAGTTTGTGCTGATTCAGATACACCATTTCTCATAGTTAAATAACTTACATCAGTGGCAGAGCTTTTAAAATAAACTGATTAGTTGTTGCATATGATACTACACAGAAATAATATATAAGCCATGGAGTCACAAAAGACTAAACAGAAGTGGCGTTTGAAAAAGAAAGTAATACATGAAGTATGCATAACAAAACTACAGCTGCTTTAAAATCTCTAGAAATCTCTACATTTTGGAGATGAAAGTAATAACATTAAATTGGCTGAAAGGAAAATTACTATTGACTGTGAAGACAGGTTGCATGGTCTATGGTTTGTAATGTTACTGTACAGCAGATTGAAGTTTCAAAATAGTATTACTCTTCTTTAAAGAGATAGACACAGCTAAATTAGGTGCTGCTTGCTGCAGTGAGGATCAAATGCAAAAAGAATCATATTTCATCAGACCTAGTCAACACCAGGAAAATAAATAGAAATATAAGAGGTATGCAGGCAATGATTCATTTTGATAATCTGGCCCAAGAGAGACACATAGAGACAGCACACAGATCTAAGCTTCCACCAAAAGACAAATAGGACACAGAGGGTGGGAATTGGGATGACAGTGTAGCAGAGGTCACATCGATTTTCAGCAGCAGTTTTCACACAGATGAGATAACCCTGGACTCTATTTGGCCCATTGTTCATATCCTACCTGTCCCAGAAGCAATAAATTTCCAAGTCCCAGAAAAAGGGCAGTAAAGAAGAAGGATTCTACTTATGACTTCTTATGATTAAGTTTTTGTGCTAACCAAACATGCTTTGCAGACCAAGGTCACATTGCATGTTAAAGTCTGTAATAGCTGAAAACTAGAAGAAGCATATTATGTTTTAGCGTATATGGGTGGAAACTGTCAAACCATTCATCATTTTTTTTTTCTGATTGAAATCACACTCTGCAAAGATGAATGATAAATGCATTAGAAATCTATTTCAATCTTGTAATAGGTCTTCACATCTGAATGGTGTCTACATCTTGCCCATATTCTGAATAAGTGCACAGTTAGGCAGAAATTTATTAGCTAGACTTGAGAAATCATAATTGGTAAAGCAATTAAAAATGGCATGTGTTGGAAGCATTTTTTGTGGACTGTATCAAATGCATCTCTAATAGACAAAAAGATGTTGATTTAAGCATTTTGATTTTAAAGAACACTAAAAATATAAATGCTAGAAGCTGCACTCACACATATAGTACAACAGAATAAGCAAGAAATAAAACTAGGACGACTACAATCTAACCAAGGACACAAACAACCTTTCTATTTATTGAAGCAAAGTAGGAACTACTTTTATCGAGCTTGTTTGTTAAACCTGCCATGCTCTATAATAGCATTCAGGAATCCATTTAGAGTGCAGTCTTTTTATTTTAATTTCTAGCTGGCATCCAGATGAATAGACAAAAGCAAGAATTATATTGCTGAAAAAGAAATACACAGTAAACACTAACAGTGAGTGGAATATTATCCCAGGAAAGCACATGGAAATCTGCTAGAAAGCTTCTTGTTCTTAATTCAATATACTGAAGTATTTCATCTTCTGTCTTCTGCCTAAGTTGCAGAAATAGAGTTTGGAAAACAAAGCACCAACCTACGGACTAAACGCAGCACTGGGAACGCGAGTAACGGGAATTGCTCCCCACATGACAGTGCATGGCCCAAACCAACAGGCAATTTTATTTGCCAGCTGCTTTATATTCTTTCAGCGGGCATGCTTTTAAACCCAGCGTTCATGTACCTGATACACTTGACACGTCACATCCCTCTCAAAACAAGGCAGAAATATTAAAGCTACAATTTACGTCTCGCCTAACACCAGTTAGACCATCAAGTTATTTCTCCACATACACTTCAAAACTTTATCTTTCTGGAGCCGCATAAGCATTATTCACCTCCAACGACTTATAGAATATAACTCATGCATAAAATAAATATGTGGCATGTGGAGAAGAGAGTATCAGTTTATATGAAATTTGTAATTATTAATCTGTTAGTTACTAAGCAAGACATCTGATCTCAGAAAGCTTTCAGCCAGCATTAGTAGGACAGTTTTGGACACAGATGTCAGCACGGCACCTGGGTCACTCCTTTTCCCTGCCTGTGGCATACAATTTAGAAACCTAAGGGCTAAAATGGTTTATTGCAATTATAATTCTTTGAGCTTCATATCTGAGTGATGGGGATTACATTTAATGGTCCACAGTCACAAAAGAACAGCCTAGATACTCTAATGGACCTTTTTGACTTTTAATAAAACAAAATAGAGGATCTACAACATCAGCTGGGTTGTATGTGCTACTCATCCCTGAAAATAAGATACATTTTTATTTAAAATAGCATTATTTGCCCACAGATCTTATAGAATCATCTAAACCGACATATCTTTATAGCGGCAAGACATCCCTTCACTTCCAGTTGTATATCTACTTCACAACAACAGTGATAAGCAGTGGTGTCCAAACATGGGTATTTTGACAGAATTAGAGCCCAAATTCTAATTTTTGACTGCAAAAAGCAGTTTTCCAAAAAAGTGAGACTTACTATTTTAATTTTAAACCTTGGTGACTTCTGTGTTGCTTAACTGGAAACTAGCAGAATTTTTTTCTTTTACAGTACTGTCAGTATGAAAAACCTGTAACCTGAAGCATGGCTTATTTCAAATATTTTGTATATGTAAGTCTGCAGGGACAGGGTTCTGTCTTCAGTGTCTTAATAACTCTGAAAATCCTCCATAAACCTCTGCCTGCCTTCTTATCCCTCACTCGTTGCTTCTCTGCCAGGAGCTGAGCGCTCCTGTTCATCAGTGAGAAAAGAGATACCTCCTCCTAACCTGGCACCAATCAGAATTAGAAATTTACTGCTTTAACCTTGTGATTCAGGTGCCAAATTTAAAGTCACTGCTGTTTTTCTTAATTACAGTCCCTGAATGAGCAGGGTCAATGAATGCAATTGGGGAGTAGCTGATTAATCCAGTGCACTAGCTTTAAATCAGACTTTATTTCATTTTCAAATGATTGATACAACTTGATATCACACAAACATTTTTCACTACTGAGCTTTGCCATAAAAAAAACTTCACTTTAAAAATGTTATCTAATCATTATATATACATTTCCAGGCTGCCTTAAAAGCTTTTGGAAACTATCACAAAACAGTAATATCAACTATGCTCCGCTTCACGGTATCCGTGTCCAAGCTGGTCCTCACCTAAGCACGCTGAAATCAATTGATTTTGTCCTGAAGAAGTGTTTAATAAAACCTTTTCATTGTTTTCAACACAGGGGGGGAAATGTAGACCACAGAATCATAGAATCGTTTAGGTTGGACAGGACCTTTAAGGTTGTCATTGAGTCCAACCGTTAAGCTAACACTGCCAAGTCCACCACTAAACCGTGTCCCTAAGCGCCACATCCACACGTCTTAAATACCTCCAGGGACGTGACTCAACCTGTTCCAGTGCTTGACAACTCTTTTAGTGAAGACATTTTTCCTAATATCCAACCTAACCCTCCCCTGGCGCAACTTAAGGCCATTTCCTCTTGTCCTGTCGGTTGTAACTTGGGAGAAGAGACCGACCCCCACCTCACTACACCCCCCTTACAGGTGGTTGTACAGAGTGACGAGGTCTCCCCTCGGCCTCCTCCAGACTGAAGAGCCCCAGCTCCCTCAGCCGCTCCTCACCAGACTGGTGCTCCAGGCCCCTCACCAGCTTGGTTGCCCTTCTCTGGAC